>JASGCC010000025.1:1057288-1657288 GCA_030067915.1 Hydractinia echinata
ATGCAACTGATTAATTAGCAAAGGAACAAAAAACGGCAAAAAAAGGTTGATCGGCAAAAAATTCTCGCCGTAAAAATCAGCACAGTTGTGTTTGGCAAAACAATTAAAGAAAAAGAATCGGCAAACAATTTGGTGGAAAAAAAAGTCGGAAAAAAGTTAGGTCGGAAAAAAAGTCGGAAAAAATGTTTGGTTGGTAATAAAAAAGTCGCCAAATTTTAGTCGGAAAAAAATATTAGTCATCTAGCCAATTTAGTCACTTTTTGCCGACTTTTTTTTTATATATATATTGCATTCTCTCAATCACCCGCAGATAAAGATGCGTATACGTAAACTTTCTGATTTTTCGTAATTATATTAAATTAATTATATTAATTATATTATATTAACATAGACTTCTTATTTCCTTCATTACCATACTACATAAACAAAAGTTTCCTGATCAATAAATGTCTGTAAACAAAAATGGTAATGGGATATAATTATTAACAAAGGCCAAATTTCTAACCAGGGTAGTCTTATTTTTTACTTCCCTATTGTTCTAAACAACAGACCTGTTACTTACAAATATCCTTAACTAAAAGAACATGGACAAAACCTTCATGCTACTAAAAAATATCAGTGTTAAATAAATTATGTAACAAAACATTGTCCATAGTATGTGGACTATCAAAAAGTTAAAAAAGATCTGAGAAAAATCCGTCCCCTGTCCGCCCGACCCCACCTGTCCCCCCACTTTTGGGAAGTGAGGTTTTTAAATGTGACTAATTTTAAACCGATATCACTCGTTTCCCTTTCCGCAACATATTTCATAAGCAATACTTTGTCTATCAATTTACATGTTAATCTTGGAATGTTTGTGTGTAGTATGCATGCCGTAACCACAGACGTGCGATTTCAAACACTTGTTCTAGCTGCTTCATATTTCAATAAAAAAAAGAAATGGACCACACTTGTCCACGTGTGTTGAAGACACGGCTATTGTGTCGTAACTATGTAGCTGCCTTTTTGAAAACCCAAAGTACGCATCTAAAATATGTTTTTCGAAACCACTGAAAGCTACAGAACAACAATGTGAAATTTTCCATTTACATACTTACCGCAAGACAACCTCGTCCCCAGGGATTATATAGGTTCTTTCATATCGTGCAGAGTTTAGTATGAAAAAACCAAAAATGCTGGGATGAGGTTGAGCGCCAGGCATGACAGGCGTTACGTTATGAAACAATTCGAACTTTTTTATTTACTTTTAAAAGTGCTAGCTCGGTTAGAAGGAGGGCTAAATGTCAATGAGAACTTAATACTGCTATTGATATTTAACCATCTCTTGTAGTCCACACGTGAGACTAATATATTAAAGATATAAAAATAGTTTTTAGGAATGTCCGACATCTCGTCAAGTTTGAACCAATATTGCAGAGCTCCGTCTTATTAATGTGTAACAACAACAACCCTTTGCCCCTTTGAGTTTACTGTTAACTTTTTACAGTAGCTTTAAAAAACTGTCAACGCTTCCAGATGAAGGGACCGGGCACGATTGTACTGTTTTGACTATATCGTTTTAAACACTAGCTAAGCACTCAACGCGTTGAAGATGGTGTTTGCTGTTGACGTGGTCGGAGAAAGCCATAATAGCCAATGATGGCGGTATATATTTAGTGTTATTGTCATTATATTTTTTATCGAATTTGTGAGAAGGCAACATTCTTAGTTTTTTTTAACCATTTTATTTTTAATTAAAAAATAAAAGTAACTTGAATTGAACTCTGCATGTTAGTGCGTAAACCGCGGGGGGGCAGGGGGACCACAGGCGTCCGATCCATAATTTTCCTCTTCTAAAAAAAGAAGAAAGAAAGAAAGAAAGAGAGAAGAAAGAACGAATAAAGAAAGGAAGAAGAAGAGAGAAGAAAAGAGAAACGAAAAATAAAACAGATGTTTACTATCATGGTCAAAATCACTGAAATGTTTAAGGGGGTGGCAGACATTTCAAAAATTCCAAATGCGATGTAAATTTTAAAAAGTTGCAGCACCGCTTAAAATTTCTAGTGTTCTTATCATTTTTTATATTATTGTAGTCGTGTAATGTAAATGTTATTTCTTTCTATCTTGGTGTCTGATTGAAATTTTATCTCTAAATTTGATGCCAATTAAACAATGCAGCTTTTCTAAATTCAAAAATATCGAACATTTCTTTTTTTTTTAACATTGACCATGATCGTTGACGCTGGAAGTGCATTTTCGCCATCTAAAGATGGTAAATTTTAAAAATTTCCCACTAGCCACTATATAAAGCGAAATTCATATATCTAATTTTCTATATAGCCCCGCCCCCCAATATTAAAATGTGGTTCGGTACTGATGTTTAAAATTAAACATTTGCGCTGGTTTAACCTATTCGGGCAATCTTCAGCCTGGTATCGAGACGGCCCGAACAACCTCCTACTGGACTCTTGGCTTGCAAATCATACTATAAAAAGCGTTAAACTTCAGATGCAAAATGTATTGTGAATTGTTTTTAATAACTGTCTCTCAAGGAAAGGGGTACCGTTAAGATGGAACAATTTTAAAAGATATATATATAATATTTTTTCATTTTATTTTCTACTTATTTATTATTTTTTTTTTTTATTTTTTTTTTTTTTTGTTTTTTTTGAGCAACACAACGCGGATGAACAAAGTGATAAGAAAGGAATCCAATATATTCCAATAAATAATAATCCAAAAGGAAACTATTCCGAATTTAAAGGTGATTGAATAGCTTTTCTTATACTAAATATATAATCTAGCTTCGGTAAAACATTTTGAACAAGTTTAAAAAAATACTTCATATCTTTATTCCAACAAACAATTATAAAATGTAAAACAATTGGTTGGCGCTAATGTTTTCCCTTTTCTCTTTAGTGATGTAACTGTCATTCTTCCATTAGGTTGGCGGAATTTAACGTTAAGTAATACAAAAGAAAACTGTCACCTAGTTTTTTGTTGTTCTCCCAAGAGTTTTTTTAAAAATGAAAAAAACTATTAAGAAGTTCATAGGTTCTTCTTTAAAGTTCAGCCAAGGTTAAAAAATTAAAAAAACAAACTATATAATGGTTAACTCGTTTCGTCTTGAAACATGTTCAAGCTTAAAAATATCAAAGTCATTTTTACTAAGATTATAATAATCTCTAATTATGGACAAACTGGAACAGTTATAGTTTGACAACGTCGCTTCGGTTTTGTCTTAAATAAATAGAGAAAATAAATTTAAAAATTTACTTTTGACATTTCTTTAACCATTTTTTGTTGAATTACTACAGTTTCGAGGCTGTCGAAATGTTCTTAATCGCTTGTTTAAAAAAAAAGAGTGTAGTATGAAACATAGATAATGTACATTTCTTTATCACTTTTGTCACTGGAAAATGCTTTGTTGATATTCAACTGTGCTAAAGGAAAAAATGTAAAGCAAGAAACACTTTTGTACTAGCTAAACAAAACTATTTTAAGGTCTGTTTCATTACACACGACCACAAAATGCGAATACTTCATGTTCCATTTTTATTGTTGTATTAAAGTGGAAAAAGGAGTGTTTGTAGCGATTCAAAGAAAAACACGAGTATAATATTACTGTTTTGAAAAACAAACTTGCTTTTGAAAGAAGAGAAGAAGCCAAAAAACAAATAATTCACGCAGCATGCATGAAGAAAAGATTAATATACGTTAAGATAATAAAGATATAAATAAGAAACTTACGTAAGCCTGAATGTACAGCTATCTTGTTTGCAACTATTTTGTTGGTCGTGTGACAGTGAAGCTATTGTAAGCCACAATGGGCGACGTATGGCCATTCCAATGATTAATATAAAAATACGAAGGAGAACTTCGCCTGGAGCTATAAGCACAAATATATTACGGAGATAATATATTAGAAACAGGGAAAGAAGAAAAGAGAAAGGCAAGTCATGATAAATCATAAACTTAGATAGAAAACTAAAAAAATGCTATAATCACAGAAGCGATTAGCCAATCAACGTCCTGTTCCGTTAACGCTATTATTTCTTGCTGTCATGTAGTCTACATTTTTGTTTTCAACACCCGTCAATACCACAAGTAATAAAAAAAGTAATTTCTAAGTGTTTCTTAAAGCAATACAGGTTAAAATGGGATAATCCGTAAAACTCTTATTAGTATGCTATGAGGGTAACATAGCATTTAACAAGTTGTTTCTCAATGCAAGATATTGAATAAGGTGTGGTAATTGAATAATTTCACAATTCAATTCCATTTAATTTATTGAATAATCGTCATAGTGTTTTTTAATAACTCAACTGGTCGGATTTATAAGGATTTTCCATTTACCCCAAGATAAAGAGATCCGATCCTTCGCGCCAATCATGAGTTTCCATAGTATAACTAACGTTTTTGTTTTAATAGATACAACACAACTTATTTTTCAGTCAAACAAGAACGGCATAAATATCAACACGAAAAGTACAGTGTTGTTTTTAAGATTATGAACTTCTAAAAGCATATTGAAGAGACATTCATATTTAATTAACCGAACCTAACTGCAACCACTTCTCTTTGTTTTGCTCCTGCAACACACTCCCACCTATTAAAAATAAAATTGCGACACTTCTCCACTCCTCACTCCTATATCTCTATCCTGTAGATAAAAGTTAATCACACACATAAATCAAGGCAGATGTCAATATATCAGAAAAGGAATTTAGTGATATGTGTCATTGTTTGTTGAGTACAGCAGAAAGCTTTCAAATTCTTTTTTTAAAATTCCCACGTGAAACCTCTGAGAGAATGTACCCACACTATGGCATATCGCTCTTTTTTTTATCTCTTAAAAAAAAACCCACCTTTCACCCTACAAAAATTTAAGTTAAAAGGAAAAATAAGTTCAACTCCATTCGTCAGTTTTCTAATGACGTAAGGAAACTTTTCATATCTTAAGAACCAATGATTTCCCAGAGAGCGTCAAGAATAACAAAGAATGACATTAGGTTGACATCTTGAAGATAAGGTTCTTTGTGTGACTATTGTAAGTGCTAATACTTTACTCCACGCGCTTTGGCAAAAACATTGACCAATACCGCCATGTGAGAATAAGAAAATTTCAGAAATAAAAACCACGTTTTGAATAGAACAAGTGATTCACAATACTCCTGAAACTAGTTAAATTTTTCCCATGTGGTTTTCTTTCACAAGATAGCACTAATCCGCAGTATGTAGCCAAGTTTTGGGAAACACTTTAAGAGAGCATGGATTTTTTGTTTTATTCTCACAATGAGCAGCAGCTAAATGATACATTTCTTAACTTACGATCGAAGTATAACTAGGAGAGTTTTATACAAAAATAAACTACAAGAAGCCTCTCCCCACACTCCCGCGCTCTAATTCGGATGGCGGATTGTAAGATTAAAGTTAAAGAAACTTTTTTTATTCTGAAGAGAACTAAATGGTTCAACGGTCACAGCCAACCTCGGTCCCAGGGTCTGTGGCCCCTGAGCCTTAATTAACGGAGATGCCACAATGCCGCTCTAAATGCTTTGGAAAGAGGTTGACCCACAGTCTTAAGTGATGGCAAGAAATTCTTATTTTTATTATATTTTTTTTTTTCACGAAATATTTTATGAAGAGAAATCGTCCAGCAGTGGTATAATTACACGATTAGAAAATTTAAGTTTGCGGTTAAAAAAGTGTTTGAAAGAGTAATGTATGTGTGGTTGCGCAGTTGAGGGTGGAGTTGTTGTGGTTACGTTTTGGGTCACGGTTGGTCGTTGCATAAATTATTAATTATATAACGAGCAGAACACGCCAAAAAAAAAAAAACCATGGTAGCTGGAAATAAAAAATAGATTGGTGCTCGACTCCAGAGAAGAAAGAGATACTTTTCTGGTGGGTCCCAGATAAAGAATTAACATTGGTGTCCATTCAATTCGCGTAGCCTGTTATGGAGATGCAGATACTGAGGAATACCCTGATTGGATTGAAAAATATCCACAATTTGGAACAAGATTGAGGAGCTTATATCTCAAAAATTGACGACTGAGCCGGTCAAGAAGGGTCGCTATATCAACGCCAAACTCAAATACTATGGGAACACGCCCACAACCAACTTCCATGGCCAATTAGTACCCTATAATGAGCCCTGCAAACTTAGTGGTGTGCTGGCAATCTCATCAGTATACGCTCAGGTAGCAACTACTACCCACAGGTCCATGTTGTTGAATGTAAATATACAAAATTGAATAAATGGCTGCTAGGGGAGGATTAGAAAAAACCCAATATTTTATAGGCCATACAGTACCTATAAAATATATAAAAACTAAGGCTTATACTCCGGCGGATAATCTAAATACCGCTTGCATACTGTACAGACTGAAGTTTTTTTAAAACGTCGCTCCTACCCTCTTCTCTGCCTTTCGCAACTAGCTGGGCACGTTCCCGTTCATTGAGGGCGTTCATAATACGGTTAAAACGTTGCCTCATTTGTTCCTTAAGTAACATATACTTTTGCTTCTCCTGCATAATCAAACCAAACTCGTACTTATCAATCTCCCCATTTTCGACGGCCCTTGATACTAGATCAACGATCGAGTTCAGCTTTGCTTCGGCGATTAGCCTTATGTTCTCATGCTTCTTGGACTTGACGCCCATTTTTTTCCCAGCAGTCCTAAGACCTGCCTGTCCTACCCCAACAGCCACGGTTAGGCCACCCATTGCCACTGCTAATGGTACGCCCATTCCTGATAGCAGGGTTCCGATTCCTATACCAGATGTAATTACACTAATACCAAGTAGCCCATGATCGCAATACCTAATCCATGTCCCATGCATCTTAAACTTTTTTGCGAGTTTGTCCCGCTCTTTTATCTCATTTCTTAGAAATTTCTCAATTTCACCAATCTCATCAAGTCTATACTTTTGGCTTTCATCCTGTATGTCAGCACTTTGTGCAGGTGCACTCGGTAATTTCGGGTACAGCTTCGTTATATCAGCCATTTATTCTATGAGAATGCACATCGTTATCCCGGTGAACGAGACATTCTTCTCATGATGATGTTCATCTGTAAGCATGAATTCTAGGCGATCTGTGGACCCTTTTAGGGGTAGGTAGATAGGAGTATCAAAACTCCAGGTCAGCATATCCCCCCAGGCGGTTAGCTCTTTGGTGGAAAGTAAGGCCAGTATTTTCGACTTTTTACCATCTAGCAGGCAGTCGTCTTCATCCAACTGAGGGCAAACGAGTCGTAGCCGAATATAGATGTCAGTCTTGTAGAAGGAATCATAGTCTCCTTTCTGATAGCATTTTTTACTGGGGTCGTAGGATAGGCCCAAGAGCTCCTGCAATTGTCGATGAATAACCACCGTGTACCCGTCACTGACACGGAGCCTACAGAGTCCATTTTTTAGGACAAAAAGTTTTATCCTATCCTGTGCCTGGCTATTGACGATAGCTGCCAGATCCTCGATCCTATATAAGCCGTTCATAATCTCAATCCTAATTTCCCTCTGATCGGGCCCTATTTTACGGATGACAAATTCATTATCGCTATAAAGGTTCAACCATACGGGTCGAATACTGATGGACTTTAAGGCTATCCTACTATCCTGTCCCAGGTAGTCTTCAAATATCGTGGGCTTATATATATCGGTGATGTAGAGTTGTTTCATCTTTGTTTTAAAACAAAGATGAACATATATTCATACAATCCCAAGGCAAAGTACCAATCCAACAGGGGTGAATGGCCACTTGGTGTAACCAACTTGGAGCATCAGGACCTGTACGTGTCTACAAAATCACACATTTCTGTATCATTCCCCGGGTTCACCAAATATCCAATCAAAGTTACAAGTACCTACCTGAACGACCCTGTCATTCAGGGATGGACAAGAGGGCAGGCCCTGGACTACTGGAATATTCAGGTTAACTTTGCAACCCATTGTGCAAGCACGGCCTTGGGTATATCTGCCAAACATCTAACAGGCTCCGTACCACTTGTCAACTCAATCTTAAAATTCTATGTATACTACCACATGCGTCGCATTCTAGCAAGGATGAAGGTACCCATGTCTTTTAACGATGGGTTTTCACAATACAAAAACCCTTATTCAACCTCTGGGTATGCGCAAGTATGTAGGGAGTACGGTGCGGATCCCAATGGCATGTACAAGACCAAGTCGGTGTCGGCGTCACTCACCAACGGTAGATGGTGGCCTCAAATTGATGGGGACTGGGCCAAGTTCATCATACCGGCAAGTCAGGGCTTGACGTCGGAGGGTCTGACCAAGCTAAGCGAGACTATTCGCGTCTATGTTATCTTGGTACTTGGATCACAGGCAGGTGCCAAGGCATCCCTACTCGGGTCTGATGCTGATAACTACACGGCAAGGCAAATCCTGATGCAAAAGTTTAAGGCTATTGTCCAGCGTCAGGAAAATGTAGGACATGATATAACTGAGTTCCAAAAAGTAATGCAATATGCCAGGACGCCAGTGAATTTTGCCGTTATGCCAAGCGTCTACATGCTACCATCGGACATAGGTAAAATTGTGGGGTATAACAACAACATTCTCATAGCATCCACCAATGTAAATGTTGATTGCAGCCGCACCCCTCAAGCATACTATCAAAATACCTATACATACCATACCTAGTCATACCACACCGCCCAAGCATATTACTAAAACACCTATACATGGTACACCCCTTAGGCATACCGAGCATACCATCAGGCATTTGGTAGATATCAAAATCCCCCCTGTTACGCCTCCTATACATGCCACTGAACAACCTCCGCAAAATCAGCATGAGGATACCAAAACCGTATTGATCACAACGGGGGTAGGCCTCATCATTGCATATATATGGCTTAAGTAACCTATTTTCTCCTTCCAACATAGACCATAGTAAACCCGGCAGCGGCCGCGATGGCCATGTACAGATGTTTGGCCACATGTTCCACGACTGTTGACACTACCCTTAGAAGGAAGGAGACAACAGTACCAATAATCCCCGGCAGTGCGGCACCTGCCTTACTGGCAAGATATTTGAGGAACTTTCCTAACCTTTCCAGCTGCTTCTCCACAAACCCCTTTCCTGCACCACCGGCAGCACTTCCTCCTGCGGCGCCCGCTGCGGCACCCCCTCCCGTGGCCGCAAGTACGATGGTGCTTATCAATAATCCAATAGCCAAAACGATACTAGCTATAGTTAAACCCTGCTCCCCGAACAAGATTTTAAGCTTTTCAAGTAGGGATGTATCATTACCTGATATTTTCAATAGCGTATCCCTAATATGTCTCAGCTGACTGTAAATATCACGGTTTAATTCTTTCACCTTTTCCTGTAAGGCATTCCTTTTCTCATTCATAGTTTTAATGTTTTTCTCAAGCTGTTCTATTAATCCTTTATTGTATTCGGAAATCTTGCCGTCGGCATCTACCTGATTATTAATCCGTTTAATACTGTCCTCTGCATTCTTAATTTTATCATCATATAAAATTATTTCATGTTCCATACCTTTAATGTGACCCTGATATTTTTGAAGTTTAGTATCAAGTCCTTTCAATTCGCGTTGGGTGAATACAGTGAATGAAGTTTCATCTACCATAGTTCCTACATCATGCACAACCTTCTTGAAATTATTTAAAGTCTTCATCTGAATGATCTCACAAGGGTCCTCCTCTCCACCCTCATTAACAATAGCATCAACCTCTATTACTAATTTACGTACTGCTTCCTTTTTATTGGGCGTAGATACATAGTCGGGAAAGCCTAAATCCCGCACGAGATCTGCCTTTAATTTTTTGATAATCTCCCCGGCAGCCCGCAACCCACCCCTATCTTTTGTGATTAAAGGCGTAAGGTCTATATCCTTGAAAAAAAGACGTTTCCCCTCCAGCCTAAAATTGTCGTATTGTATCGCAATAGGCTTCCCCAGCCTCGTATCCTGACTAAGATGAGCGTAGAGGCTATTAACCTTATCCTCTAGCAATTTTTGCCTCTGCTCTGAAAGTCTAGATCCTGGGCCCCCCTGTTGTTCTCCCTGGGTTGAAGGCCCCGGGGTTGATGGAAGTTGATGTGTTGATGGAAGCTGTCTACCATCATCAGGCCTATCATCATGCCCACTTTTATCTTCACCGATCTGCTCTTCTGGAGTAAATACTGGGTTATCAGCCATTTTATTAGAACATTCCCTATATATAATAAACATGAGTGGATTTGGAACAACCCTAGACCCATATGCAGAGACTAAACAACTCTTCGGTATCAAAGGACGAAAGCAGCGAGTTCAGATAAGCCATATACCCTCTACGATTAATCAAAATGAGGACCTCTACGTTGACATACCCAACATGTCTCAGAACGATGTCATTTTTCCCGGCAGCCTCAAGTTCTTATTTGACCTTACGTTGACGGGGACCAATACGAAGCGTACCCTGGTCAGCAACATAGGCAAAAGTCTAGTTAAAAATCTGCGAGTTACCTTGGCTGGCAATGAGGTACAAAATATATCTGATTACAATATCCTGGCATTGTACCGGGACCTGTGGCTGCCCAAATTTGACAGGGAAAACAACCTCATTTTGGAAGGCATCAACCCCAACGATGGTACTATCAGAGCTCTACAGGTCAAGGCTACTGAGTACGTCGGGACAGATGAAGAAAAAGCTATCGCTGCGGCGTATGGCAACACTTTCTGCGTGCCACTCGGCAAACTCTTTGAACTGAAGAGGGACTTACCGTTTTACCCGGCAGAGCTACATGACAGGCTGTAATTTGTTCTACATTTCGCGGGACATGCTGACGTCATCAAAGATGCAGGGACAGCAGCCGTGGGATCTACGGCAGCCAAGGCTGCCGATGCGGCGTACAAGATCACCAATATTAAGTTGGAATTCGACAAGATAGCCCATGAAGGTCTCGCAAGTGCCATGATGTCAAGGTATGCCCATCTCGCGTTACCCTGTGAAAGGATCCTACGAAGCAAGGTGGTGACCATGAAAAAGGCTGATAGCTCGTATAATCTCCAAATTGATACACCCGCAAAGAGTCTCAAGGGTGTCTTGCTACTCTTTATAGACCCTGGGAAATTGAAGGCTTACGCTGGTGTCAATGAGGTCTTTTACAACCCCAAAATCGAGAAGATATCGATCACGGTGGCAGGTAAGCCTAACGAACTGTATTCACATGCGATGCTACCCAAGGATCACCTGGAGCAGATTGTCAATCTCTTTCGTAGTCACGACTCTTCGGTAACGATTGGGCAATTCTTCAATGAACGGTATGCGTTATTCGTCGATTTCAGAGCCTCTAATGACAATACCCTGCATGGTTCCGGAAGACCTCTACAACGCCTTAGTGACGGCATTACTCTCCATATGACCAAAAAAGCCGACGGAACTGGGGATTTTAGATGCTATGTCTACTTACTGATGGACGCCCAACTAAACATCCTAGGCGGGCGTTATCATTCTGTGGAATATTAGTGACATGATAGACAGAGGGCCAAGTGCATAGACTGCAAGAAGGGCAAACAATAAATGGCAACGATTGCTGTTCTTGTTGCAGGCGCTGCAATTAATGCATTAGCATTTTCAGGTACCAACTATCTCTTTTCAAAGCTTTCAGGACATGGGGAAGTGGAACGTAAAAGACATGACGAAGCTATGGAAAAATTAAATACTGCCCAGGCCGAATGGATACGAGGCCGGCAAGCGAAACTTGATTGGTTTGCGAACGAAAGGAGAGATAGGGAAATGTATGTTCTAGCGCAGTAGCGCACAGAAGCGCACGCACACGCACACACGTCAAAGCAAGTCCTCATTATCCGGTACCCTGCGGTACCATACCATACTTATCCCTATAATTCATCAAAAAAGGAGTCAAAAAATTTCTAGCGCAATTCCCCTAATAATCAACGCGCACATTGATGACGTCATCATATTCCCATAAATATCAACTGCGTTAGTTTTGACCAGAGTGAAATTGTCTGACAAACAAAAAATTAAATACAAATGGAAAGATTGAGCTTAAACCAACTTAAGGATGTTGCTAAAAAGAGAGGCCTTCGAAATTATTCAGCCTTAAATAAGACTACCCTACTTGATATAATCCTTAATGATATAGAACATCATTATCGGTTCTATATTGATGTTCTGGAAAACCTGCACCTACTTACACGTACACCCGACCGGTTCATGACACAGCATATGTTCAATAATGCTGTTATTAAAAATCCCCTTGTGCTCATGTACGTGCCCGAACGGTTCAAGACACAGAACATGTGCAATAAGGCTGTTGGGAAGGATCCCTATATATTCGAATTTGTCCCGGATCAATTCAAGACGCGAGACATGTGCAACAAAGCTATTGAAAAGAATCCCTTTGTGCTCATGTACGTGCCCGAACGGTTCAGGACACAGAACATGTGCAACAAGACCGTTGAAAAAGATCCCCATATGCTAATATATGTACCAGATCGGTTCAAGACACAGAACATGTGCAATAAGGCTGTTGGGAAGGATCCCCTTTTGCTCGAGTACGTCCCAGATCATCTCATGACCCAAGGCATATGCAATTGGTGTGTTGGGGAGAAGCCCCTTTTGCTCCGCTATGTGCCGGATCAGTTCAAGACGGAGGACATGTGTAATGAGGCTGTTGAGGAGGATCTCTACCTATTCGAGTATGTCCCCGATCGGTTCAAGACGCAGGACATGTGCAACGATGCGGCAAATGAGGATCCCTATATACTCGAATTTGTCCCGGATCAGTTCAAAACGCAGGACATGTGCAATTGGGCTGTCGAAAATTATTCCTGGACCTTTAAATATGTCCCGGACTGGTTCAAGACGGAGGACATGTGTAATGATATTGTTGAAACTGATCCCGAGATGTTAGAATTTGTCCCGGATCAGTTCAAGACGCAAGGCATGTGCAATAGGGCCGCCGAAAAGGAGCCCCTGATGCTCAGACATGTCCCGGATCAATTCAAGACGCAGGACATGTGTAATTGGTGAGTTATGGAGAAGCCCCTAACGTTCACATACGTCCCGGTTCATTTCAAGACAGAGTAGATATATATGATCCGGGACCATCATAAAAATCCCTGGACCGCCTATCGGCGGAGGAAATCCGAAAGGGTCAGAATTAGGGACGAGCTAGCACCGGTGGCCTGGCATCCTGATAGAGTCATCGATTGGTGCTTTTCAGAGGACGAAAAGGCCGTTCTTGAAAAATTATGGGGCTAAATTCATATGCCATCTTACAACCCCTCGGGGCTATAAGATGAAATCATAAGATAAATGGAACAATGTAGGGACTGTGAACGTATGCCGGATGCATATGATAAGTGTAGATGTGGGCGCAGGTTTGAAATACATGGTAAACTTTTATGCTGGTACTGCTATCAGGAATACATCACATATAAAGGGGGCGGCTGCGTATGTACAACGACATCATGTAATTCTCCTTCGAATACAATAAACAATATGCTGAAATTTGAAAATGAAATTGTGAAAACCCGGGAATTCTATAACTTTGCGACTACCTTTACAGATATTAATGATATTAATATGGACCACCTGACAGTGTCAGACCCCATTCCTTCCAACAAAGGCGCTGATCAACGGTATATTATAGGATATCATACACGAGACCTTGTAGCGGCACTCAGGGTAAAGACACCCGGGGTCTGGTCCAATGGGGTGACCCGGTACAATGCTAATGCAGTACCAGCAATGAGTCTTGATTTCGAAGAGTACCCCGACTGGGTTGCCAAGTATCGACAAATTTGGAACAAAATTGAGGAGCTTATATCCCAAAAATTGACAACTGAGTCGGTCAAAAAGGACCGCTACATCAATGGTAAACTTAAATATTACAAGGACGCAATCACAACCAACTTCCATGGCCAATCAGTACCCTATAATGAGCCCTGCAAACTTAATGGTGTGCTGGCGATATCATCGGTATACGCCCAGGGTAGCAACTACTACCCACAAGTCCACGTTGTTGAATGTAAATATACAAAATTGAATAAATGGTTGCTAGGGGAGGATTAAAAAACCATATATTTTATAGGCACTATAGTGCCTATAAAATATGTATAAAACTAAGGCCTATACTCAGGTGGAGTGTCTACATAGCGCTTGCATACTGCGCAGATTGTACGTTTTTTAAAAACTCTTCCCTACCCTCTTGCCTCCCCCCTGGCAACCAGCTTGGCACGCTCCTGTTCATTGATGGAGTCAACAATGCGGTTGAACCTCTGCCTCATCTGTTCTTTCAAGACCATGTACTTCTGTTTCTCTTGCAATATATGGCTAAACTCGTACTTATCAATCTCTCCATTTTCGACGGCCCTTGATATCAGGTCAACGATCGAGTTCAATTTAGCCTCAGCGATCAGCCTTATATTTTCATGCTTTTTTGATTTTACCCCCAACCTTTTTCCGACAGTCTTAAGGCCTGCCTGCCCCATCCCCACGGCTAATGAAAGACCCCCCATTGCCACTGCTAGTGGTACACCCATTCCGGATAACAGGGTTCCGATTCCTATACCAGATGTAATTACACTAATACCAAGTAGCCCATGATCGCAATACCTAATCCAGGTCCCATGCATCTTAAACTTTTTTGCGAGTTTGTCCCGCTCCTTTATCTCATTTCGGAGATACTTCTCAATTTCACCAATCTCATCAAGTCTATAATTTCGTATTTCCTCCGGCATATCCGCGCCTTGTGCAGGTGCACTCGACAAACCAGGGTATAGTTTGCTGATATCGCTCATCTTTATTCTATCAATAGTTGCATGGTTATCCCGGTAAATGAAACGTTTTTGTCTTGGTGAAATTCATCCGTCAACATAAACTCGAGGCGATCTGTTGACCCCTTCAATGGTAGGTAGACAGGGGTATCAAAACGCCATGTTAGCATATCCCCCCAGGCGGCTAGCTCTTTAGTGGGAAGTAAGGCTAGAATTTTGGACTTTTTTCCATCTAACAGACAATCGTCCTCATCCAGTTGGGGACAAACGAGTCGTAATCTAATGTAAACATCCGTGTTGTGATATGCATCATAGTCACCTGTCTGATAGTATTTATTAGAGGGGTCATATTTAAACCCTAGAAGTTCATGTAGATGTCTACCAAACACCACCGTATATCCTTCATTGACACGGAGCCTACAGAGTCCATTTTTCAGGACAAACAGTTTGATTTTGTCCTCTGCCTGGCTATTCACAATAGCCGCCAAATCCTCTATCTTATAAAGACCGTTCATAATAATAATACGTGTCACTCTCTGATCAGGCCCTACCTTACGGATGGTGAAGTCATTGTTGCTATACAAATTTAACCATGTGGGTCGAATACTTATAGATTTAAGGGCAATTCTACTATCCTGCCCCAGATAGTCTTCAAAAATAGTAGGCGTATATATATTAGTGATGTAGAGTTGCTTCATCCTTTTCTTGTAAGAAGAAAGGAATGAACATATATTCATACAACCTCAAGGCAAAGTACCAATCCAACAAGGGTGAGTGGCCACTTGTCGTAACAAGCCTAGAGCATCAAGACCTATATGTATCGACGGATTCACACATTTCTGTGGCATTCCCCGAATTTACCAAATACCCCATGAAGGTTACAACAACCTACCTGAACGACCCTGTCATTCAGAGTTGGACAAGAGGACGAGCCCTGGACTACTGGAATATTCAGGTCAATTTCGCTACCCATTGCGCAAGCACGGCCCTGGGTATGTCCGCTAAGCACCTAACAGGCTCCGTACCACTTGTCAACTCCATATTCAAATTCCATATATATTACCACATGCGTCGCATCCTAGCAAGGATGAAGGTACCCATGTCGTTTAATGATGGGTTCTCACGCTATAAGAACCCCTATTCAACCTCTGGGTATGCGCAGGTATGTCGTGAATATGGAACAGATCCTAATGATCTATACAAGACTAATTCATTATCGGCCTCGTTGACAAACGGAAGATGGTGGCCACAGGTTGATGGTGATTGGGCTAAATTTATCATACCCACAAGTCAGGGCTTGACATCGGAAGGTCTGACCAAGCTAAGTGAGAGTATAAGGGTTTACGTGGTCTTGTTATTAGGGTCTCAAGCAGGGGCCAAGGCATCCCTACTCGGGTCCGGTGCGGATAATTACACAGCAAGGCAAATATTGATGCAAAAGTTTGAGGCTATGGTACAGCGTCAGGAAAATGTAGGACATGATATCACTGAGTTTCAGAAGGTGTTGCAATATGCCAGAACTCCGGTAAATTTTGCCGTTATGCCAAGCGTATACATGCTGCCCTCCGACATGAACCTGCGAATAGGTAAAATTGTAGGGTATAACAACAACATTTTGATCGCACCTGCCGATGTCAATATCGGTACCCAGATTGATTTAAATAACAAACCCGTCAAGCATACTACGCCCCCCAAGCATACTATCAAAATACCTATACATACCACACCTGGACATACTATACCTCATATACCTCCCAAGTATGCCACACCACCGGGGCATACCGAGCATACCATCAGACATGTGGCGGCAGATATCAAACTTCCCAGGCAAGAGGGTCCGAGAGCCCGGGGTGCCACCCTGGACTCGGGAAGAGGGAAAAACCAACACGAGGATACTAAGACCGTATTGATCACGACGGGGGTAGGCCTCATCATTGCGTATATATGGCTGAAATAATAACTAGGCCCCCCTAACATAGAGCACAACAAACCCAGCAGCAGCCGCGATGGCCATGTACAGATGTCTTGCAACATATTCAACAACTGTTGACACCACCCTTAAGAGGAAGGAGACAACCGTACCCAATATCCCCGGCAATGCAGCACCTGCCTTATCCGCAAGATATTTGAAAAATTTTCCAAGCCTTTCAAGTTGTTTCTCTACAAACCCCTTCCCTGCACCACCCGCCGCAGCACTTCCTCCTACAGCACCAACAGTGCTTCCTCCCGTAACGGAGAGTACAATGGTGCTTATCAGTACACCAATAGCGGAGACGATGCTGGCTATAGTGATCCCCTGCTCCTTGAACAATATTTTAGGTTTCTCCAGCAGGGACGTGTCATCTCCAGCAATTTTCATCAGCGTCTCCTTGATGACCCCCAGCTGGCTGTAAATTTCACGACTTTGCAGATCATGGGCTTCTTGCAAAAACTTTTTTTGATCCTCAGGGTCCTCAATATCCCCCTTAGTCCTTTTTATCAGTTCATCAATTTTATTCATCTCATCATCGTCCGCCCAGTCCTTATTATCTTCAAGTTTTTTTAAAGATTCCTTTGCATTATGGAGCTTATCATTGTTTAGAACTATTTTACTTTTCAACAGGTCCAAGGCGCGCCTTATAGTCTGTGCTGCCTTATCAACGCCCTCCAATTCACGCCTGGTGAAAACTTTATCATCACCAAAGACTTTGTGTCTCGTCTAGAACATTCTCGATCAGGGATAGCATTTCCCCCTCTTTGCCCCCATTCCCTTTCTTCACCTGAATGAGTTCAATATCCTGCATGACCTTCTGGGCCCTTGCCTTACCCCCTTTGTTGGGCGTAGTGGCCGTATAGTCTTCAAAACCCATGGACCGCACTGTTTCTGCTGGCAATCTTTTTAATATTTCCACAGCGCTTCTTAATCCAGGACTTCTCTCTTTGTAAATTAAATTCGTAATGTCTACATCCTTAAAAAAAATATTATTCCCCTCCAATCTAAAATCAAGGTAATTTTTCATAAAGAGATTCCCAAGCCTCTGCTTCTGATTCTTATCCTCCTTCATCCTCTTGTACAGATCGTCGACCGTTGATTTTAAAACCTTCCACCTAACATTGGCCCCAAAGTCTCCCGGAGCACTATGATCCTCTCCCTGGGTTGAAGGCCCCGGGATTGATGGAAGTTGTGGGAGCTGTTCTCTACCATCATCAGGCCTATCATCATGACCATTTTTATCTTCACCGATATGCTCTTCTGGAGTAAATGCCGAATTAGTTGACATGTTTATTAAAAACGACTTATAATAACCATGAGTACAATCTTCGGCAAAAACCTAGACCCATACGCAGAGGCAAAACAGCTCTTCGGTATCAAAGGACGAAAGCAGCGAGTTCAGATAAGTCATATACCCTCCACAATCAATCAAAATGAAGACTTGTACGTGGATATTCCTAATATGGTACAGAATGATGTCATATTTCCGGGCAGTCTCAAACTCCTGTTTGATATGACGCTGAAGGGCACAAATACAAAGCGTACGATCGTTTCGAATATCGGCAAAAGCCTGGTGAGGAACCTACGCATCACCTTGAATGGGAACGAGATACAGAATATTAGTGATTACAATACCTTAGCGGTTTACCGGGATCTCTGGCTGCCTAAGCTGGACAGGGAAAATAATTTAATATTAAATGGGATAAATCCCAACGATGGGACGATTAGAGCTTTACAAGTTAAAGCCACCGATCATACCGGTACGGATGAGGAGAAAGCTATTGCTGCGGCGTATGGAAACACCTTCTGCATACCGCTCGGCAAACTCTTTGAACTCACCAGAGACTTACCGTTTTATTCGGCGGGTTTATACGATCGACTACAATTCGTCGTAAATTTTGCATCGCATAGCGACGTGATAAAAGATGGAGGTACGGCAGCCGTGGGAAGTACGGCCGCCAAGGCAGCGGATGCTACCTATAAAATCACCAATATCAAGCTAGAGTTTGACAAGATCACCCATGGGGCCTGGCGAGCGCTATGATGTCAAGGTATGCCCGTCTCGCCTTGCCCTATGAAAGGATATTAAGAAGTAAGGTTGTGGTCATGAAAAAACAGGAGACGAGCTACAATTTGCAAATTGACACTCCAGCCAAGAGTTTCAAAGGGGTTCTGTTGCTCTTTATAGACCCCGGTAAAGTTAAGGCCTATGCCGGTGACAATAAAATCAAAAATTGAAAAAATATCAATAACAGTTGAAGGCGAACCTAATGAGTTGTATAGTTATGCCATGCTTCCAAAAGATCATCTTGAGCAGATTACCAACCTCTTTGGTAGTCACGACTCGAACGTGACTATCGGGGAGTATTTTAACGAGCAGTACGCCCTATTCATCGATTTTAGGGCCTCTAATGACAATACCCTGCATGGCTCTGGTAGGCCGTTACAACGTTTGAGTGATGGGGTTACATTGCACATGACCAAAAAAGCTGATGGGAATGGGGACATACGATGCTATGTGTACTTGCTGATGGATGCCCAATTAAACATCCTAGATGGTAGGTTTCACTCGGTAGAGTACTAATAAATGGCTACTCTTATGATTATGGCAGGAGGGGCCCTAATTAACGCCTTGGCATTTAGCGGCACGAATCTTTTGTTTTCCAAGATCTCAGGACACGGCGAAGCAGAGAGAAAAAGACATAACGAAGCCGTCGAAAAATTGAATGATGCGCAGGCTGCCTGGATAAGAGATAGACAGGCTAAACTCGATTGGTTTAATGAGCAACGTGAAATACAGATAAGAGCAGGAAAAAGCCTTCGTGAGCTCGATGACGACATGTACAAATTCTATATTGCCTCTGAAAAGAGGGCCCCACAGCTGAAGGATTTTTACACACCTTCAAAACCCCAACAAGACGGTGAGTTAACGTTCGTACTTGGCTCATTGTCCCTGCTAGGTTTTATAGCCTACAGGTATTTGTAACAACGTGCGTTTTCTGACATATAATAAAGACATGTCAGAAAAATCACATATTACCGATGAGGAGGCGGATAAATTAAGCAATATCTACTACATGCCCGAGCATCTCTGGGTTGGACGCAAGGTCATCAGGCTGCTAGCGAAGGAGAGCGGCCTATCCAAAAAACTAGTCACCCACTGGCTATCCAGGCAGCTCTTATGGCTGAGACATATCAAAGGCCCAAAACGTATTGACTATCCCCATTTCACCATTACAACACCCAATGAAATGCATCAGTTCGATCTGCTGTACATGCCCCACGACATGCTATATGGCAATACGTACAAGTACATCCTGACAGGCATCGACGTGGCCTCTCTCTACAAAGTAGCCAGACCTCTACGCACCAAAAAAGCCAGTGAGGTTGCGGATATGCTAAAGGACATCTACAAGGCGGGGCCCTTACGCTACCCCAAAACCTTTTTATGTGACAATGGTTCTGAGTTCAAGTCAAATGTAACTAAGCTGCTGGAGGACAAGGGCGTTGAAATCAAGAGGACTACCACAAGATATCACCATACATTCACGGCCTTTGTCGAGTCGTACAACAAGATACTCGTGGAAAGACTCTTCAAGCTTCAAGATGCCCAAGAGTTGGCTTCTGATGAGACTAGAGTATATGGGTTAAGAATCTGTATACCATCGTGAAAGGTCTAAACAATACCAAGACCGCCATGATAAATATGAAGCCTAACAAGGCGATTAAGCTTGATGATGTCCCGCTTGCAAAAAATGAAGAATACCTGGAGGAGAGGCCCTTACCTGAGGATGGCTTGTATTTATACCTCCTGCAACCAGGAGAAGGACATGGAGATTCGAAAAGACGCGCTACCGACGCCTTTTGGAGTAGGAAAATGTATAGGTTGGACCGTATTGTAGAAGGCAGTCGCGTGCTGTACTATTTGAAAGACGGGCCCGATCGTAGCTTCGTGTCAGAAGAGTTGATGCTGATCCCAGAGAATGTCGAAGTACCTCCAGAGGGTGTTAAAGAGTGGTAAAGACTATCTCCAGGGCCACTCCAAGGCGATCAGTGCCACCGCCCCCCCTCCAACCCCACTTTTGCATATAATTTTTAATATCCGCAAGATATTAAAAATTGTGCCTGCTTACGACATATCAATATCGAACATGCCTTCGAAAAGCTCCTGCGTATCATCGTCAGGTAGGGTGAAATGGTTCTTGTAAAAATTGTCCTTGGCAAGAACATCCTCCTTGAACCTACACCAAGCATGCACGCCTTAGGCTCGTCACACTCGGGCTCTCTTAGCGCCATGTCCGGATACCTCACTCTCAGGGTGTTGATTCTCGCGGTGAGCTGCTTCCTTTGGCAGCGGATCATGTAATGTGAGTGCCTTCCAGATCTTCCACGCTCCTGTTGGTCATTTTTACTCAAGACACACAAGACGGTATCGATAGGAGGTCGATGCGGTACATGTCTTTCCTTAAGCCTCGCATTTTCCCGGGCCTGTACCTCAAGTTCGTCCCCGAGTACCATGAGCTGACTATCTCTATTGTCAAGATCATCCCCGAGTATAGCGACGGCAATATCTCTGTCCTCGATGGCCTGACGCTGCTTCTCGAGCTCGTCTTGTAGTTTTTCACACCTGCCCTGGCTAACCATTTGATTAACCCCACAGCTTTTGTTTTTTTTGATCTACGAACAATTTCCAAGGCACCCTCAAGTGTGACAAAGACGTCATGTCCATTGACCCCTCCTCCTCGCATAGCTGATCGGGGGCCCGGCGGAGATGCCCCCGATATTTCAGACCTGGTATATAGGAAAGTTGAAGGTATTGGCATATTTTTAACTTTTTCAAGACCTAAAAAATGGCCAATATCTGCCCTTTTGAAGAGCGGCTGGTTTTGATTGTCGGAAATGGTTTCGATGGTGTCTGCGTTGAACTTAACTTGCGACGACATCTTTTTAATATATCAACGTAGGCCAGAGGATTTCATTTGATAATCTTCCAAGTCCTGGGATGTTCCAATCTGATATACAAGCAAGAGTGTTTGAATTTTTCCAACTCGGCCTTGATTTCATCCCAGTCTGAAATAAGGTTTGTTTCCTCATCAATTGTTCTCATGTCACTTCGTTCCGCGGGATACCAGGCAAATAAGGCCTTCTTCTGCCTCCTCAAATTCTTGGGTAAAGCCGTATACGCTTGAGTTAATAACCAAAGACTATGCTTTCGATGTCTTCCAGAAATAGCCAGCCCAAGCAAGGGTTGTCGACGTTTATCGAAATCCTCGTTCGCCATACAGTCATCCACCACAAACAACGTCCCTTCGCCCGCCAATAATGAGGACAATTTTTGAATCCATTCAAAAAGTTGATCTTTAGGGTCTATTAAAAAAACATAGGGGTCCCTCCAGAGTGAGGTTCTGGATAGGTACGTCTCATTCCACCGCAATGTAGGACAAAGTATGACTATGTTGTGATAGTGTCCCCTATACTGATTTTCTAATAAATCCAAAACGCGTTGTGTCTTGCCGCAAGATGTCGGGCCTGTAAAAATTGCTGTGTGGGGATCTTTAAGAACGTCCACCATTTAATAATAGTTGCCCCACTTACTCAAATTGATTTTTGAAACTACCCCGGCACAACTTAAACATATTAGCACACCTCCATGTCCATTCTCTAGGGACCCCCGACAGGCGGGGCAGAGCTTGGTATTTTGGGTATTATATTCAAGGGGTAGAGGATCAAATACTATCTTACCCCCCAGGTCCCTCAATACCTTGCGGTACCTCTCGACGAGCAGTACCTTTTCCTGGCTCTCGGGGGGGTGCTTCGATGAGTTCGATATATTGGGGTATGATGTTGTATGTCAACAAGGTATACAACATCAGGTAATTTTCATCCTGCTCTTGGCCTTGAATCTCCCTATTAGTGGCAAGAATGTCTACCTTTTATTCGATAACATGGGGGTCCTTACATTTTATACGCCGCCTGGCCTTGGCCTTATCGAGACAACTTATACAACTCTTGGTTAGAGTATGTCCCCTAATCTTGAACTGATCCGGGGGTAATATTTTTTTACATTTGATGCATGTCCTATTCATTTTTACTTAAAGGCACGAGCCCTGTGTAATGCCCTGGAAACATCGGCAAGCGTTGGATACTTACCGGTTTCAACATACCTAAAAGGTCTTGTTATTTATATGTAAATATTCGTAAAGCTCCCAGGTGCAGACCTCTGAAAACTGAGCCTCAATATGGGCCATACAGATATTCATTAAATGATATAGAGGCTGAGTCCCAACATGTTCACTTTTTGTGCGATGTTTGTCGCGCGATATTTTGCTAATATTTAGGCAACCTATGCACTGCTGATTTAGCTGACCACTCCCCTTAACTCTGAAATTATCAAGGGTTAAGACTTTTTTGCATTTTGAGCATTTTTTACCCTCCTCCATTTTATATTTGCCTCTTGGGACAAATATAAAATTTTATCGGACGCTCTATTTTGGTTTTGGGACTATGCTTGCCGGCAACCACCCTTTTTTAACGGCCATTTCCCTACTTGCCCGACCTGCAGAAAAGTACGCTACCATCTTAAGAACATCGTTGGTATCCATCTTGGTAGATGGCCTCGTAATATCGAGGAACTTTTTACCTACCATGGCATATGCAAAAGTGAAACTAAGGTCTACAACGGTCTCGTAGAGCATATCCAAAATCTCCTTTTCTTTTGGTGATACGTTGCTTGTGGTCATTTATTATATTAAAACATTTTAAACATTTCAATATTATGCCGGGCTTTGCCCTGTTTCCCCTGCTGAGTCTCTGGATTAGTCGCTGGCTTATTAGATTCCCCATCATTTTTAGGGGTAAATCTGTACCAAACTCCAACTCCTATCGCAAGCACGGCAAGCGTACCTACACCAAGCATGTACGGCATTGGGATCATCGACTTGCTAGGGGTTGCGGCAGGTTCTTGATCATCTTGTAAAGGTTCTTTACCCACGTTCTTTCGTAAGTCAGCCTTGTTCTTTTTGTTCCATTCCGCAAGTCTCTTGCCGGCGGCAACACGACCTTCATTCTTCTTGGTTATGACTTGGTTAGTAGACTCCTCACTCATTTATTACATCAGCCCGGGACTCCTCCCTATCCGCATCCTCTTTCTTTTTGCTCATATGCCTAACCGTATGCCCTGCGACCAAGATGGGTGCCAGACACCTCCCAATGGTACAGTATACAAGGATACCTAGATCGGTCATGGAGTCCCGGATTATGGGGTCTTCCTCTATATCATTTCGGAGCTCCTCAACACTGCCGATATCCACTACATTTCCAATCAAATTTGCGTATAGGCCGATCACATGGGTAGAGAGAGCTCTGGCCGTCTTTTCACCCTTTTCGTGGAGTTCCCGCTGTACATACTCGGTATGTACCTTATCGATAGCCTCCTCCGGAGCCTTGTCGACAAACCCTTCTGTACATTTTTTAGGTAGGAGATACCCCTTTCCAATATGTATTTGACGTTTGTCGATGGGCTTCTCAATATTTTCATATTCTGCAGAGGTATTGTCAAAAGCTTGTGCAAGATCAGACATCCTGTTTATTAGTAGTCGATATCGCAAAAATACATAGACTATCATGGCATACGGTAGGACTATGGCGATTAGTAGACATATGTCCATTTTATTCCCCTGTAGACGTCGGGCGGTAGTGACCCCTGGCAAGTGTTGTCATCTGATCCGGCTGTACGTGCCTTTTACCGTCTGCCCTGTTGAGTGCCAGCTTGTTCACCTCCTGGGTATAGACCTTATGAATCTTATTTTGAATTAGGACCTGGGTTTTGTAGATGTCAACGCCCTCCTCCAGACATCGTTGATAGTCATCGAAGGTTATCGACTTCTTGGTGACACACCTCTTAACGCCTTTCGCTTTTCGATCACCGCCTTCCTTGGTAAGGCTCCTATAGGCGTATGCCTTGGCCCTCAACGTAATGAACTCGGTCATAATTTTACCACCCAGCTCATCTTTCGTCAGGCCTACCACCTTTTTATTCTTACCTATTGGGAGAGGCCTTCCATCATCACGATTATATGCACTTGTATCGAAGCGTGCTTCAACGTCGTTGGCTATATCCTTGTAAAAGTCGTGGGTTCGAATGTGGTATACGAACGAGTCCGTGTCCATGTAACAGAGTTGGAGCTTGCTACCATATTTGGGCTGCAGGAAATCGTATTGAAATTTGTACATGACCAGCTTACTCAAATCCAATATAACCTGACCGATGTATATGGTCTTATTCATCTTCACCTCGGTCTTACCCATCTCAATCCCTAGGAGGTGCTTGCTAAACCGATTTACACCTATGAAGTTCGGTTTCATCACGAGTTCCGTGTACTTCTCCTCGTCTGTGACTAGCTGGATGTTGCGGTGATTTCTGATATTCTCCATAGTCTTGCCGAAGACGCTTAAATTCATCAGCTTGTAGAAGTCCTTTTCGAACTCGTTTTTGGCAGCCGTTCTCAACCCCGTGTTGTGATCGATGTAACCCTTCAGCCACGCCTTTTGATTGAATCGAATTACCCTATGGACCTTCTTCAAATCAAGCCCATGTTTTATAGCGTCGTGATGGGCTCTGATATGCACCACATACCTCCGTTTGTCTTCCAAATTTGGTACCAGCTTCTCGACCCTGTGGATCATCCTGCGTTCCGGTAGGAACGGCAGCTCGTTATGCTTGTCGTGAAGGGCCTCCGGGTAGTCGATATCAACCTCTAAAATGTACCCATGCTTGTTGTCCTCAACGAGCTTACCAATCCTCCTTTCGGTAAATGCCTCTACGTTTCGGACCCATTTGAAGCCATCAGTGGGTAGATCCTGCCTCATTGCCCAGCCGTACAAATTGTTTGCGTCGAGGTACTGGAGGTAGGAGGACTCCTCATTGGGGTTATACTGGTCTCCCATGTACCTATTATTTGCTTTGGCATAGCGATGTACGGCCTGGACTATACCTCCGCGGATACCTTTTTCGAACATCAGGAGCATGTCGGGATTGGTGAGGAGCTCCAGCTTGATTTCGGTATATTTCAGTGCTGCCTTCCATGCCAAGCCAGGTGCGCTGTAGAAATTTGCAGGATCAAGTTGTAGTTGTCCAAGCAGACGCCTCGAAATGTCTCGAAGACGTCGGCTAGTAGCAGGACGTCTGTGCTGAGGTACACGTCGTGGTAGTCCCCTATGGTGACTACATCACCCTCCGGGGTGATACAATTCCATACCTTTTTCGCGTATTGATATTCCTCATCGCTGATCCCCTTCATGTTCAGCTTGCTGTAAAAGGCATCCTTGGGCGGTAGTTCCAACTCTTCGAATCGCTGTCAATCATTCATGTACTCATAGGGATACACACCCTTCCTGCGCATGAGGCGGAATGTATCATCCTCATTGAAAAACCAACGGAGATTTTTACACTGTTCATCGTTGAGGTTGCTTGCTAATTTATCCAGGCTGGATGGCATGAACCGACAGCTGTCGATGAACCTAATTTCAATCTTCTTGTACACCTCACCATCACCAGATCCCATACCTCCAAGTGGTACCTTGATTTTGTCGTTGAAGCTGATATATTTTTCCTTGTTCTCGGCGATGCACCCAATATCTTCCGTATTATATTTTTCACCTAGCTCTCGGATGAACAGGTGTGCATCGTATCCTGAGAAGTTGTGAAAGATCACGGGTATGTGGCCGGGTATCTTATATTTGATATTGCAGCTGTTATGGGCCGCGCCTCTATACAGCCCCGTATAGTGACAATGATCCCGAACTTTGCGGTTATTCTTGCTGTCATCAAATGGTTTCAGACAGATATGGCATTTCGGGGCCTCGTCATGTTCTCTTTTTAGCACCTCTGTTAGAGGCTTCATGTCCTGCTGCGGGTAGGTATTATAGAGACGTTTCACCTCATCCTCCAGATGGTTGACGAAGCGGGTGACGCAATCCTTGCCGCGGTACACCGTTAGGGGATCTGGTACATCCCCATAGGCAAAGGTACTATATGTGCACCAGCCTGACGGTACATGTTTGTTAAGCTTTTTCGTCTTGGTCTCCCTTGCATCCTCTTCCATTGGTATTAATAAGCTTTCGAAGTCCGCATAGATTGCAAAGGGTACTTTAAATTGCATCTGTCCATCCCTATAGTATAGCCATTTTTCGGCTTCCATTGGCATCGTAATTTTAACTGCCTCGTGATCGGTGCAGTACCTATAATGTTTATCCCTCGATTCGATTGTGGGGAATGCCTGGAGGCAGTTCAGGCAAAAGTGCATTTTTGCAGTATTTTTTGATGTCTCAATACCTAGGAGTCGTGAGAGGCTTTTGACAGCTGTATAGTGATTCTTCTTGCCATCGGTGATGTACAGTAGATTCACCTGCTTGCCACGCCCGTTATGCGTTGATCGACGTAGGATGTTGATCCTCTTTCCATCTATATACAGGACGTTCACCGCAATGTCGGGGTTATTCTTCTCGAATTTGCATATGCTCTTGATGCTTGTCGGAAACCCTATGCCTTCCCAATTATAGTGGCCCGCGTAGGGTCTCAGCTTGCTTATTCTCTGTGGATCCCTTTCAATCTCCCCATGATGCAGGGATGCTATAACAGCCCATTTGAAGCAGTCCTCGTCTTCATTTTTTGGATTAATAATGGCCTTCTTCGAAGCTATCCATTTGGGTGCTTGTATATATGATGAATCCCTTGTTAGCCGTAGCTTATGGAAGTCTACATCAAGGTGTAGGATTCGACTAATTGTAAAGCCACTTTGGGGTAATGCAGGAATTTCCACATGTGTTTTAATTTGAGCAAACATCCTATCCAGCACGTCATCTACGTCGTTACCCTGAAATACTGAGGCCATATTGCTATGGAAGACCTTTTTCACCTCGATGTACTCATCACCATTAGCCCCCTCTATATTTGTTGGTTTTTTCCACATTATCCATAGCGACAGCTGTACTTTCGCTGATCCCATATCTTCTACCTGCCCCTCAACTAAGGTTTTCACGTTTGGCCGCACCATCCCGATATATCCGTCAACGTCCGCTCCCCCTATACCGGGAATGCGAAAACTTCGGAAGGTCCTATGGTGAGCATGTTTATGTTCCTGGGGGGTAAAATCTTGCCCCGGCTGATTGTAGAGATTTTGGATATCTTCAAGATAGTCTTCCTCGGCCTCCTTTTCTACCTCATCGTGAAGTGTAGACCCTGTGTTGGCTGCCCCGTTATAGGGCCCCATCACCTTACGCTTAAAGGCTGCATAGGTCCTTTTAACCCCCTCCCTTATAGGTTTGGGGACAGCATCAACTAACCAGTTGTACCACCCCCGCATCTTGGTTTTCACGATAGAACGATTTTTCGACATCTCTTGCTTTTCAAAGAGGTCCATGGCCTCTGGTGTTGGTGGTATAGTCATGGGCTTGACCGGGTTTTGTTGTACGGCCCTTCTAGGTGGCCTCTCCGGTACAATCTCCAATAAATCTATTATTGCGGCCTTGCGTAGTTTCTAATACCCTGTTAAGCCACGACCTTTTGCAATATCACGTAATTCTTTTACGGTGTGTGTGTTCATTCTATTTATTATAAGATTTGTAACATTGTCAGAGGATTTCAATCTGGTCAAAACTAACGCAGTTGATATTTATGGGAATATGATGACGTCATCAATGTGCGTGTTGATTATTAGGGGAATTGCGCTAGAAATATTTTGACTCCTTTTTTGATGAATTATAGGGATAAACATAGCATGGTGATGAATTATAGGGATAAACATAGCATGGTGATGAATTATAGGGATAAACATAGCATGGTACCGCATGGTACCGGATTTGTTGGGGTTTATGGACTTGCTGTGACGTGTGTGCGTGTGTGTGCGCTTCGGTGCGCTACTGCGCTAGAACATACATTTCCCTATCTCTAAAGGGAGCTGCAGATAAAGGCCGGCAAGAGTCTTCGCGAGCTCGATGACGACCTCTATAAATACTACATTGCCTCTGAAAAGAGTGCCCCACAATTATCTGACTATTATACACCCTCCAAACCCCAACAAGACAGTGAACTCACATTCATTGTGGGCTCCTTGTCCCTGCTAGGCTTTGTGGCATACAAGTATCTGTAGGAACGTGCGTTTTTAACATGTATAAATAAAGACATGTCAAAAGCATCACATAGTATTACCGATGAGGAGGCCGAAAAACTAAGCCAAATATACTATACCCCGGAACACCTGTGGACCGGACGGAAAGCTATCAAATTACTCGCGAAGGAGAGCGGCCTATCCAAAAAGCTAGTAACCCACTGGCTTTTTCGTCAACTGTTGTGGCTACGGCATATCAGGGGCCCAAAACGTATTGATTACCCTCATTTCACCATTACAACACCCAATGAGATGCATCAGTTTGATTTACTGTACATGCCCCATGATCGGTTGTATGGAAACACCTACAAGTATATTCTGACGGGTATTGACGTAGCCTCGTGGTATAAGGTGGCTAAGCCATTGCGTACGAAAAAAGCTAGTCAGGTCGCGGGGATGATCAAAGATATTTACAAAGCAGGGCCCTTACACTACCCCAAAACCTTCCAATGTGACTATGGTTCTGAATTCAAATCAGATGTAACCAAATTGCTGGAAGGCAAGGGAGTTGAAATTAAGCGGGCCACCACCAGGTACCATCATACATTCACGGCCTTTGTAGAGAGCTATAACAAGGTACTTGCCGAAAGGCTCTTTAAGCCCCAGGATGCACAGGAGCTGTTTTCCGGCGGGGATAGTACCATTTGGGTCAAGCACTTGTATACCATCGTCAAAAGTCTAAACAATGCCAAGACTGCCATGATCGATATGAAGCCTAACAAGGCGATAAAGCTTGAGGAGGTACCGCTCGCAAAAAGTGAAGAATACCCAGAGGAGAGGCCCTTACCTGAGGACGGGTTATATCTCTATCTGCTACAGCCAGGAGAAGAGCATGGTGACTCTAAAAGACGCGCCACCGACGCCTTTTACAGCAAACATACTTACAGGTTGGATCGTATAGTATCAGGTAGTCGTCCTTTGTACTATTTGAAGGACGGTCCCGATCGCAGTTTTGTTTCGGAAGAACTCATGCTGATTCCGGAGGATGTTGAGGTACCCCCGGAACATATCAAGGCCTGGTAAAGAGTATCTTCAAGAGTACCTCTAGAGGTTCATCCTCTAGTGACTTACTCGGATCTCTTATATATAACAAAGGAAGTAGGGTATAGAATGGGTACCCATAGACGATACCTTTAATGACATCAGGCTCAATATCCAAATCAATATCAATCAAGCGTCTATCTGGTATAGGAAAATTGAGGATATTGCTTATTGTTTCTATGTCGGCCAAATCCGACAACCTCAATGCCTCATCTTTGATAACCTCGTAGCATAGTGCTCCATACCTATTCTCCTTAACTGAAACTATAGGAAGCCCAAGGGCCTGAATATGATCCTCAAGCTCCTCATCGATCTCGCTTCTTCCAAATGTACCCCACGCTTTCATACCTGACGCTAGCCTGTGCAAAAGGTCGTCATCGGTAGTGTATTCAAAACCTTCATAATATTCCCCATTTCGATATCTAAAATTTTCCAGGCAAATAGGGCAATAACCTGTCACTGATCCTGCCTTTATGCAGGATCGTAGTACGGGTATGCTGATATCGTAATCCTTTTGCATTTTTTGTACATAGGCTTTCATCTTTTTGATATTTCACTACCTTTTAACATACAGCTTAAAGGGTCAAAAATGATAATTTTAATACCGCAAAGGTATTAAAATTAGTGCCTACTTACGACAGCTCCCGCGTATCATCGTCAGGTAGGGTGAAATGGTTCTTGTAAAAATTGTCCTTGGTAAGAACATCCTCCTTGAACCTACACCAAGCATGCACGGCATTAGGCTCGTCACACTCGGGCTCTCTTAGCGCCATGTCCGGATACCTCACTCTCAGGGTGTTGATTCTCGCGGTGAGCTGCTTCCTTTGGCAGCGGATCATGTAATGTGAGTGCCTTCCAGATCTTCCACGCTCCTGTGGGTCATTTTTGCTCAAGTCACACAAGACGGTATCGATAGGAGGCCGATGCGGTACATGTCTTTCCTTAAGCCTCGCATTTTCCCGGGCCTGTACCTCAAGTTCGTCCCCGAGTACCATGAGCTGACTATCTCTATTTTCAAGATCATCCCCGAGTATAGCGACGGCAATATCTCTGTCCTCGAGGGCCCGGCGCTGCTTCTCAAGTTCGTCTTGTAGTTTTTTCACACCCGCCCGGGCTAGCCATTTGATTAGTCCCGCAGCCTTTGGTTTTCGGGAACGACGCACAATCTCCAATGCTTGATCCAATGTGACAAACGTATCATGCTGATTTTTCCCTCTTCCAGAGCCTAGGGTGGCACCCTGGGCTCTCAGACCCTCAATTTCTTGCCTTGTTATAGTTTCCCCGGCCAAATATTGAAAACTGCGCGCTATGTTCACAATACCCAAAAAACGGCCAATATCTGCCCTTTTAAAAAGCGGTTGATTTTGATTGCTGGACAGGGTTTCGATGGTCTCTGGGTTGAACTTAACCTTTATTGACATCTTTCTAATATATCGACGCAAGCCAGAGGATTTTCACCGTGGTCATAAATGGTAATTTTACTACCCAAAAAAGAGTAGTAAAATTAGTGCTTGGCCGGGTGTGCACTTCCTATTCCGAGACATATTGGTTACCCTTGGATAAATTTTCGCCTGCCCACATGGGCTGAGTGTTGGTGTAGTGCAATCTACTAACAACTACATCAAGCGTGGGGGCGTCCCCATTTTCTTTATATTTAATTGGCACCATGTGATCAATGTGCCACTCCCCATAATTATCCCATGTCATGCCCTCGGAAAATTGGGCTTCGATATGTGCCCGCAGCGTCGCGATATCGCACCCGAGATACTCCGAGAACTAATCTCCTTGTTTCCCTTCAGGGCATGGCGGACCCGACATCGTACAACGGAGACTGTATGTCCGTGGGGATTACAAAGAGGGCAACGCGGCCTTTGTTTCCCATGGGGGCATATTTGACTTCCCCCACATTCTTTGCATTGAGATCTCTGCCTTTGATGGGGGCAAATTTGACTTCCCCCACATTCCATACAGGTGGATCACCGCCTTTGATGGGGGCAAATTTCACTTCCCCCACATTCTTTACACTTGGATCTCTCCCTTTTATGTGGACACTTGGTACGCGCCACTGACGCCTTCTTTTTATCGAGGCATTTGATGCACATTTTTGTCGGTTGACCATTCCCCCTCACCCTAAACTTGTCCAAGGAAAGATAGTGTTTACATTTCGAACATTTCCTGCTATCCTCCATATTGACTCGTTTTTGCCCTTAGGGACAAACACGAGTTGTGCTCACTCCAAAATACTCCAAGCCCTGGGGTGCTTAAGCCTTACAAATAGATATGTATAGTCGGATTTTTTCAATTCAGCCTTAATATGATCCCAGTCCGTAATCATATTAGTTTCTTCATCTATCATTTTCATATCACTCTTCTCATGGGGATACCAGGCAAACAACTGCTTCTTCTGCCTCCTCAGATTCTTGGGGAGAGCAGTGTAGCTCTGCGTTAAGAGCCATAAACTGTGCTTCCTGTGCCTACCACTGATGGCAAGCTCAAGCAAAGGTTGACGTTTTTTATCGAGGCTCTCGTCCGATATCATGTCGTCAACTATGAAAAGACTCTCCTCGCCTGCCAACAATGCGGATAATTTTTGGATCCATTCAAACAGTTGGTCCTTGGGGTCTATCAGAAATATATAGGGGTCCTTCCATAGTGAAGCCCTCTCAAGGTAGGTGGTATTCCACCGTATAGTCGGGCACAGGATGGTGATATTGTGATAGTGTTTTTTATATTCGTTTTCAAGTAGGTCTAGAACAAGTTGCGTTTTTCCGCAATTTATCGGGCCTGTAAAAATGGCTGTATGGGGACTTTTAATAATATCTAGCATCATTTACTAATAATATAACCACTTTTGATTATGGATTTTTGAATATACCCCAGCACAGCCCAAACATATCAACACACCGCTGTGATTGTTCACCAAAGACCCCCGGCAGGCAGGGCATAATTTGGTATTTCGGGCCTGGTATTCTAAGGATAGTGGAGTATATCTTAATTTTCCCTGTAGGCATCGTAGTACCTTGCGATATTGTTTAATGAATGGTTCCTTTTCATAACTCTCGGGTGGTTCCTCGACGAGTTCGGTGTACCGGGATATGATGTTATATGTAAATAGGGTATACAAAAGCAGGTAATCTTTATCCTGCTGAAGCTCCCTGTCAATATCAAGAATGTCTACCTTTTGTTCGATAACAAGGTCCTTGCATTTGGTACGCCGCATCTCCTTCGCCTTAGCCAGGCAACCTATACAACTTTTGGTCCTACCATTGCCTCGGAAAACTGGGCCTCCATATGATCCCGACAAATAGTCATTAACTCATATAGAGGCTGAGTCCCCATATGTTCACATTTTGTACGATGTTTGTTGCGTGATGTTTTGCTAATATTTAGGCAACCTATGCACTGCTGATTTAGCTGACCACAAGTCTTAACCCCGAAATTATCAAGGGTTATACTCATAGGGGAACACGCCTTTTCTGCGCATGAGTTGAAACGTGTCATCCTCATTGAAAAACCAACGGAGATTTTTACACTGTTCATCGTTGAGGTTGTCCGCCAATTTATCCAGGCTTGATGGCATGAACCGACAGCTGTCGATGAACCGAATCTCAATCTTCTTATATGTCTCACCATCACCAAGTGGTACCTTAATTTTAACGTTGAAGCTTATATATTTCTCCTTGTTCTCAGCGATGCACCCAATGTCCTGCATGTTGTACTTCTCGCCAAGTTCTCGGATAAACAGGTGTGCGTCGTACCCCGAGAGATTGTGGAATATGATGGGAATATGACTGGGTATCTTATACTTCAAATTACAGCTGTTATGCGCGGCACCCCTGTACAGTCCCGTATAGTGACAATGGTCCCGAACTTTGCGGTTATTCTCGCAGTCATCGAAGGGCTTTAGGCAAATGTGACAGTGCGTGGCCTCGTCATGTGCTCTTTTTAGGACCTCTGTCAGTTCCAGCATGGGTTGTTGCGGGTAGGTATTATATAACCTCTTTGTATATAACCTCGTCCTCCAGATGGTTCACGAACCTCGACACACAGTCCTCACCCCTGTAGACTGTTAGAGGATCTGGAACAGGTCCATAGGCAAAGGTACTATAGGTACACCATCCAGATGGTACGTGCTTGCTCAGCTTTTTAGTCTTGGTCTCTCTGACATCCTCTTCCATTGGTATTAATAAGCTTTCAAAATCGGCATATATTGCAAATGGTACTTTAAATTGCATCTGCCCATGCCTATAGAATAACCATTTTTCGGCCTCTGTTGGCATCGTAATTTTAACAGCACCATGGTCTATGCAATACCTATAATGTTTGTCCCTCGATTCGGCTGTGTAGAATGCCTGGCGGCAGTTCAGGCAAAAGTGCATTTTTGCAGTATTTTTTGATGTCTCAATACCTAGGAGTCGTGAGAGACTTTTGACAGCTGTATAGTGATTCCTCTTGCCATCGGTGATGTACAGTAGATTCACCTGCTTGCCACGCCCGTTATGCGTTGATCGACGTAGGATATTGATCCTCTTTCCATCTATATACAGGACGTTCATCGCAATGTCGGGGTTATTCTTCTCGAATTTGCATATGCTCTTAATGCTTGTCGGAAACCCTATGCCTTCCCAATTATAAAGGTCTATGTAGGGTTTCGGCTTACTGATTCTCTGTGGGTCTTTTTCAATCTCCTCATGATGTAAGGATGCTATTATACTCCATTTAAAGCACTCCTCATCCTCATTTTTTGGATTAATAATTGCCTTCTTTGAGGCTATCCATTTAGGTGCTTGTATATACGATGAGCCCCTTGTTAATTTTAATTTATGAAAATCTATATCGAGATGTAGGATTCTACCTTTCGTAAAGCCACTTTTTGGGAATGCCGGATTTTCCACATGTGTTTTAACCTGGGCAAACATCGTATCCAGCATGTCATCTACGTTGCTACCCTGGTATGCTGATTATATATTACTATGGAAGGCTTTATTCGCCTCCTCATACTTGTCTTTGGTCTCCTCTATTGGCTTAATCCAATGGATCCATAGTGACAGCTGTATTTTTGCCGAACCCATATCTTCTACCTGCCCCTCAACTAAGGCTTTCACGTTTGGTCGCACCATCCCTATATACCCGTCGACGTCCGCTCCTCCTATACCGGGAATGCGGAAACTTCGGAAGGTCCTATGGTGGGCATGCTTATGTTCTTGGGGGGTAAAATCTTGCCCTGGCCGATTGTAGAGATTTTGAATATCTTCAAGATAGTCTTCCTCGGCCTCCTTTTCTACCTCGTCATGAAGTGTAGGTCTTATGTTGGCTGCCCCGTTATAGAGTCCCATCACCCTACGTTTAAAGGCCTCATATGTTCTACTAACTCCCTCCTTTATAGGTTTGGGGACAGCATCAACTAGCCAGTTGTACCATCCCCGCATCTTGGTTTTCACGATCGAACGATTTTGCGATATTTCCTGCCTCTCAAAAATGTCCATGGCCTCCGGTGTTGGTAGTATAGTCACGGGCTTGACTGACCTTCGTTGTCCAGCTCTTCTGGCCGGTCTCCGTGGTACATCCTCCAATAAAGAAATCAATTCAGCCTTGCGTAGTCTATAATACCCGGATAAGCCGCGGCTTTTTGCGATATCACGTAACTGTTTTACGGTGTGTGTATTCATTTCTTTATTGTATAGAGTTTTTTGTTTTGTCAGACGATTTCATTCTGCTCGACCTAGCGTGTCTTTATTGCTCATGCGTTCATTTTTTGATGATATTTAGTATCATTAGGGAATTAACCTGCAATATGTGCTAGAATTATTTTTGACTCATTTGCAACATACTTTGATGACGTCATCAATGTGCGGGGGGAATTTTAGGGATTTGCGCTAGAACTTTTTTTGACTCATTTGCAGCATACTATGGGACCTGTGTTGGATGGTACCGCATGGTACCGCAGGGTACTGGATTTGTTGTGTTTGACCGTGGACGTCTGTGGGCGTGCGCGTGCGTTAGATGTGCGTTGCGCTAGAAGGAACATTTATCCATCTCTTGCCCTAGATACACAGTTATTAGCATCTGGATCTTCATCTTATTCAATTCTACGCCCATGAATTCTACGCCAATGATTCTTGCCTTCTTCTAGAAGGAGGACATCCGTGACAAGGTAAGTGACATGGTAGCAACTCGAGTTTCTCTCGCCCAATATACTCCATACTTACTGTGCATACTCATAGTCATTTTCGGAGATTCCTTTTATGTTTAGCTTGCTTCAGGAGATTTCTTAGTTTCCATTCGAGTTAATTACGTCTGCCACTGATACTTTGATGTTGACTTTGAAGCTGATGTATTTCTCCTTGTTCTCCGCAATACACTTGATTGTCGTACTTCTTTTTAAGCTTCCCGATAAAGAGATTCGTATCGTATCCATTTAAGTTGTGGAAGATGACCAGAATATGCTTTGGTATTTTGAATGTCAGGTTACAATTGTTATGCGTTGCGCCTGGGTAACCTGTGTAGTGACACGACTCCGGACTTTGCAATTGTTTGCAGGATCGACAAAAGGCTTCATTCAAATGTGCCTCATTGTACTCTCTTTAGAAATCTGTTAATCATATTATAAGCTACTGAGAAAAATTATCTTATAGTCGCTTATTCTAGGTAATCTATAAATCGGAATCGGAACAACGGCAAAGACCACTGGGGAGGTTGTCTAATGTACATTTCCAATATGTATCAGAATCAGACTTTGGTGATAAAATTGTAAATATTGAATCCATCTGGTTAAATGTTATTGTGAATTCTCAAATTTATTTATTTATTTATTCGCGAATATTTATACAGGATAAAAAAACTTCAGTTTCTAAATACATATTTACAAAATATTTTATATAAAAAAACTGTTATCAGTGTTTGTCCTGTTATAAGCTTAAAAATAAAACATAAACAGCATAAAGGTAGAAAAGACTAAAATGGTAAATTAAAGGGTAAAATAGGTAAGAATACTGAAAAAACATTACGAATAAGATCTGGAAAAAGACAGTGAATTGTGGAAATTAACTCCAGATAAACTCGGGAAAAATTTAGTTATGACAAACATAAGATAAAAGATAAAAGTCTGTTCAGCATACATAGAAATCGAAATAGAATAGTGTTAAAATAAGACCAGAATAATTATTGTAGAAGCGATTTTCGTTCTGTCAAAGATAAATTATTAAATAATTTAGCACCACCATAATAAAAACCAGATCTTGCGAATTCAAGCTTCAATGCTGGCAATTTTAGACAGAGATCGTTATTTCTCGTCCTTTTTTTGTGTCGTTGAACCTCAAAGTATTTGTCAAAGGTTTCGTGACATAACTCTTTGTTTAGACATTTTATAACCAGAGAACGGACTTGTTGTTCAATAACCTTTACGATAGGCTGAACTGGTGTTCCAACTATCCTTTCAGCACGGCGTTCAATCGAAGAAAACTTCCGTCGTTGGGTTTCGGTGAAGCAGGTCTTGATAGTTGAGCTGTAGGTTATGATCGGCAAGATCATCATCTTGTAGATGAGAGTGGCAGCCTCGATGGTCAGGCTCTTTCGTACGTTGGACAGGATTCTCAATCGACCACATGCTTTCTTGACGGCTCGATCGAAGTTGGCTGTTAAAGACAGGTGGTTATCGAGCAGGTTACCAAGATAGACATACTCAGTAACAAAGTTGATACGGGTGTTGTTGTAAACGATATTGAGCTCCCTTCCGTTTCTTTTCAGTCGTTGGGAAGTTCCAAACAGCATAACTTCCGTCTTCCCTTTTTTAAGGTTCAGCAACAGTTCATTTTGTTCACAGTATCTACCCACACTTGTCATATCCACGTTCAGGGTGTTTTCGATGGTTTGAATGTCTTTACCAGCAAACAAGAGAACAGTGTCATCCGCGTACTGAAAGATATCACACTTGCTGATACTTTCTTTTATATCATTGAAGAACGTGATGAATAGGAGGGGACCCAAGATTGATCCTTGTGGTACACCAGAAGTAACACAGCAGGTATTCGAAAGTAAACCATTTAGCTCAACATGTTGGGATCTGTTGAACAAGTAGTCAGTAAACCATGACAGCTCAGGTCCATTGATTCCATACAACATTAACTTTTCGAGTAGAATACTGTGACCGATGGTGTCGAAGGCTTTAGATAGGTCGAGAAACAAACCACCGACCATGAAGCCATTATCAACGTTTTTGCGAATTGTGTCACAAAACAAGGTGGTGGCGAGTTTAGTGGAACGTTTTTTACGGAATCCATATTGACAGTCACTAAGAAGGTTGTTTGTCTCAAGATACTCATACATTTGCTTGTGTACCGCTTTCTCCAGAAGCTTCGACAAAACAGGTAGTACAGAGATTGGCCGGTAGTTTTCAACAAGTTCTGCATTTCCTGATTTAAAGATGGGACATATTTTGGCAATTTTCCACCCATTTGGAACAGTAGAAGTCTGAAGAGATTTATTAATGATAAACGATATAGGTGAAGCAATCTCACGGGCGCAGTCCTTGAGGAGATTCGGTGGAAGACAATCAACTCCAGCAGCCTTGTTCCTTTTGAGATTTCGAAGTTCTTTTTCGACGGAGACGGACGATATATACGAAAATTTGAAGATGGATTTCGTACGTAACCGGGTTTTTTTCGGATACCGCCATACAAAGTCGATCAGAGGATAAGCTGTTTTTTTCAAAACAGAAACAACGGTCGAAAAATACTCAGCAAAGCAATTTACGCGGTGCTTTGCATCATCAGTTCTTGGAGAAGATACTTTGGGTTTGGTTGGAAAGATTGACTTGATAGTATTCCAGAACTTGCGCGGGTTCAGGCGGTTATCATTGAGCATTCTTTGATTGTACGATGCTTTGGCTTTCCGCACAGCACTGGTACACCGATTACGCTGAACTTTATACTCGTTCCAGCTTGCTTCGTCGTTGTTCGCTCTTGCTCTACGTAGCAATCGGTCCCTCGCATTCATTTGTCGTTTAAGGGGCTCGTCGATCCATGGACAGGGTTTTCCTCGGACGCGTTTCTCAATCAGCGGTGCATGTTTGTCAAACGCATTTTTCAGCTGGGTAGAGAGGTATTCAACGGATTTGTTTACCTCATTGGAATTGTAGACATACGACCAGTCAATTTGGCGAATGTCATTTACAAGTAGCTCAGGATTATAATTAGAGTAGTCCCGACATTTGATTACACGCGCTAGATATTTCTGTGTGTTGATTTTACGTGTAAGGCAAATCAAATCATGATCACTGAGACTTGTGCTGACGACATTAACTGTTGGGTAGGAGTTTGGTTTGTTGACAAAAATCAAGTCAATTAACGATGACGTGTCTTTTGTAATTCTTGTAGCAGTTTTTACGAGCTGTTTGAATCCATAGGAAGACATTTGGCTTTTGAAATCCTTTGAGACGTTACTGCGACTATAATCAATGTTGAAATCACCCATTATAATAGTCTCCTTTTGTTCTTTGTTAACTTTCGTGATTGTTTCATTGAGAAGGTCATTGTAATCTTTAGGTAGGTAGTTTGAAGTCTCAGGAGGGCGGTAAGAGCAACCGAAGATAATTGGTTTACTCTTTTTGACAGAAATCTCGATCCAAATTATTTCAAGTGAAGCGTTTTCAAGATCTTTTCTGTGTGTGTACATAATGTTGTTTTTGATGTATAATCCAACTCCACCGCCTAATCCTCCGAGCGAGATTTTCTCAAAAAATCGTAACCATCAATAAAAACTGTATCAACACAACTATCATTTTGTAAATGTGTCTCAGAAAGACTAAATATATCCATCTCATTATGTGTAGATATAAATTCTTGAACTTCAATAATGTTGTTTTCCAGCCCACGAATGTTTTGATGAGCTATTTTCAAACCCCTACACGAGAGAGTTTGTTTAAATTCATCTCTAGTAAGTGATTTCGACACAACAAAACAAGCTTCGCCATTTCCACAAGAGAGAATACAAAAAATCAATACAAAACATAGAATAAATTTTCGAGAAGCAACAGCAACTGATCCCGCCGCCATCATGCGACCAACTATATATAACTATATATAAAAGACATTAGTAGCTTGTATTTATCGACCTCCAAGTGAAAAGAAATTCTTAAATAAATGGGTGCCAATATTGGAATCAGTGTGTTCAAAACGTAAAAACATGGTTATTTTAGGAGATTTCAACTATGACTTGTCTTACTCAAACAAAACTGACAATGCGGTAACTAACAGTTTTGCAAAGTCCTTGTATAGTTTTAATTTAGTGAACTTGATTAAACAACCAACACGTATAACAGATACATCAAGCAGTCTAATAGATCTCATTATAACAATGCAACTTTTCAGCAAATCTCATATTTGTCTGACTGTATGTAACGATCCATGTATCTCCAACCATCATTTGGTTTATACATCACTTAATTTTAAAAAACCAAAGCGAGCACCAAAATTCATCGAAGTGTCAAAGTGCCTTGATGAATCGAAATTAATAAAAGATTTTGAGAATGTTCCTTGGCAGATTTGTTCTATTTTCGATGATGTTGACGATTCACTTTGGTGTTGGGAACACCTCTATAAATCGATTGTAACAAAATATGTAACTGTCAGAAAAGTTAAGGTGAGACAGAATTCAAAACCATGGATAAATGGTGAAATACGAAAAGAACTAAACAACAGACACAAGTTGCTTTTAAAAGCTCGTAAAACATCAAAAGGCTCAACAGAATGGAAGGCATATAAGAAGTTGAAGAACAAATGTACAAACCTTGTTCGTCTTGCAGAAAAGGATTATTGGAAAGAAAAGTTTAATGGCGTATCAAGTAGTAAGTCATTCTGGAAAACTGTAAATGATTTTCAGGGTAAGAGATCAAATTGTGAAATTGCTACTCTAAAAGATGAACAACATGGAATAATTTCAGATGACCAAGCCAAGGCAAATTTACTTAATCATCACTTTGCAACTGTTGGCAAGAGGTTAAATGGGAACGTTTCACCTGACCATAGCATACAGCACATATATAGAGTAACTCCATGTATTAACACCATCGATTGTTCCTATGAGTTGTATGAAAAATCATTTAAAAACAGCGTAAAAGAAGGTAAAGCGTTTGGTGCTGATCAGATATCTGCAAAACATTTAAAACTTATTGGACCTCAAAACTGTGGCCTGTATGAAGTAATTAAAGGAAGTATCAACTCAGTCAAATATCCATCTAGTTGGAAAACAGGGAAAGTAAAATGTTTATTTAAGAAAGGTTCGAAACAAGACTGTGATAATTATCGCCCTGTAACACTGTTAAGCATTCCTAGTAAGATCTTTGAGAATATGCTTTCAGCTCAAATAGACAATCATCTTAACCAATTCAACCTCATAAGTGAACACCAGTGGGGTTTTCGGCCAAATAGATCAACAGAATATGCCCTATTACACATGACTGAGATATGGCAACAAGCCATTGATCAAGGAAAGATTGTTGTTGCTCTGTTCATCGATTTTAGGAAAGCATTTGACTGTGTTTCACATGATATCTTGAAAAAGAAATTGATAGCTTCTGGAATTTCAGGAAATATGTATTCTTTGCTTAGTGACTACCTTAGTGAACGGAATCAGTTTACTGTTGTGAACGGACAGAAATCAGTTTCAGAGGAAGTGGAGTTTGGAGTACCTCAAGGCTCACTACTTGGTCCTCGTTTTTTCTCCATTGATTCCAATGATCTACCTGATAACGTTGATGATGGTGAGACTGATATGTTTGCTGATGATTCAACATCGTTTTGTATCACAGGTTCGTTTGAACAAGCATTTCTTGAAATCCAAAGAGTATTAAATCAAGTTAGCAAGTGGGCTTCTCTGAACGGCTTCAATATTCATGCAGGTAAAACAGAAGTTATGTTTATGTCTCGTAAACAGTTCATCGGTCCATATCCACATTTTAAATTGAATGAAAATACAATTAGTGTTACCAGCTCCACAAAATGTCTTGGTCTTATCATTGACAATAAACTGTCTTGGAATGACCAGGTACATAAAGTATGTAAAGATTTTCGATCAAAGGTAAAGAAGCTATACTCAATGAGGTTTATGGAACCTGGTGATTTGAAATCGATTTATTTTGGTGGAATACTTCCATCTGTGCTGTATGGTATAAGTGTTTGGGGTAACAGTTCGTCTACGCTTATGAAACTAATAGAAAGTATTCATTTAAAAGCTGCCAGGTTCATCGGTAGAATCAAAAAGAATGTGAGCAATGAAACTGTTCTTAAAACATGTAAGTGGAAACAAGTTAGCTGGTACTACAAGAGACGTGTTGCATGTTTAACATATAACATTTACAACGAATTGTCACCATCTCCTTTAGCATCTCTAGTTGAAAAACGATCGACCACTCGCTGTACTCGAAAAAATATGCTCATCAAACAGCCACAATTTAAAACTATTCGATATAAAACATCATTTCGTTATAGAGCCTCGGTATTGTGGAACAATCTAGCAGATGATATAAAACGGAAATCGTATGAAACCTTCAAACTAGACCTAACAAAAGACGTTTCAATTTTGAATCAAATTCAGTTTCAAACCTTTATTTCTGGTAAAGCACTAGATGATGCTTATGAGTATTATTAAACTACAGAGTTTCATGTTCCCTGGTTTGTGGCCATATCTGGTTGGTTGTCTGCATTGTCCCAGTGTTGCGGGCTTCAGGGTAGTTCAAAGTGAGAAACCAATGAGGCCATCTCATTGGTTTTTTGTGCTTGGGGCTGTATTGGGGCTTGAGACCTGGGATGGTTCGGAGTGTCAATCTGGTATGGATACACATCACAGAAGTGATATGTGTGAAATAATGTCTTATTGCCCGTCTCCGTGATTGCTATTGACACGCCTAGTGCCTACAAATGACCCTTTCCCTGACGTTGTGGTAAATTTCTTTGTGTGAAGTGCCTTTAGCACACTATGTAAGTATATGAGATTCTACTAGAGATGGAAGAGAGTATGATTTCAGAAACAGGCAAACTTCTGAATCTTTTTGTTGACCTCTTTTCCTCTTTTATTTTGAATTTGATATTTATTTTATCTTAATATTTTAACACTAAATTTTATCATTTTATTTAAAATTCAGGGTTTCCTGGTGACTTATTCTAACCCTGGTTATTTTATTTCAATTGTGAAAAACCTTTTATTCAGTGTCTGAAACAAGCTAACCGAAGGCGTTAAGGTAATAATCTACTATTCCAAGCAATACTTTAAAATGTGTGTTTTCAGTAAGGTTTTCATATGTGCAAGCTTATGGGTTGCTTTTACAATCTACAACTTAAGCAATACAGCTATATGACTTTTCTTTGCATCATGACAAGTTTATGTTCTGGGTTAGTACATGCAACTACTAAATAACGTTTAGTACTTATTAAATAAATTTTGGTAATTTCATGTACTTGTATATAATGTATTGTTTTAAATTTTATATTTTCAGGAGGTCCACATCAGTTTTTAAACTGCCATTGTAATTAACCTTCTTTAACAAATAAATTATCTATCTATCTATCTATCTATCTATCTATCTATCTATCTATCTATCTATCTATCTAACCAAATTTTCCTCTTATCGTAACTCTGCCAGCAACCGCAAATTTATCATGTTTATTGAGTGTAATTTTTGTTTTTCATAACGTTTCCAGTTAGCAGTATTTTGATAAACATGATATCCTCTTAACCCTGAGTAGAATTCGAAGTATTTTGTCATTATGTTAGCCAAGGCTTGTAATACGAGATCGAGCGTGATACTCTTGAAAGCTACAAACAACAGTACTCATTTTATTTACTTACAACTTAATGTCTTCAAATTGCACTGGGTTATAACGTGCAGATCAAGCCTTAAACGTTCGAATTTTAAAGAAACGTTCGAATCCGACGATTCGAATTATCAGACATTCGAATTTAGAAATTCAAGTTTCATAACTTTGTTTACAAGTCATTGCGTGGTGAATCATCGATCAAAATGTCACTGCTGAACTATTTTAAAAGAAGTAGTACAAACTCTAGTATAGAAAACGCTTTGATGTCAATGAAGAATGACCAAAACTTACCATCAAACATTTCTAATGGTGAACTATTGAAAGTTCAAGAAAGTCTGCAAGTTGTTGAGGGACGGAAATCCAAACGAACAACTTACTTAGAAAGCCACAAACAATATATTGCTAAGTATGCAATGATGTGTGGAGCTACTGCTGCAGTAAGAAGATTTCGTCGAAAATTTCCTCATTTGACTGAAAGTGCTGTGCGCCCATGGGTTAAAACCTACAGGAAATCTTTACAGGAGCAAAAGAAAACAAACTCACAAAACATTGATGCGAGAATTGGAAAGCCTAGAGGCAGACCATTACTGTTAGATGATGAGCTTCACTTTAAAATTCGTTCCATGTTAACAAGTTTACGTTTAGCCGGTGCTGGTATTAACATTCACGTCGTCCGTGGTGTGTTGAATGGCTTGGTTCGAGCTAACCCAATCATACTTTCCATAGAAAGTATGTTCACATTAACAAGATCATGGACTCGATCATTGTATCAGAGAATGAAATTTTCACGTCGAGCAGTAACTACGTCAAGACCTATTATCACTAGATCGATATGGACTGAGGTAAGATTGCGATACCTTTTCGAAATCATCGACAAAGCTCTTAAATACCATATTCCCGACGAGCTCATCATCAACGTAGACCAAACACCATCAAAGTTTGTGGCAACAACAACGTGACCATGGCTGCTAAAGGAGAGAAACATATTTCCCGTGTTGGTGCAACAGATAAACGAGCCATTACTGTTACCCTCAGCGAAACCCTAGACGGACATATTCTTCCTTTCTAGCTTATTTACACTGGTAAGACCGAAAGGTCTTTGCCAAATGTCAAATTTCCACAAGGGTTTTGCCTTTCATACAATCCGAAACATTGGAGTAATGAACAAGAAACTTTGCGACTGAAGAAGCTCGTAAAAACCAGAAGAAACCCATCAAGGACAATCCTTTCCGATAGATAACACTTGATTTTATTTTACCTTATGTTTAGAATATGATATATCATATATATTCTATATTATAGATTTTTTCAGACAAACTTAAACATAAAACTTCACTGAAAATATTTCATTGTTTTCTTACTTTCTGCTGGTTTTGTTTATCACGAAAACTGGAACTTTTTTAAAAAGTGCCAATTCGCGTTAATTATCACACACTTCGCGTTAATTTTCGATCGCATAAATTTCAAGTCCGTTACTTGACCAGTTATATTTCATAACGGAAAAAAAAAAAGAACGAAGAGATATACCTTCCGGGCTGTGCCATCACACTATAATTTTAGTTTCGTTACTAACATGGAACAGAAGTGCTAGGGGAAGCAACTAGAAACACCGAAAAAAATAATAAATAAAAAATCTGTCCTCTTCATACCCCTAGCCTAGTTGCTATATATACTGAAACAATGGCTATGAAACGTATACAAAAGGTTTGATTTCTTTACACTTTTATTATTCTTAATATCCAGAGCAAGGAAATAATGCGCATCCTAGCTATTAGTCAAACATTAGCTTCTAGAGAGCTAGCTAGCTATCTGTTTGAGCTAGCTGCCCATAGGTAGCTAGCTAGCTGTCTATAGCTAAAATAGCTGTCAAGAGTAAAAACGAATTCTTTGAATTTCAACATTAGGCTTAAACAAGACCTATGATATACGTAAACAATCTCGCGAATAAAGTTTACAAAAAGCTGTTTACAGATTGTGATTTCTGTTACGAAGTTAGACACGACATATTTTGCTATTCACATAGGCAATAACATTTGTTAACTATGCAGTTATTTTTCAAAATTAATTTTTGAGATCTTCTTGAACGGAAAATTCCTCGAAAGTGAATCCCAGAAGTGGAACGCAGAAAGTTGATGGTCGATAAAAGTCTTCGTTTCTCTCTTACGTAATGTTACGGAAATTTTATTTTTCGCAGACTACTTTCCAGGCATTTGGGTAGACCTTAATTCTGCCTACATTCATTTTTGTAAACTTTGGTGGAAACACTTTTACTTTACCAGTTAGTTAAATAATTTACTTTACCAGTTAGTTAAATAATGCTTTTGAACACTTATCTTATCTTTTTAAAAAAATAAAATTTATAACAGCAAATAAAAAAAAGTAAAAATAGTTACCAAGATGAGATTCGAACACACAACTACTACCGTTTCGGTGCTCAGAGAGGCAAAAATTTCCATTCTTGTGGGATACATTTGCGTTTTAATACAAGCTCACGAGCTTGTAATAACTATTTAATTGCTAAATTTTCCAGAAAAAACACAATATTAGAAAGACAAATGTATTTCATTTAACGACTTTGTGATGTTAATATAAAGGGATATTTGGCGAAAAAGGGTGAGGATGCTGGGCAAGCAAAAATACACAAAACTCTCTGCACATGTACCCAATTTAATAACACTCTCCTCCAGTGACACCTATCCTAGTCTCATAAAGCGTATTTGTTTTCAACAACTTTTCGTTGTTTCCTTTCTCGCTTTTTTATTATATACAACTTTTGTTGTTTCCTTTATCTCTCTTTTTTACAACTTTTTGTTTTTTCCTTTCTCTCTCTTTTTTACAACTTCTCATTGTTTCATTTCTCTCTTTTTTACAACTTCTCATTGTTTCATTTCTCTCTTTTTTACAACTTCTTGTTGGTTCCTTTCTCTCTTTTTTACAACTTGTACTTGTTTCCTTTCTCTCTTTTTTAAAACTACTTGTGTAAAATTGCCCTTATCTCATGAGTACGCACACACCAAAAAACGAAGGCAGCCCAGCATATTCACTCTTTCAGTTAACAACTACCCGTTGTACCTTTCCTTTCCTTTAACCGTCTAATTGTTTATTTACGCTATGTTCTAACATACACCTGAGCTTGACACACCTTATCCTTCCTGGGGTACACGCACGATGACGCACCATAAACAGTAGACTCACAAATGCCGCCCAACATAAACACACAAAAAAAAAATTTCAAAATAAAACATTAGATTGAGGTAGGCCAATTGCTTCCACCACTGGACAAAAACCTTGTTGATTCATAAAGCCAAATCGAATCAATGCAAGGAAACCGTGTAGCTAAAGCAATTGGACAGGATGTCAGGTGAAGATTCATGTCCATGCTGACCCACTCGATGAAGTTACTAGTATACCAACGGACTTCAACGATCCGGTAGTGATAAGGTCACTTGGAATGACCAGGTACATAAAGTATGTAAAGATTTTCGATCAAAGGTAAAGAAGCTATACTCAATGAGGTTTATGGAACCTGGTGATTTGAAATTGATTTATTTTGGTGGAATACTTCCATCTGTGCTGTATGGTATAAGTGTTTGGGGTAACAGTTCGTCTACGCTTATGAAACTAATAGAAAGTATTCATTTAAAAGCTGCCAGGTTCATCGGTAGAATCAAAAAGAATGTGAGCAATGAAACTGTTCTTAAAACATGTAAGTGGAAACAAGTTAGCTGGTACTACAAGAGAAGTGTTGCATGTTTAACATATAACATTTACAACGAATTGTCACCATCTCCTTTAGCATCTCTAGTTGAAAAACGATCGACCACTCGCTGTACTCGAAAAAATATGCTCATCAAACAGCCACAATTTAAAACTATTCGATATAAAACATCATTTCGTTATAGAGCCTCGGTATTGTGGAACAATCTAGCAGATGATATAAAACGGAAATCGTATGAAACCTTCAAACTAGACCTAACAAAAGACGTTTCAATTTTGAATCAAATTCAGTTTCAAACCTTTATTTCTGGTAAAGCACTAGATGATGCTTATGAGTATTATTAAACTACAGAGTTTCATGTTCCCTGGTTTGTGGCCATATCTGGTTGGTTTTCTGCATTGTCCCAGTGTTGCTGGCTTCAGGGTAGTTCAAAGTCAGAAACCAATGAGGCCATCTCATTGGTTTTTTGTGCTTGGGGCTGTATTGGGGCTTGAGACCTGGGATGGTTCGGAGTGTCAATCTGGTATGGATACACATCACAGAAGTGATATGTGTGAAATAATGTCTTATTGCCCGTCTCCGTGATTGCTATTGACACGCCTAGTGCCTACAAATGACCCTTTTCCTGACGTTGTGGTAAATTTCTTTGTGTGAAGTGCCTTTAGCACACTATGTAAGTATATGAGATTCTACTAGAGATGGAAGAGAGGATGATTTCAGAAACAGGCAAACTTCTGAATCTTTTTGTTGACCTCTTTTCCTCTTTTATTTTGAATTTGATATTTATTTTATCTTAGTATTTTAACACTAAATTTTATCATTTTATTTAAAATTCAGGGTTTCCTGGTGACTTATTCTAACCCTGGTTATTTTATTTCAATTGTGAAAAACCTTTTATTCAGTGTCTGAAACAAGCTAACCGAAGGCGTTAAGGTAATAATCTACTATTCCAAGCAATACTTTAAAATGTGTGTTTTCAGTAAGGTTTTCATATGTGCAAGCTTATGGGTTGCTTTTACAATCTACAACTTAAGCAATACAGCTATATGACTTTTCTTTGCACCATGACAAGTTTATGTTCTGGGTTAGTACATGCAACTACTAAATAACGTTTAGTACTTATTAAATAAATTTTGGTATTTTCATGTACTTGTATATAATGTATTGTTTTAAATTTTATATTTTCAGGAGGTCCACATCAGTTTTTAAACTGCCATTGTAATTAACCTTCTTTAACAAATAAATTATCTATCTATCTATCTATCTATCTATCTATCTATCTATCTATCTAACCAAATTTTCCTCTTATCGTAACTCTGCCAGCAACCGCAAATTTATCATGTTTATTGAGTGTAATTTTTGTTTTTCATAACGTTTCCAGTTAGCAGTATTTTGATAAACATGATATCCTCTTAACCCTGAGTAGAATTCGAAGTATTTTGTCATTATGTTAGCCAAGGCTTGTAATACGAGATCGAGCGTGATACTCTTGAAAGCTACAAACAACAGTACTCATTTTATTTACTTACAACTTAATGTCTTCAAATTGCACTGGGTTATAACGTGCAGATCAAGCCTTAAACGTTCGAATTTTAAAGAAACGTTCGAATCCGACGATTCGAATTATCAGACATTCGAATTTAGAAATTCAAGTTTCATAACTTTGTTTACAAGTCATTGCGTGGTGAATCATCGATCAAAATGTCACTGCTGAACTATTTTAAAAGAAGTAGTGCAAACTCTAGTATAGAAAACGCTTTGATGTCAATGAAGAATGACCAAAACTTACCATCAAACATTTCTAATGGTGAACTATTGAAAGTTCAAGAAAGTCTGCAAGTTGTTGAGGGACGGAAATCCAAACGAACAACTTACTTAGAAAGCCACAAACAATATATTGCTAAGTATGCAATGATGTGTGGAGCTACTGCTGCAGTAAGAAGATTTCGTCGAAAATTTCCTCATTTGACTGAAAGTGCTGTGCGCCCATGGGTTAAAACCTACAGGAAATCTTTACAGGAGCAAAAGAAAACAAACTCACAAAACATTGATGCGAGAATTGGAAAGCCTAGAGGCAGACCATTACTGTTAGATGATGAGCTTCACTTTAAAATTCGTTCCATGTTAACAAGTTTACGTTTAGCCGGTGCTGGTATTAACATTCACGTCGTCCGTGGTGTGTTGAATGGCTTGGTTCGAGCTAACCCAATCATACTTTCCATAGAAAGTATGTTCACATTAACAAGATCATGGACTCGATCATTGTATCAGAGAATGAAATTTTCACGTCGAGCAGTAACTACGTCAAGACCTATTATCACTAGATCGATATGGACTGAGGTAAGATTGCGATACCTTTTCGAAATCATCGACAAAGCTCTTAAATACCATATTCCCGACGAGCTCATCATCAACGTAGACCAAACACCATCAAAGTTTGTGGCAACAACAACGTGACCATGGCTGCTAAAGGAGAGAAACATATTTCCCGTGTTGGTGCAACAGATAAACGAGCCATTACTGTTACCCTCAGCGAAACCCTAGACGGACATATTCTTCCTTTCTAGCTTATTTACACTGGTAAGACCGAAAGGTCTTTGCCAAATGTCAAATTTCCACAAGGGTTTTGCCTTTCATACAATCCGAAACATTGGAGTAATGAACAAGAAACTTTGCGACTGAAGAAGCTCGTAAAAACCAGAAGAAACCCATCAAGGACAATCCTTTCCGATAGATAACACTTGATTTTATTTTACCTTATGTTTAGAATATGATATATCATATATATTCTATATTATAGATTTTTTCAGACAAACTTAAACATAAAACTTCACTGAAAATATTTCATTGTTTTCTTACTTTCTGCTGGTTTTGTTTATCACGAAAACTGGAACTTTTTTAAAAAGTGCCAATTCGCGTTAATTATCACACACTTCGCGTTAATTTTCGATCGCATAAATTTCAAGTCCGTTACTTGACCAGTTATATTTCATAACGGAAAAAAAAAAAGAACGAAGAGATATACCTTCCGGGCTGTGCCATCACACTATAATTTTAGTTTCGTTACTAACATGGAACAGAAGTGCTAGGGGAAGCAACTAGAAACACCGAAAAAAATAATAAATAAAAAATCTGTCCTCTTCATACCCCTAGCCTAGTTGCTATATATACTGAAACAATGGCTATGAAACGTATACAAAAGGTTTGATTTCTTTACACTTTTATTATTCTTAATATCCAGAGCAAGGAAATAATGCGCATCCTAGCTATTAGTCAAACATTAGCTTCTAGAGAGCTAGCTAGCTATCTGTTTGAGCTAGCTGCCCATAGGTAGCTAGCTAGCTGTCTATAGCTAAAATAGCTGTCAAGAGTAAAAACGAATTCTTTGAATTTCAACATTAGGCTTAAACAAGACCTATGATATACGTAAACAATCTCGCGAATAAAGTTTACAAAAAGCTGTTTACAGATTGTGATTTCTGTTACGAAGTTAGACACGACATATTTTGCTATTCACATAGGCAATAACATTTGTTAACTATGCAGTTATTTTTCAAAATTAATTTTTGAGATCTTCTTGAACGGAAAATTCCTCGAAAGTGAATCCCAGAAGTGGAACGCAGAAAGTTGATGGTCGATAAAAGTCTTCGTTTCTCTCTTACGTAATGTTACGGAAATTTTATTTTTCGCAGACTACTTTCCAGGCATTTGGGTAGACCTTAATTCTGCCTACATTCATTTTTGTAAACTTTGGTGGAAACACTTTTACTTTACCAGTTAGTTAAATAATTTACTTTACCAGTTAGTTAAATAATGCTTTTGAACACTTATCTTATCTTTTTAAAAAAATAAAATTTATAACAGCAAATAAAAAAAAAGTAAAAATAGTTACCAAGATGAGATTCGAACACACAACTACTACCGTTTCGGTGCTCAGAGAGGCAAAAATTTCCATTCTTGTGGGATACATTTGCGTTTTAATACAAGCTCACGAGCTTGTAATAACTATTTAATTGCTAAATTTTCCAGAAAAAACACAATATTAGAAAGACAAATGTATTTCATTTAACGACTTTGTGATGTTAATATAAAGGGATATTTGGCGAAAAAGGGTGAGGATGCTGGGCAAGCAAAAATACACAAAACTCTCTGCACATGTACCCAATTTAATAACACTCTCCTCCAGTGACACCTATCCTAGTCTCATAAAGCGTATTTGTTTTCAACAACTTTTCGTTGTTTCCTTTCTCGCTTTTTTATTATATACAACTTTTGTTGTTTCCTTTATCTCTCTTTTTTACAACTTTTTGTTTTTTCCTTTCTCTCTCTTTTTTACAACTTCTCATTGTTTCATTTCTCTCTTTTTTACAACTTCTCATTGTTTCATTTCTCTCTTTTTTACAACTTCTTGTTGGTTCCTTTCTCTCTTTTTACAACTTGTACTTGTTTCCTTTCTCTCTTTTTTAAAACTACTTGTGTAAAATTGCCCTTATCTCATGAGTACGCACACACCAAAAAACGAAGGCAGCCCAGCATATTCACTCTTTCAGTTAACAACTACCCGTTGTACCTTTCCTTTCCTTTAACCGTCTAATTGTTTATTTACGCTATGTTCTAACATACACCTGAGCTTGACACACCTTATCCTTCCTGGGGTACACGCACGATGACGCACCATAAACAGTAGACTCACAAATGCCGCCCAACATAAACACACAAAAAAAAAATTTCAAAATAAAACATTAGATTGAGGTAGGCCAATTGCTTCCACCACTGGACAAAAACCTTGTTGATTCATAAAGCCAAATCGAATCAATGCAAGGAAACCGTGTAGCTAAAGCAATTGGACAGGATGTCAGGTGAAGATTCATGTCCATGCTGACCCACTCGATGAAGTTACTAGTATACCAACGGACTTCAACGATCCGGTAGTGATAAGGTCAAACATAAAAAGAAAAAGAAAACTAGTGTGAAAAATGCATTGGGTGGGTGGGCGGGGAAATCTTTAGTTGGATTTTCAACACAATCTTGTCAGCTTAGGTCAGAGGCCAATGTGATTTGAAATTCTTAATTTATATATATGCCATTGGTAACAGAGGCTAGGCTCAGTGGCCTGGCTAACGAAGCATCATGCACCAATTTTGAAGCTCAATATAGTGTTTTTATATTTTTTAGTTCACCCAACCAGCTAGCAACCCAACTGGAAACTGCAATTAACATGAGCTAAACTATGTTTAGCTCCATATACTGTTTTTACTTTTCTAATTGTGTATTATGTGTAGCTTCAAAACTTTTTTGAATGTTTACAAATTTCGAAGTAAGCCCTTTTGGTTTTAGCAATTGCGTGGCAGGCAAAAATATGCAGGTGCTGGGCGTAGTGAGGTCCTTTTCGGTCTGTTTCTTCACACAAAGGTATCGTTAAGACATCATGTGAATATATGTGAATCAGAAGTTTACCATCTATACACTCAGTAATAGTTTAAAGCCTCAACAATGTTTCCGTAAAAAAAATGGACTAAAAAAGACCTTTCTTCAGCAAGCTCCCACTTCTTGTTGCCTGCCGCACTGTTCTTACAGTCAAAAGGGCTTACTGCAGAAAATGTAAACATTTAAAAAAGGTCTGTAGGATAGACAGCTGGCCTGCCTTGTGGGTCATGGACCAATGCATTGACTTTATTTTCTCATTTTTCTTTGTTTAAAAGAATGACACATTGTCTTAAATCCACAAAGCCATGAAGTATCCACAATAAGTGAGGGTAAACACCTAATACAGCTTTACGATAATTCGGGAAAACTAACACTTCATCGCAGCTTATTTTGCGATTGGAGGACGTAAACATCACACTTTTATAAGAGTTTATTAAGGAGAAAACACGTTTTTTCGTGATAACTTTTTTGGCCGCGTTTTGTTTTTAAAGGTTGCCTCCGACGTTATAACAAGTTAATCTTAATTGAAAGAAATCATTAAAACATTATAGAAAAAAGTATTATTTAAAGAGTTACTTTCAAAATAAAAGCACAAACACGATTTACTTATTTCATGTTTTCGTAAAACCTTGTGCTTCGACCGCCATTATTGCAGCATTAAAAACACGCTCTAAAGTCTTGTATAAAATATCAGGATACCTCATGACGTCACAAGAGCCAAGAGGTACAGACCGCAGTCTTGCCGCATGAAAACTACGAAGAGAGATTTCGAAATTAGATATTTTAAATTTTTTTTGCCATAATTCTAATTAGCTTTAAAAAATATTATCTTTTGAATATCGTGAACATGGTTGTGTATAATAGGATGTAAAAATTACAGACTGTCAAAGGATAAAAATAAAGCGGGAAGTTCTCCCTCAGGTAGTTTAACTATGCTAAAACTATTTTAAAAGTCACTGTCTTTGATCAGTCGATTGAGATACCAAATCAGCTAATGACAACTAATTAATAATCACATTTCTGTAATCACAAATCCGCAATCACATTCTGAATCGTTCGTACAATATTGATTTTAATGTATTTGATCTTGGTATTTGGGGAGCAGTAGATCGTCGAAACGCAAACGGAACCCAGCTGTTAGCGCAATTATGGAATACAAGGATTTTTGATACACGAAGCGCGTTGTAGCAAAAAAGGTGAAGCAAGAAAAAACATATTTTTTTGGCGTGACATATCTTAGGTTGATATTCACATGCAGTGGACAGAGAGAAGGATTGCCAACCTGGAATAAAACGAGCTGTCGTCACACCTGCCTAAGGACCCCGTGGAGAGCGATTTGTAGAAAACTCAATTAAATTCTCACGAATAACAACTTTTTATTTATTTATTTATTTATTTTTGAATTTGGAAAATCCATAAGTCGTTTTTCAGAAATCACACGCCCTTCCAATATATTCTGTGTATACTCCGGTCAGGTTCTGATAAGTATCACAAATCTTTGTTACTGCACGTGGTTGGATGACTCGTCGCACAGATTTGCCAAGTCTGTTGTGTCTCCGCCATGTGAACTGGCGGTAAGCATCATAGCGATATGTTCTATAAGAAATACCAGCCTGATGTTCTTATAAACCAATTTCTATAAACAGCGTGTTTTAACTCGATCATTACCTGCTTACTTGTTAGGAACGTTATTTCTTGGTGGAAGATATGTGGGTTCTCTATCATACATAACCAATCACAGCTGTTCATAGATTTCATTTCCTCAAAACAATCGGGTCAAAATCTTCGTGATTCACAATACCTTTTATTTCTAAATTGTTTTGAATAACTTAATAATCAGCATAGGCAAATATAAAGTTGCGTACATGCCACTGAATTGTACACACCTTGTAAGTTATCTATATTGACTCTTGTTTATGACAGCAAAAACACTTATTTGTGGTCATTTGACTGCAACTGGCGCATTTACACTACGACATAGTGATAAGGTTAAGCCTTAGCTCTGTTATTTCTTCATCGCTATCTCTGTGATATGTTACCCACGATGAATCAGATAAATCCCCGCTCCGTTTTAAGTCAAACTAGAACCCAAGTACAACGTTAAAACATTCTGATTCCGACTCATCCGAAGAAAACATAATTATTGTAGTATTTAACAATTTTGTTGGTTTTTTGAACGAAAACATATAATTCTGCATTATGCAAAATTAAAAACAACAAAGTTTTTGCAGCTCTAAATCGTCAATCTATGATTAATATTTAACATTCGAAACATATCAAGCGGACTCTAAACACGATTCAATTAGCGTAGCATCCTATGATTCTTTGGTCCTTGTGACGTCAATTATGCAGCCATTATGAATTTCAAGTTGGAGAAGAAGCGTGAGCATGATAAAGCCGCATGGAATGAGGTAGTACAAAATTTGAAAGTTTATTCACAATTATTTGCTGTACTAAACTTTTCTGTAAAAAACGAATGTTATTTTCGTTAATACTTATATGAATAGAACTTAATTAGCTAGCATCATTAAAACGTCGGAGGGAACCTTTAATGAAAAGTACACATAAGTTGTATCTTATTATTATTAACGTTTCCTGAAAATTTGAGAGAAATTGATACAAAGGAAGTTAAAAAACTGGAGAAAACACGCTTTCGTCTCTAACAAACTCTCATAAAAACACGTTTTTTACCTCCTTTTTTCCGATATTGTAAAACGACGGAGAGCCGTAGGAACGCATGTACATTTGAATTATTGTAAAGGTGTATTAAGCTACAGTAGCCCTAAGGCAAGTTGCTTTGTTGGTTGGTTACGAACTTACTGCTGCAATTATTTTTAAATCATTGTAAATCGAAGAACAGCTTTAACAAGGATCAAATCTGTGTTCTTCATAGAAATGCCTGACTAAATATTGTCAAATTTGCATCCCTGTGAGTAGCTTTGCCGTTTTAAATAATGAAACTTAAAAATAAAATATAAACATGGTGGATGATGCATCACTTTAAATAAGCGACACAACCTATATAGGCTACTTTCTTGTTTTGCAATAACTTGATGGCCTGCGAAGGTATATCGGAGATTGATAAGACATTTTTAAATCATGGTCACATAGGCTATCCATGGTAACCTAAGAATCATCGCGATTTTTTCTCAAAAGTGTTTAAGTGTTGCAAGAACATACAACATAGTAATTTAAATTTTTGAAAGTCACAATCTACATTATTCCACATTTATACCCCATGAAACAAAACATCTAAAAAAAATACGTGCAAGAAAAAATAAAAATGTCCAACAAAATCGAAGGTGTCCAATAACTGTTATGTAAAGCTAAATCTGCTAAAACTATTATAACTTGCTTTGCCCATGCCAAAGGTACTCTAGGAAAAAATTATACCCAAGGCTATGGTGGCCTAACTAGGTGATGGTCTAGTTAGGTCACCATAGCCTAATTAGGTTTTTACCCTGACTGACAATGCTACAAGTCATTGAGATATAAAAAGAGTAAGGGGATTTCTTATCCTCATTCAATTGGATATTGTCCATTAGGAAGATGGAGGGGGTTACGGACCTAAAAATCTGTCAACAATTTGTAAAGATTATTACAAACGTTCAGCTGTTTAACTTAACATTGACAAAAGATACTGAGATCTTTTGTGGCTTCTGTGTCATTGTCTTCTAGCCAGGCTACCTTTCTCTGCTTTAAAGATATATAAAAACATGCATTGTTGGATAGGGGTTATGCAAATAAAGCTAAAATAATATTTATTGTGATACCATAGACAGGGAATGTTGTGAGCCAGTGTGAGTCATTTCACTGTTTTTCCATTAATGGGTCGAAAATATATTCAAGCTAATAATTTAAAAAGAGGAAATTGTAAAATTTATCTTGCAGGTATAGCTAGACTGTCCATACCACTTGGTTATAGTGCATAAATATTTTTAAATGTAACGTTTTCTGCAATAAGCCCTTTGGGTTCTAACAACTGTGAGAAAAGGGGAAAAAATGCAGGAGGTTGCTGTAAAGAGGTCTTTTTTAGCCCAGTTCTTCACAGAAATATTCTCAAGGCTTTAAACTATTATCAAGTGTATATGGATACCTTTATCCAAAGAATTGCACTAAAAAAGACAACTGGACAAAAATGCTATGAGACACATTAAAACTGCCTTTTAAACCTATTTTATGCTTAAAATAGTCATAATACCAGTTGAATTGCCCCAGAGGTAGCCAATGACTGCTTTTATCATCTCTTTTATTACCTAAAAAGCAGACATGAATTAACAAGTGGAATCTTTGAAGGCGTGTCGAGCGCGCTTCATAATCACAAGGGTGGACATGTGATTACAAAGTGGTTTGGTCCACAGTGTGGGCATGTTTAGCAAGTACCCTTACTCCAGCTATGGGTCAACCCATCCTGAGAGGGAAATTGTGTAGGCAATGTGGGTGTATAAGTTCAGGAAACAGGACCCATTTATAACAGTGTTTCCAACACTGGGGTGACTATCCTGTATAAATATTTGGAATAATAACAATATCAATAGAATTTATCTTTAGCCTGTCTAATTGTCATAATAAAATAGGTTTTGTTGTCTATTGATGTGTGCTACTTATACAAGGTGTAACTAAATTTCGGAAGCAGTACACATCGATAGACAACAGAAGCTCAACTCCAACCTGCAACACTTTATCAAAAATGGGTTTATTTCATGCAATGAATGATTGCAAATATACCAATATATTAAAATGTTATACTGCACTGCGCACAAATTTTCTGATACTGATCCACACCAATATTGTTTAGGCTACTGTTCTGTAGATTCCAGAAGTTTGTACCAGGAGTGAAATAAGTATTAAAACCTGAATAAATATCATATAGCCAAAAATTGCTGGTGAAAGAAATGACAAGAAAAGTGAAATCACCTAATTCAGACATTCATATACAATACAGACAGTTCACACTAATGGGACATAGAAATGAAAATTTTGCACCTGCAATACACAGTCAGCAGTTCCAGATAAGATACAGTTATAAAATAGTTTGTGCATATGAAAAAATTTTCAAGTTTGGGACCAGCTTTCCTTCATTGTCAGTCATTTTTGTGTCTAGGTAGGCAGGGTAGAAAAAAGAGTGCAGAATAAAAATGTTTAGAACTTATTAGTGTGAATTTGCTTAAAAGTTTTACACAAACAACTAAAAAGTGGGAATTCGCTCTAATAAGTTTCTCCACTATGCACAGAATGACGATCTGTCAATACGAAATCAGTTTCTATAGCACCATAAGAATAAAAATGACCATTTTAAGATTCACCACTCCATGTCTGTGCCTTGTGTTTCTTAGAGATATATATAATATATATCACATGATTTGTTTTCTTTTCATAGTAAAAATATGGATTTAATTACTACTGAAAGAATGATATGAAAACCCTAAAATGACGCTGATAACTTTTACTTTACCTAACAACATAGAAAATTTGCACTAATTCCACATATCCTAGGAATGATTCACATTAATTAGTTCTGACCCAATTTAAAAACTATAATTAGTTCCTCGCATTTTTTATTCTCACACCTTTTTCTACACTTATCTGGAACTTACATTAGCACTAATCATTAGCTAAGTTTTATCCTTGTTTGAAAACTTTAATTTTTTAAAGGATTTTATTTTGCTGTTTTTACTCAAATCCGACCATGAAATTAATTTTAGCAAAAAAAGGACTTTGTGGTGATCAGCGATAAGGAGCTATATGTTTGATTCATCTGTCTTATTTTTTATTTATTTATATACTTGAACTGTGGTGCCTCCAGCTGAATATTTCTACAACTAATTTTCTGCAAATTGTTTAAACAATTTCTCAGTGTCAGTTTAAACAAAGAAAACTTTTTACCACTGTTTAAGGATACTGTAAAGGTAAGGGGACACGAGGGACATTTTCATGCGGGTGCTATGCAACATGTCCCATAGCATGCGCATGAAATGTTTCTCGTGACGCCAATTCTCATTTGCTGCAGAATGGTGTTATGAAAAACTCTGATTTAAATGTTCTTAAATGCTTTGTTTAAGTTAAAGTGCGATTCAGTTATGACAGCAGGAATAAGCAGAGAAATGGTATTGGCTTTACTTTTGCTAGACGATGAAGAACAAGAAGAACATGCTTTGGAACAACAAAAAAGTTGTTGGGTAAAACCGTGGCTCGGGAATAGAGAGTGTCTTGGCGCTTTTCATACAATCTTCGAGGAGATAAAAAATGACGTTAAGAAGTGCAGAGAGTTTACGTATGAGCAACACCCAATAACAGTTTCTTGCATTTTCATTGGTCAATTACACTATGCCTCAAATGATTTTGCAACATATTTGTTGCATGATATGGGGACACGAGGCACAAATGTGCTGCAACAATAATTTTTGTCCCGGGACATGTTGCAGAAGGTGGGGACACGAGCAACATTTGCAATGCAACAAAATATTCATCAAATTTTGTCCCTGGAGCACTGGCACAAAATAGATTCAGATCTATTTTGTCCCCGAAGTTGTGGAGCAAAATTTTTGCTCCATGCAACATTTTTTTGCTCCATTGCAGTAAAAAGCAGATATGGGACACGAGCAATTTTTTTCATGCGCGTGCAATGGAGCAATGTTGCATAGCACGCGCACGAAAATGTCCCTCGTGCCCCCTTAGCTTAATGGTATAAATATTATTTTTTTTTTCAAAAATAGGTGGAGTTTGATATTCTCTACCAACTTATAAATATTTAATGAGTTGTCGGTAGTTCGCTTAACACCTTCTGCACATCTTTGATTACGCTATTGTTGTAAAGGTCAGGTTGCGAAAAACTCTTTTACGAGGAATTTTAGTTGTTCGTTTTTCACGATGTATACATGACTTAAAATGTCCGAAACTCCCCTCCACGATGGAGAAACTCAACAAAACTTTACACACGTGCTCATCGATACCTGCTGCAAATGACTTTGTCACATTTTATGTATATTTTGATTATTTAAAGAAAAAGACAGGTTACAACACAAAAAAACGAGGAAAAATTCATTTTTTCACAAATTTTTAAATAAAAAACGAACGACAGGCATTTTCGAAAAAATGTGACACAGCATTGTTGCTATATTAATGCTAAAGTGATTGATAAATATGACGCAGAAAAAAAATAAAACGGAGGGTAGTTTCGGACGTTTTAGTGAAAAACAAAGATGTGGATTTATGGCTACCTGGAAAAAAAATTAAATTTCATATTTATATTATCCTATAGACAATTTAATTTGCTTTTATATTCAATAAATAATTTTGAAGAAAAAAACATAATTTTTGAGAAATAATGAATATACTGAATATGTGTCTATACCCTTACAGTATCCTTAATAAACAGTGAGAACAATATATTTGTCACTAGTGTTATGTAACATCATTTCCGTCATTGCTCAAACAACCTGGTGCAAAAATGAAATTTCAGGTGTTAATTTTTAGCACTTTTCTTAAAATTTGGACGTTCCTTTAGAAATTTTTAGCATTTTTTAAAATGTATTATAAAAGCTTTTTTCTAGCAATATTCGAGTTCCAGAATTTTTGTGTTTCTCTCGAAATTTTAGAATTTGTATAGCAATTTGCCAGGTCAAAAAAAATTGGCGTTTTTCTCGAAATTTAAATATTTCTTTAGAATATTTTACCAAATTATAGAATTTGACCAGCAATTTTAAAAGAGAATAGAAAATTGCTTTTTGACCAAGAATAATGTTTAAAACATGAACAAGAAGCGTTAAAAATAAGAAAATTATTAACCACGAAACTTCTTGTTTCATACTTTAACAACGTTATTTCATACGATACATGAAACCTGAAATGTTTTTAACTCGTTGTAAAGTTTTAATTGGTGAAGTAATATAAATTTGCCTTTTATTGGTATCGATTTGACGAGAGTCTTATCGTCTCAAGTTTCTAGAAAAATCTTCACCCTAACTACCGTTTTTTTCCCTTGTACCTAAATGGTATAAGCTGACTATCATCTGTGGTACTAGTCTTGTAACTAATATTTTTTTTCATGATGAAAGGACTGAGGAAAGAGCGAAACAAAATGGTTGAAGTAATCATCAAATCCTTCTTTGATTATTTATTTCGTTTTTAGGAATATGCAGACATACAAGTGGATCCACCTGCTCAGTGCTCCGCCGGTCCTGTAAACGACACAGACTGTGAGTGGGTTATGTTTCTTGATGGATATGATGTTAATGTCAGCGCGTATATTCTCCACATGCATAATTATTACTGACTTTAACTTTTTAGTATTTCATTGGCAAGCAACAATAATGGGACCAGTAAGTTGTTTGATTTGAGATACATGTAAAATTTGTTGCTCTTGCCATTATGGGACTGTATAGAAATTTTAAATCTCTTTTTTAGACTGACACAGCATATCAGGGCGGATTATTCTTCTTAACAATACATTTTCCAACAGATTATCCATTTAAACCACCCAAGGTAAAATATGCTTCAGTTATTTACGTTTCTTAAAAAACCGCAGATTTGTTCTTATACTCTGTCATGCATGTTGAGTTTCTACCTCGACCACCTAAAATAAAACCCGCTCATTGTGTATCGCACACGTATGTGACGCGCTCATTAACCACACGCGTGTGACGCGATATATTTTGCACCAATCAACTTGATGACCTCAATAGAAATATATTTTTTTAACATTGTTTGTTAAATTAGTAAAATGGTCCAAACTTTTGGATTACTCCTCGGAACTTTTTCATGTCCCAAAAAAATAATTTTTCCTCTTTTTAAGTCACTTTTTTCATAACTGATAGTACAATTACTACTATACAATATTAGATTGTCTTTAATTGAATTTGCGCGAAATTAGAAATATTATTTTTCATTTGCTATTCATTCGCTAAATAGCAAATATTAGTTCTCGCAAAAATTTAGAAAACATATATTTATATATTTTTATATCTATTTCAGGTTTCTTTTAATACAAAAATATATCACCCAAATATAAATTCAAATGGCAGTATATGTTTAGACATACTACGGTCACAATGGAGTCCTGCGTTAACAGTATCAAAAGGTAGCCGAGTTTTTTTTATTTCGTGTTATGCTTGTATTCAAATGTGTTCATAATGGTGAAGGCATTTCCTTTTCTCTTTTAGTCTTACTATCAATATGTGCCTTAATGGCCGATCCAAATCCTGAAGATCCATTAGTGCCGGAAATAGCCAGAATATATAAAACGGATAAAAAACAATATACCGATAATTGTAAAGAGTGGACGCGGCGTTACGCGATGTTTTAAAAATAGATTGGGCGAGTGAGAACTGGCATTGGAAAGCCATCAGGATTCGTTGCTTCAGGCGCATGTCAGTGACCTTTTTTATGTGCAACTCACTACTGTTTTTAAAAATAATTTTTCTGAATTTCGATAAAAGTGAAAATACTGGCTCTTTCGTTTCACATCCGTTTTATATTCAGCTCCAGCGAAATAATATAATTCTTTACATGTATGTCCTGCATCCATTGTTGTTTTTTATTATCGTTCTTTGTGATATATCGAACTTTAGAGAAATATAAATTGAAATATAAATTTCTTGCATGGTTTTAATTCTTATAGTTTTCCTCTAACTTAGTACCTTCCACTTTGATCATTACAAAAAGGTACAATATTAAATAACGCCAGTTTTGATAATTTAGTTGTAGTGTTCGCTTTCAGTTCAGAAAACCTTTGGCCTCTACAGATTTACACCAACGAAACTACAGAGTTATAACAATGGAGCTTTCTTGTCCAGTACTCAGCGTTGTTTGGCTGTTTTTATCCTCTTGTACAACTCCTGCTGCTCCAATAAAAGCTTCAAATGAAATAAGACACTTTTGCAGCTAGTAATTATTATTTCGAAACCTTTTCAGTACAAACCATAAACATGAATTTTAAACTTTATGATTTACATTGAAAACTCGTGACATTTTCTTGAGGTTACCAAACAGTGCAACTTTTGTCAATGAGTCAGAATCTTTTTTTACAAAACTTTTTGGCAAAGATCAACCGATGCCACAATGACAACGTTAATTGCACCTATATAATTTTTTGGGTTTTTCTAAATGCGCAAAATCTACGCCTTTACGATTGATGCTGTAAACGGGGTATTAAGGTTAAATAAATATGGTAGTCATGAATACAGTTCGCGTGCATATACGTTCAATACGCCTTGATTGTGAGACTTAATGTTTTCCTCTGTTTCCTGCTCAATAGCCAATCTACAATTTCGCAGCAATTAACCGATTCCCAAATTTCCGATACTGAGTTAGAAAATTAATTCGTTTAATCTGTAAAGCAGCACATTAAGCTAGACGGCGCTTTTACGCACTTCATCATTTATCACTTTGAGCAGGATGTAGCTACTTACATAGAGAAGTTGTTTATTTTTAAAGGCTTGTTAAAAAACAATGTGCCCGTTTAACATTTTAAAGGGGGATTATTGTCAATTTAAGAATAGAAACGTTTTTTTATACAATTATGCTGCTGCGTGCGCAATGTTTATGTGGAGCCATAGGAAATTGTTTGAGAATTTGCACACACTTTTAAGATTCTCCTTAGATAGACTACACATACAAGAAAATTTCGACATCTAAGTATCCGAGGACGCAAAAAAAAAATTATGTGTGATACAATATTTCAAATCAATAGAAATGTGTGGCTGTGTGTTCACGGTATTGCTTTGTAATCATAATGTCGATATTTGATTCACATTGCTCACATGTCGAGTGTCAAAGTTGACGGGTGAACTCGTGCGGTATGAGAAAAAATGGGCAAGTAATACCTCCAAGGTAATACCGAAGCATGTCTCATTACATGTGACCCACATTGCTGTTAATGCTATTTTGGGCAGTCCATAAAAGTAATATTTTGCAGTAATTAAAAAAATGAGAAATTTGAAAGGTTTTTCGTCATTCCCTAACAGGATCTCCATCCCAAAGCGTCTATAATTGGCTTAATCTGAATGAATGACATTTCATGGCGAACTTTCTGTATTATTATTGTATTATGTTCCAAATACTCGTTTCTCATGATTGCTTATTCAAACCTAATTTGGAGTAAAAAAACAAATGCTTAGTTGGCAATTTTTATATGCAGTAAACAATTAGTCCTTCGAAATGATCATGATTTAGCATAAAATTGACATCTTTTAACCTTGACTGTCTGCTGCATTCAGTCTAGTCTTGGTTCAGTCTAGGTTTAGTCTGAGTTATAAGCAATTTCTTTTCTGTGCATTCCGGTTTAGTTTTCCAATTAAAAAAGAAAGAAAAAAATTTTGAAACATAAATGAGAACATGAAACCTCAATGCAGTGCCAACATAAGGGGAATGTAGAATCTGCAGGGCTTTATATTGCTGACCAATACTAATTGAGTGAATTTTGTTCGCCAAAGGGTTCTTACGTAATCACACTTCATAATGTTAAGGCTGTTTTCTACTTCAAGTAAATGTTCAAAAATCATCTTTCTTCTAACAGCATCACATTATCAATGGGATTTTAAATATTCTTTCATGAAACATTGTCAAATAGAAAAATGTGTTTCAACCTTATTCGAGCAGTGCTTTAAGAATTATAATGAAAAAAGTGAAAGTGCGCGTTTCGGCAATACAATAATAATAATAAGAAATTAAAATAAAATATCAGAAGGAAGGTTAACTCTTTCTCGTGCTGCAATTCCGCATAGCAATTTGCGGTGAGAATTGATTTAATCGAAGAACTAATCAGTTTCAATTATAAAGCCGTGCAAATAGCAGACCACAAAATTGACGGCCTTAAAATAAATACGATGATTCAAAAGAGAGACGCACGTGGTATGGTTTTTCTGAAGTTGATGTCTCAAATATACTGCGCCAAAACATTTTTGATAACCTTTTTTGCCATAACTTCACACCACCTCCATGGAAGCACAATATTGATACCATGCATCTCTGGTGTGTCAGACCACAATTACTGTCATTTCAACATTGTTTGCATTTTTGAGCTGTAAAGGCGCTGTGTGGAAAAGTAATTAAGTAATCGAAGGATTATGTAAGGCAAAAGGGCATGCGAAAGTTTTATAACCCTCTTTAAAATGTCATTCATAAGTACAATACACGTTATTATTCGTGTTTTCCATATTAGGCACGATCCCTCAAATCATAAAACATAAAATTTGCACATGCAATGTACTGTGTGTGAATTCAGAACCCCTGAAATTTTAAATATTTGTGTATGTTCTTTTTCAATCACTTTATATTTAGTTTGCAAATTATGTTTAAAACAAAAAGAACTTCAAATGATTAGGGAAATAATACATGTAACTAGTATTTGAGAAAAATAACGTCGGACTTGCAAATGCATTTAATGTCAAACCCATAGTTTAATTCGTTTTATTCTGTCGTTTTACTTGAGCTGAATTGGTGTTATATATTTATTATTCTTTTCTTTTTTTGATTTTCACAGACAGAGTAAACAACAATAGCAGTAATTTATTTTACTCAATTGTAAACAATCCCGTATAAATATCCTTAAATAATCATAAGTAATAATTGTTTACAGTTGCGCACGTTTTGAGGAACATTGCATAACGTATCACTAAGATGCTATTTCCATTAGATGATTTGTCTTTTACAAACATCCGATCATTATTGTCACTGACTCTGAAGAAGAGGGCTACTTCAAGCAAACAGGAATAGAGTGTCGTTGTTTACTTGTTGCTAACAGTTTAAAATTAAACATCCCTGATAAGTTTATTCCGTTAATCGGTGCCGCCAAGCACATGTCGATCATTTTCAAATTACACCGGTAATACACTATTTCCGATAAAAAGCAAATGAATTCCGGATTCAATATAATTTGACACGAAAGATACTTTTTATTTTTATTCTTATTGAAGGAGGCTAGTTACACTAGCTCAGAATCTGCTTTTTTTTGTTCCATTTCCTCAGTTGTTTGAATATTTTTTTGACTTTTCCGTTGAAAACAATAGACATGCACACTCATGCTAGGTATATATTGTAAAACAACAGAAGTCATAACTCAATTTAAAAAACAAAATATTCACTTAAAATTGATGAAACTTTTTTTTAAAAAATAAGAGTTTTTTAAGAATAAATAACTTCCAAGCCTTTTGGATCTTGTGATACTAAAAAAACCTGTACGATTTTCAACAATATTCTAGTAACCACATATATGGTCCTGCTTTTTTATCTACAAGAATCTGGCGAATATACAAAATTTCGCAAACTTTATAAACATTTGCAAGTCATCTAGATGACCTTCTCCATAAATCAAATATGCAGAAATCAGAGTAATGAGGTATGCTTAACCATAAGTCAAAAAGGAAGAGAAGAACACTGTGCAGATATTTGGAATAAAGCCTAAAATATTACGCATTTAGGAGATGTTGCTGTTATATTCAAGGTGTAAACATAGCCTCTATAAGAACAATGAAACGTGCCTGCAGCAGCAATTAACCTCATCAGATCTTTGTCGAGAGTGCGTCCTGCTTATCATTAACATTTTAACTGAAGAATGGCTAATGAAAATGATGTATCAATTAATCTCATTAGTGAAATAATTAACAAGCATAACTGCTAATGTAAACTTGTCTTACGCTTCCGTTGCTATTTTTAAGTAGCTTATACGCGTGTTTAGTTAGTCGTTGCCATTTAATACCTGCGTTTACATTAGGCCTATTGCATACGACAAACGGGAACCTAACCAATGCCATGCTGATTAAAGAATTGTAAAAAATAAAAATAATTGAAATTTAAAGCAAAATGATCCACAAGCAAATGAAATTATGCTTGCAATGATATATCTGAGAATCTAATAATACCATGTTGGTGCTATATTTGAATTTGTTTCAAAGTGAAGAAGCATTGCGCTTAAGTTCTCGTATAAACTGAGTTCTTCTTAATGATATGTAGTGCAAATTAACGAGCGGAAAGCGGAAATAGCGTGGCCTCGTTTCTATTAATTTAGCAAGAGTTGATTACTATAACATTTATTATAGTTAGTATGACAATGGTCAGTTAATGAATGTGTTGTTATGAAAATCATTTATATTCGACAAACATTTGTATGTAGCAGATACATTGAATGAACTCGGCAGGAGTGGTTATCAACGTTTATATGAACTCATGGCTCCTCTTTGCAATATGGGCAAAAACATCGATAGCGTAAAAAGTGAAAAACCGTAAGTGATCTATAAATATTTTTTGAATTATTCCATCGTCGAAAAGCTAGTTGTTTCACGGTTGCAAAGTCGCCATTTTTTGTTTATTTATTTATCTATTTATGAATTCGTTGTCATTTTATTCAGACCTTGCGACATCATTAAGCCTTATAAAGTATAAATAAATATTTGCATTCTCCTCAAAATAACGCAATCTAAATTAAACCTTTCTTCTTTTACTTCTATCCTCCAAACCAAAATAAATAAATAAATGCTAGTAGATTGAGAATGTGCAAAAAAGTAAAATGAATTTTCATTTTCTTATTTAGTGACTTTTCTTCGATCATTAATTTTATCGGTGGCGATTTGCGAAAGGATAAGAAGAGAAGACGCGGGGTAAGTTTAATGATTGATTTATCGATTATACTTGTTAATACTATGCTTTTGTATCGTCAATTCCTACCTATTTCTACCTAAATTAGGGTTTTGTCAATGTGTTTCAACCTTATTCGAGCAGTGCTTTAAGAATTATAATGAAAAAGTGAAAGTGCGCGTTTCGGCAATACAATAATATAATATAGAAATTAAAATAAAATATCAGAAGGAAGGTTAACTCTTTCTCGTGCTGCAATTCCACATAGCAATTTGCGTGAGAATTGATTTAATCGAAAACTAATCAGTTTCAATTATAAAAGCCGTGCAAATAGCAGACCACAAAATTGACGGCCTTAAAATAAATACGATGATTCACAAAGAGAGACGCACGTGGATTGTTTTTGAAGTTGATGTCTCAAATATACTGCGCCAAAACATTTTTGATAACCTTTTTTGCCATAACTTCACACCACCTCCATGGAAGCACAATATTGATACCATGCATCTCTGGTGTGTCAGACCACATTACTGTCATTTTCAACATTGTTTGCATTTTTGAGCTGTAAAGGCGCTGTGTGGAAAAGTAATTAAGTATCGAAGGATTATGTAAGGCAAAGGGCATGCGAAAGTTTTTAACCCTCTTAAAATGTCATTCATAAGTACAATACACGTTATTATTCGTGTTTTCCATATTAGGCACGATCCTCAAATCATAAAACATTAAGCCGAGTTTTTTTATTTCGTGTTATGCTTGTATTCAAATGTGTTCATATGGTGAAGGCATTTCCTTTTCTCTTTTAGTCTTACTATCAATATGTGCCTTAATGGCCGATCCAAATCCTGAAGATCCATTAGTGCGGAAATAGCCAGAATATATAAAACGGATAAAAAAAAATATACCGATAATTGTAAAGAGTGGACGCGGCGTTACGCGATGTTTTAAAAATAGATTGGGCGAGTGAGAACTGGCATTGGAAAGCCATCAGGATTCGTTGCTTCAGGCGCATGTCAGTGACCTTTTTTATGTGCAACTCACTACTGTTTTTAAAAATAATTTTTTCTGAATTTCGATAAAAGTGAAAAATACTGGCTCTTTCGTTTCACATCCGTTTTATATTCAGCTCCAGCGAAATAATATAATTCTTTACATGTATGTCCTGCATCCATTGTTGTTTTTTATTATCGTTCTTTGTGATATATCGAACTTTAGAGAAATATAAATTGAAATATAAATTTCTTGCATAGTTTTAATTCTTATAGTTTTCCTCTAACTTAGTACCTTCCACTTTGATCATTACAAAAAGGTACAATATTAAATAACGCCAGTTTTGATAATTTAGTTGTAGTGTTTCGCTTTCAGTTCAGAAAACCTTTGGCCTCTACAGATTTACACCAACGAAACTACAGAGTTATAACAATGAGCTTTCTTGTCCAGTACTCAGCATTGTTTGGCTGTTTTTATCCTCTTGTACAACTCCTGCTGCTCCAATAAAAGCTTCAAATGAAATAAGACACTTTTGCAGCTAGTAATTATTATTTCGAAACCTTTTCAGTACAAACCATAAACATGAATTTTAAACTTTATGATTTACATTGAAAACTCGTGACATTTTCTTGAGGTTACCAAACAGTGCAACTTTTGTCAATGAGTCAGAATCTTTTTTTACAAAACTTTTTGGCAAAGATCAACCGATGCCACAATGACAACGTTAATTGCACCTATATAATTTTTTGGGTTTTTCTAAATGCGCAAAATCTACGCCTTTACGATTGATGCTGTAAACGGGGTATTAAGGTTAAATAAATATGGTAGTCATGAATACAGTTCGCGTGCATATACGTTCAATACGCCTTGATTGTGAGACTTAATGTTTTCCTCTGTTTCCTGCTCAATAGCCAATCTACAATTTCGCAGCAATTAACCGATTCCCAAATTTCCGATACTGAGTTAGAAAATTAATTCGTTTAATCTGTAAAGCAGCACATTAAGCTAGACGGCGCTTTTACGCACTTCATCATTTATCACTTTGAGCAGGATGTAGCTACTTACATAGAGAAGTTGTTTATTTTTAAAGGCTTGTTAAAAAACAATGTGCCCGTTTAACATTTTAAAGGGGGATTATTGTCAATTTAAGAATAGAAACGTTTTTTTATACAATTATGCTGCCCCCACATTGATTTCGTGCGCAATGTTTATGTGGAGCCCATAGGAAATTGTTTGAGAATTTGCACACACTTTTAAGATTCTCCTTAGATAGACTACACATACAAGAAAATTTCGACATCTAAGTATCCGAGGACGCAAAAAAAAAATTATGTGTGATACAATATTTCAAATCAATAGAAATGTGTGGCTGTGTGTTCACGGTATTGTTTTGTAATCATAAGGTCGATAATTTGATTCACATTGCTCACATGTCGAGTGTCAAAGTTGACGGGTGAACTCGTGCGGTATGACAAAAAATGGGCAAGTAATACCTCCAAGGTAATACCGAAGCATGTCTCATTACATGTGACCCACATTGCTGTTAATGCTATTTTGGGCAGTCCATAAAAGTAATATTTTGCAGTAATTAAAAAAATGAGAAATTTGAAAGGTTTTTCGTCATTCCCTAACAGGATCTCCATCCCAAAGCGTCTATAATTGGCTTAATCTGAATGAATGACATTTCATGGCGAACTTTCTGTATTATTATTGTATTATGTTCCAAATACTCGTTTCTCATGATTGCTTATTCAAACCTAATTTGGAGTAAAAAAACAAATGCTTAGTTGGCAATTTTTATATGCAGTAAACAATTAGTCCTTCGAAATGATCATGATTTAGCATAAAATTGACATCTTTTAACCTTGACTGTCTGCTGCATTCAGTCTAGTCTTGGTTCAGTCTAGGTTTAGTCTGAGTTATAAGCAATTTCTTTTCTGTGCATTCCGGTTTAGTTTTCCAATTAAAAAAGAAAGAAAAAAATTTTGAAACATAAATGAGAACATGAAACCTCAATGCAGTGCCAACATAAGGGGAATGTAGAATCTGCAGGGCTTTATATTGCTGACCAATACTAATTGAGTGAATTTTGTTCGCCAAAGGGTTCTTACGTAATCACACTTCATAATGTTAAGGCTGTTTTCTACTTCAAGTAAATGTTCAAAAATCATCTTTCTTCTAACAGCATCACATTATCAATGGGATTTTAAATATTCTTTCATGAAACATTGTCAAATAGAAAAATGTGTTTCAACCTTATTCGAGCAGTGCTTTAAGAATTATAATGAAAAAAGTGAAAGTGCGCGTTTCGGCAATACAATAATAATAATAAGAAATTAAAATAAAATATCAGAAGGAAGGTTAACTCTTTCTCGTGCTGCAATTCCACATAGCAATTTGCGGTGAGAATTGATTTAATCGAAGAACTAATCAGTTTCAATTATAAAGCCGTGCAAATAGCAGACCACAAAATTGACGGCCTTAAAATAAATACGATGATTCAAAAGAGAGACGCACGTGGTATGGTTTTTCTGAAGTTGATGTCTCAAATATACTGCGCCAAAACATTTTTGATAACCTTTTTTGCCATAACTTCACACCACCTCCATGGAAGCACAATATTGATACCATGCATCTCTGGTGTGTCAGACCACAATTACTGTCATTTCAACATTGTTTGCATTTTTGAGCTGTAAAGGCGCTGTGTGGAAAAGTAATTAAGTAATCGAAGGATTATGTAAGGCAAAAGGGCATGCGAAAGTTTTATAACCCTCTTTAAAATGTCATTCATAAGTACAATACACGTTATTATTCGTGTTTTCCATATTAGGCACGATCCCTCAAATCATAAAACATAAAATTTGCACATGCAATGTACTTTGTGTGAATTCAGAACCCCTGAAATTTTAAATATTTGTGTATGTTCTTTTTCAATCACTTTATATTTAGTTTGCAAATTATGTTTAAAACAAAAAGAACTTTCAAATGATTAGGGAAATAATACATGTAACTAGTATTTTGAGAAAAATAACGTGGACTTGCAAATGCATTTAATGTCAAACCATAGTTTAATTATCCGTTTTATTCTGTCGTTTTACTTGAGCTGAATTGGTGTCTATATATTTATTTTCTTTTCTTTTTTTTGATTTTCACCGACAGAGTAAACAACAATAGCAGTAATTTATTTTACTCAATTGTAAACAATCCCGTATAAATATCCTTAAATAATCATAAGTTAATAATTGTTTACAGTTGCGCACGTTTTTGAGGAACATTGCATAACGTATCACTAAGATGCTATTTCCATTAGATGATTTGTCTTTTACAAACATTCGATCATTATTGTCACTGACTCTGAAGAAGAGGGCTACTTCAACGCAAACAGGAATAGAGTTGTCGTTTGTTTTACTTGTTGCTAACAGTTTAAAATTAAAATCCCTGATAAGTTTATTCCGTTAATCGGTGCCGCCCAAGCACATGTCGATCATTTTCAAATTACACCGGTAATACACTAATTTCCGATAAAAAGCAAATGAATTCCGGATTCAATATAATTTGACACGAAAGATACTTTTTATTTTTATTCTTATTGAAGGAGGCTAGTTACACTAGCTCAGAATCTGCTTTTTTTTTGTTCCATTTCCTCAGTTGTTTTGAATATTTTTTTGACTTTTCCGTTGAAAAACAATAGACATGCACACTCATGCTAGGTATATATCTGTAAAACAACAGAAGTCATAACTCAATTTAAAAACAAAATATTCACTTAAAATTGATGAAACTTTTTTTTAAAAAATAAGAAGTTTTTTAAGAATAAATAACTTCCAAGCCTTTTGGATCTTGTGATACTAAAAAAACCTGTACGATTTTCAACAATATTCTAGTAACCACATATATGGTCCTGCTTTTTTATCTACAAGAATCTGGCGCGAATATACAAAAATTTCGCAAACTTTATAAACATTTGCAAGTCATCTAGATGACCTTCTCCATAAATCAAATATGCAGAAATTCAGAGTAATGAGGTATGCTTAACCATAAGTTCAAAAAAGGAAGAGAAGAACACTGTGCAGATATTTGGAAATAAAGCCTAAAATATACGCATTTAGGAGATGTTGCTGTTATATTCAAGGTCGTAAACATAGCCTCTATAAGAACACATGAAACGTGCCTGCAGCAGCAATTAACCTCATCAGATCTTTGTCGAGAGTGCGTCCTGCTTATCATTAAACATTTTTAACTGAAGAATGGCTAATGAAAATGATGTATCAATTAATCTCATTAGTGAAATAATTAACAAGCATAACTGCTAATGTAAACTTGTCTTACGCTTCCGTTGCTATTTTTAAGTAGCTTATACGCGTGTTTAGTTAGTCGTTGCCATTTAATACCTGCGTTTACATTAGGCCTATTGCATACGACAAACGGGAACCTAACCAATGCCATGCTGATTAAAGAATTGTAAAAAATAAAAATAATTTGAAATTTTAAAGCCAAAATGATCCACAAGCAAATGAAATTATGCTTGCAATGATATATCTGAGAATCTAATAATACCATGTTGATGCTATATTTGAATTTGTTTCAAAGTGAAGAAGCATTGCCGCTTAAGTTTCTCGTATAAACTGAGTTCTTCTTAATGATATGTAGTGCAAATTAACGAGCGGAAAGCGGAAATAGCGTGGCCTCGTTTCTATTAGATTTAGCAAGAGTTGATTACCTATAACATTTATTATAGTTAGTATGACCAATGGTCAGTTAATGAATGTGTTGTTATGGAAAATCATTTATATTCGACAAAACATTTGTATGTAGCAGATACATTGAATGAACTCGGCAGGAGTGGTTATCAACGTTTATATGAACTCATGGCTCCTCTTTGCAATATGGGCAAAAACATCGATAGCGTAAAAAGTGAAAAACCGTAAGTGATCTATAAATATTTTTTGAATTATTCCATCGTCGAAAAGCTAGTTGTTTCACGGTTGCAAAGTCGCCATTTTTTGTTTATTTATTTATCTATTTATGAATTCGTTGTCATTTTATTCAGACCTTGCGACATCATTAAGCCTTATAAAGTATAAATAATATTTGCATTCTCCTCAAAATAACGCAATCTAAATTAAACCTTTCTTCTTTTACTTCTATCCTCCAAACCAAAATAAATAAATAAATGCTAGTAGATTGAGATGTGCAAAAAGTAAAATGAATTTTCATTTTCTTATTTAGTGACTTTTCTTCGATCATTAATTTTTATCGGTGGTGATTTGCGAAAGGATAAGAAGAGAAGACGCGGGGTAAGTTTAAATGATTGATTTATCGATTATACTTGTTAATACTATGCTTTTGTATCGTCAATTCCTACCTATTTCTACCCTAAATTAGGGTTTTGTCAAAGTGCGCACGCACTAACAACAGAGCTAGTGAGCTTTTTTGCGCTGATAACGGAAAATGCAATCAAATAGAAACTAACCTTAAGGATAATATTCAAATAGATTTTGGTATGTGGTATAAAAGAAATGGGTTGCTACTTTTTTGTAATATTTTGATTTTCAATTTCAAGGTGAAGCCTTAAAGGTTAATTAGTAATGTGACGGGTTAACCCATGTCCAGGTCATGTGTCAGACACACACACACACACACATAAAACACGCCGAAACGATGGCTGGGAAATAAAATGTTTTCTTCTTATATCGCTGACGTCATTCGAGCTACTCCCGTGGCATTGTGGTTATTTTTACGATGAACTAATACGAAACGCATGCTCATTAATTAGCGACGGTGTGTTTGCGTGTCTCCGCATCTTGAACATATAATATCAACCATCGTTTATTATTGAGATTTCTATCCCACAAATATTTAACAGATTTTTTACTTATAAGATAAACTTAACCAATTTTAGCGTTTCCTAAATCTTTCCCCTCCAAACGAAGTGCAGTTAAAAATTTATGGAAATCATGTTTCTTTTATTCTTGTTTCAGGATGCTGAGAAAAAGCGACGTGACAGAATTAACAGGTTGTTTAGACCAACTCGAAGAATTGATTCCATACGTACGACAGAAAAGGTTTGTATTACTCTTTACGTGAAAACATTTTTCGCAAATTATAAAATTAAAACAAAAACAAAGAAACGCTGCATTATTATGATGGAATGGTGCTCCTTCGAATAAGGCGCTTATTCCATATTTTGATCATAAGGGCGGGCTTTTGCTGCATTTTTAACAGTCGCGAAGGGCTACAAAATATTTCGTATGCGAAGGAGAGTCAAAATAGAAGCTCTCCATAAACTAATGTAATTAACACAAACTATTAATTATTTTTACCGCTTTTTTTCCTTGTCGGCATGACAGGAAAGGACAAAAGGAAATAAGCTGTCATTCACATCAACAGCATGAATGAAGCAGTCATTACTCAGTTATGTTAATGCAACGTGTAGTAATAACAACATAATTTGGGCAGCCATCAAGCAATATTAAACTATGTGATGGTCGTTGTTCACCAATGATAAAATACCTTTGCCAATGTAGCCTAGTTTTTATAATAGCTGGTATACGCCTCGTTACGTCATCATTATTTCTTAAGTTTTTTTTCTAAGCACTTTATTTTTATCTGACTCCATCATTTGTCCGGAAGCATTCAACTTTTAAAACGTAGGTTATTACACTAATCAACCGGCAGCTTAGTATAACGATATTTTTCCTTTTTAGCTTTGTTCCAAAGTTGATAAAGCCGAAGTGCTTGAACTAACCGTCCATTTTGTGAAAGAAACTTTATTCGAGAAAGAACTTTCGTACAGAAAATCCCATCTCTCTTCTCTCATGGAATATGAAAGAATGAAATGGTCTGAAAGAGATAATGGGACTTATGAAAAAACTAGAAAGGTTGAAAAATGCAATTGCGGCTGTGGTAATCCTGCACCGATTGAAAAAAGAAGCCGTTCAGCGGAGCCTGCGGGTTCACCATACCGCTCAATTCATGTACTACCGCTTCCACCACCACCAGTGTCCATCAGGTGCAAAGATTTTTAAAATGTCTTCGTGTTTGTATCAAACATGGATTCTTATTATCAAAAATGAAATCTTTTTTAAAGATGTTTCAAATATGATGCTTTTTGTGGGGTCGAGAAACATAAGTACGTTATAAGTACACTATATTCTCCATCCTTCACTCAGCATGACCTTTGCCAAGCTCTTTAAATCATTGTTGATATTCAACATCCATATAAATTTAAAATTTTTCTAGATTAGAACTAGAGTTATTAATAAAATAGAAAGGAAGGTATTATATTTTGTAATTGTGATTATTTTATTAAATATTAATTTTTTTTCGGTGGACGCAGCATTCGCTCACGCGCGATGATTCAATACTTAAATGACCTGCTTTTCAAATTTTTCTGTCTTCTAAAAAAATTTTAATCGCTTTGCTTTTTTAATTTATATTCCATATAAAAATTTCGGACATTCCAGGTTTTTAACTTGATATTAAAGTTTTATGTAATTTATTTTGCCTTGACAAATTTCTAATCTCGCCTATTTCAGAAAAATTTGAGAAGGTTAACGTTAGCTTCATTTTCTTTTCTTGAGAAAGTTTACACATTTGACATGTGACATAATATGTATATATTCAGCCTCTTTGTAAGAGATATATTTCAATATTTTTGTATGATTTTATAAAAACTAAAATTGTATTATACGACATTTGATAAATTATCAATCTATGTATTTTAAATTAAATTCACCAAATTTTTCTTGGTTCTAAAAACATGTTTTATTTTTCCTCTCACCTTTTGGCTCACTTAAACTCGTTCCCAGGGAAGGAATTTCTAACGTATAAGAAACAGTGATATTTTATGAAGAGATTTACAAGGAGATGTATTGAGTGTCTTAGCTGAAAAGGCGTAACATGTCTGACTTTGAAAGGAGGACGAATTTCAGACAATTGGCACGCCAAACATGCTTTTAAATATTTTTACAACAGACACTAATGCACGACTTTTTAATAGTCCGCCCATTTAACAGCTTACGCGCTTTTTAACAAATTCATGGCCTTTTGTACTTCCATACTCTTCTTCATAATCTTAATCAGATTCTCACTTATGATTATAAAGTATAATAAAACCAAGGAGGCAAAATATAACAAATCGACGAGACGTTAAAATTCGTCAATTTGTACGGCTTTCCTTTCCCTATGTCGTGGTGACATGCGATATATTTAGTGGTGTCTGCGACACTGAGAAAAATGCAGTTTTTAGTATATGTTATGTATGTACATTATGTACATTTCTCCATTAATTGGCTTCTTTTAAAGCTTTACTTTGATTCCAAATCTATCCTCGTTTGACTTCTTGACATTTGTACCAAAAAAAATACAATTTAATAAAGTGGGATTTACTTAAGGATCAAACGCACTGTTGTTTCGGATTGGTGAATGATGATACATGGTGCAAATATTTAAAGATAATCTATTAAGTTATTATTGTTATATAATATATCCTTACTTTTTATAGGTTTGCTCATTGTCAGGTTGATATTGGGATGTATTCCATTATTGCGTTGGGAAGGCCATTTATTATTTTTCTAGTAACAATCAAGGGTTGATCATTTTAAAGATATAAAAATAATAAAAAATCCAAACCTCTCATTTCATATTACTCCAAGTAATTAATGAGGTTTTACACATATGTGAAAATAGGACTAATTAAAATTAGCACTAAATTTAGCAGTAGGGAACTTAACATGGCGGGGGGGGGACTTAATTTTTTTAAAAAAAATCTGCATTTCTTTCACTCCACATTGAAGTCTGAACCTATAGTGATTATTCTTAATTAGTTCTAAGTTTTACCGGAAATTTTTAGCAGAATTCCATTTAAAGTCCATCAGCCACTTTACTGCCACATCAGCGGTTTTCAAGAGTGCGTTCGCACGCGGGAAAGATGGAAGGGATGGAAAATAAAGAGCAGTGAAATGACTTACAACGGAAAGAAAGTCTGAACAGGCTAAGTTAGTCTTAATATTGTGTTTTTCAAGTATACCTTATCGGTAAAAAAAAAGTCGGCAAAAATAAAAAGTCGGCAAAAATATTAGTCACTTGGACAAAATTTAGACACTTTTTGCCGACTAAATTTTTGAATTTAGTTACTTTTTGCCGACCAATTTCCAGACAAAAATGATAAAGAAAGTTTAGATTTTGAAGGTTTTTTTTAAAATAAAAAAACAATAACAAAAATGTTTATAGGTATATAAAAAAAGATTAAGTTTAGTCTATTTCAAGAAAAATTGCATGCAACTGATAAAATTAGCAACAAGGAACAAAAAACGGCAAAAAAGGTGATCGGCAAAAAATTCTCGTCCGTAAAAAATCAGCAAACAGTTGTGTTTGGCAAAACAATTAAAAGAAAAGAAATCGGCAAAAACAATTTGGTGGAAAAAAAAAGTCGGAAAAAAAGTTAGGTCGGAAAAAAAAAAGTCGGAAAAAATGTTTGGTTGGTAATAAAAAAGTCGGCAAAAATTTTAGTCGGAAAAAAATATTAGTCATCTAGCCAAAATTTAGTCACTTTTTGCCGACTTTTTTTTTACCGATAAGGTATATCACAATATATGTGCATTCTCAAATCACCCGCAGATAATAGATGCGTATACGTAAACTTTCTCTTTTTTCGTAATTATATTAAATTCATTATATTAATTATATTATATTAACATAGACATTCTTATTTCCTTCATATACCATACTAGCTATAAAACAAAAGTTTCCTGATCAATAAATGTCTGTAAACAAAAATGGTAATGGGATATAATTATTATAACAAAGGCCAAATTTCTAACCAGGGTAGTCATTATTTTTACTTCCCTATTGTTCTAAACAACAGACCTGTTACTTACAAAATATTCCCTAACTAAAAGAACATGGACAAAAACCTTCATGCTAACTAAAAAATATCAGTGTTAAATAAATTATGTAACCAAAACATTGTCCATAGTATGTGGACTATCATAAAAAGTTAAAAAAGATCTGAGAAAAATCCGTCCCCCTGTCCGCCCGACCCCCACCTGTCCCCACCCCACTTTTGGGAAGTGAGGTATTTTAAATGTGACTTAATTTTAAACCGATATCACTCGTTTCCCCTTTCCGCAACATATTTCATATAAAGCAATACTTTGTCTATCAATTTACATGTTAATCTTGGAATGTTTTGTGTGTAGTATGCATGCCGTAACACAGACGTGCGATTTCAACACTTGTCTCTAGCTGCTTCATATTTCATAAAAAAAGAAATGGACCACACTTGTTCCACGTGTGATTGAAGACACGGCTTATTGTGTCGTAACTATGTAGCTGCCATTTTGAAAACCAAACAAGAGTACGCACTCTAAATATGTTTTTCGAAACCACTGAACAGCTACAGAAACAACAATGTGAAATTTTCCATTTACATAACCTTACCGCCAAGACAACCTCGTCCCCAGGGATTTATAGGTTTCTTTCATATCGTGGCAGAGTTTTAGTATGAAATAAACCAAACAATTGCTGGGGATGAGGTTGAGCGCCAGGCATGACAGGCGTTACGTTATGAAACAATTCGAACTTTTTTATTTACTTTTAAAAGTAGCTCGGTTAGAAGGAGGGCTAAATGTCAATGAGATACTTTAATACTGCTATTGATACTTTAACATTCTCTTGTAGTAGTCACACACGTGAGAACTAAATATATTAAAGATATAAAAATAGTTTTTAGGAATGTTCCGACATCTCGTCAAGTTTGAACCAATATTGCAGAGCTCCGTCTTATGTAATGTGTTACAACATACACCCTTTGCCCCTTGTGAGTTACTGGTTAACTTTTTACCAGTACTTTAAAAAACCTTGTCAACGCTTCCAGATGAAGGGACCCGGGCACGATTGTACTGTTTAGACTATATCGCTTTTTAAACACTAGCTAGCAACCTCAACGTCGTTGAAAGAATGGTGTTTGCTGTATGATCGCGGTCGGAGAAAAGCCCATAAATAGCCCAAATGATGTGCGGTATATTTTTAGTGTGATTGTCATTAATATTTTTTATCGAATTTGTCAAGAAGAGCAACATTTCTTAGTTTTTTTAACCCATTTTCTTAAATTTTATTAAAAATAAAAGTAACTTGAATTGAACTCTGTATATTCAGTGCCGTAACCGCCGGAGGGGCCAGGGGGGCACAGGGCCCCCCAATAATTTTCCTTCTAAAAAAAAGAAAGAAAGAAAGAAAGAAAGAAAGAGAGAAATGAAAAACATAAAACAGATGTTCTACTCATGGTCAAAATCACTGAATGCTTTAAGGGGGCTGGCAACACATTTTAAAAAGTCCAAATGCGATGTAAATTTTCTAAAAAGTGCCAGGACCCTTAAAATTTCTAGTGTTCTTATCATTTTTTATATTACTGTAGTCGTGTAATGTAAATATGTATTTCTTCTATCTTTTGGTGTCTGATTGAAATTTTTATCTAAATTTTGATGCCAATTAAACAATGCAGCTTTTCTAAATTACAAAAATATCGAAACATTCATTTTTTTTTTACGTCTGGAAGTGCATTTTCCGCCAATCTAAAGATGTAAATTTTAAAAATTTCCCACTAGCCACTATATAAAGCGAAATTCATACATCTAATTTTTCTATATAGGCCCCCCCAATATTAAAATTGTGGTTACGGCACTGATGTTTAAAATAAACAATTTAGGCTGGTTTAACCCTATTCGGGCTAATCCTTCAGCTTCCTGTATCGACGGCCCCGAACCACACAGCTCTACTGGACTCTTGGCTTGCAAATCATATAAAAAAGCGTTTAAACTTCAGATGCAAAATGTATTTGAATTGTTTTTAATAACTGTTTCTCAAGGAGAGGGTACCGTTAAGTGGAACAAATTTTAAAGAAATATATATATATATATATTTTTTTTTTCATTTTATTTTTCTACTTATTTTTATTTTTTTATTTTTTTTTTGTTTTTTTTGAGCACAACAAACCGCGGATGACAAAAGTGACTAAGAAGGAAATCCAATATATTTCCAATAAATAATAATCCAAAAGGAAACTATTCCGCAATTTACAAGGTGATTGAATAGCCTTTTCTTATACTAAAAAATCATATAATCTAGCTTCGGTAAACACTTTTGAACAAGTTTAAAAAATACTTCCATATCCTTTTATCCATAAACAATTTATAAAAATTAAACATTGGTTGGCGCTCAAATGTTTCCCTTTTCCTCTTTACGTCAATGTAAAAACATCTTCTTCCATTACGGTTGGCGCGAAATTTAAACGCTTAAAGGTACAAAAGAAAACTGTCACCAGTTTTGTTGTTGCTCCCAAGAGTTTTTTTTAAAAAAAATGAGAAAAAACTATTAGAGAAGTTCATAGGTTTCTTTAAAGTTTAGCCAAGGTTAAAAAATCAAAAAAACAAACTATACATGGTTACTCGTTTCGTCTTGAAACATGTTCAAGCTTAAAAATACAAAGTCATTTTACTAAGAATTACTAATAATTCTCTAAATTATGGACAAACTGAACAGTTTATAGTTTCGACAACGTCGGCTTCGTTTGTCCTTAAATAAATAGAAAATAAAAAAATGTTTAAATTTCTTTTGACAATTTCTTAACCATGTTTTGTTTGAAGTTACTACAGCCTCTCGAGGCTGTCGAAATGTTCTTAAATCGCTTGTTTAAAATAAAGGTGTAGCTATGAAACATAGATAAATATACATTTCCTTTTATCACTCTTTGTCACTTGGAAAATGCTTTGTTGATATTTCAACTGTGCCTAAATGAAAAAAATGTAAAGCAAAGGCAACCACTTTGTACATAGCTAAAAACTATTTACAGGTCTGTTTCATTACACACACACACAAAATGCGAATACTTCATGTTCCATTTTTATTGTTGTATTAAAGTGGAAAAAAGGGAGTGTTTGTAGCGATTCCAAATAAAGACAACGAGTATCAAATTTACTGTTTTGAAAAACAACAACTTGCTTTGAAAAGGAAGAGAAGAAGCCACAAGAAAACATTTCCATGCAGCATGCCATGAAGAAAAGATCTAAAATATCACAGTCTAAATAAATAAAGATATAAATAAGAAACTTACGCAAGCCTGAAAATGTACAGCTATCTTGTTTGCCAACTATTTTTGGTGGTCGTGACAGTGAAGGCTATTGTAAGCCACCCAATGGGCGACGGTATGGCATTCACAAGATTAAATAAAACATACGAAGAGAAACTTCGCCTGGAGCTAATCAAGCAAAATATATTACGAGGATTGCATATTAGAAACAGGGAAGTGGAAAAAGAGAAAGAGACAAGTCATGATAAATCATACTTCGATAGAAAACTAAAAACAAGTGCTATACACAAAGCGTTAGCCAATTCACGTCCTGGTTCCGTTACAGCTATTATTCTTGCTGATCATGGTAAGTCTTACATTTTATTTTCACGTCATATTCCAGTAAATAAAATATTTCTAAAGTGTTTCTTAAACATACAGGTTAAAAATGGATAATCCGTAAAACTCTCTATTGTATGCTATGAAGGGGTAACATAGCATTATAAAAACGTTTTTCTCAAATAACGATATGATAAGGTGTGGTATTGAATAAAATTTCACCTTGCCAATTTTCATTTATTTATTGATAAAAATAGTATTGTGTTTCTTAATACAAACTCAAACTGGTTCGGATTTATAAAGGATTTGTTATTTACCCGAAGATAAAGAGATACGATCCTTCGCAAATATGAGTTTCCTTAGTAAATAACTACGTTTACTTGTTTTATGAGAAATACACACAACTTAATTCTTCATCAAACAAGACGCGCATAATGATCACACACATGTTGTTTCAGATTATGACTTCTTGGCCTATTAAAGGATCATATTTTTAACCGAACTTGCACACTATTTTTGCTCCTCCCATTTTATGTTGCGACATTCTCTCCTGTCAAGATAAAGTTAATCCAAGCAGTCAAGCCAAGAATGTCAAGAATATATCAGAAAAGGAATTTAGTGATATGTGTCATTGTTTCGTTGAGTAACAGCGAAAGTCCTTCAAATTCTTTTTATACCAGTGAAAAATCTGGAGATGTCCAGCTATGCATATCATGCTCTTTTTTATCCTCTTTCAAAAAATTATCAAGTTAAAAACGACAAATAAGTTTCAACTCGTCAGTTTTCTAATGACGTAGGAAACTTATCCATATCTTACAGAACCAGATGATTTCACAGAGTAGCGTCAAGATTAAGAAAGAATGACATTACGTGACATCTTGAAGATTAAGTTCTTTGTGTGACTAATGTAGTGCTAAGTACTTACCCACGAACCTTTGGCAAAAACCATGACACAAATACCGCCTGTGAGATAAGAAAAATATTCAGAACAATAAAAAAACCCACGTTTTTGAAAATATAAAGTGATCACAAATACTCCTGTACATAGTTAAATCTTCTTACATGTGGTTTTCTTTTACAAGCATAACCGCACCGCAGTATGTAGCAAGATTTTGGGAAACACTTTAAGCATGGATTTTTTTGTTTTATATCTCCATAAATAGAGCAGTAAATTGATACCTCTCTTAACATTACGATCGATAGTACTACTAGAGAGAGTTATAAATAAACTACAAGAAGCCTCAACCACTTCCCCAGCGCTCTAATCTCGGATGGCGGATTGTCAGAAATATAAAAGTTACAAGAAACTTTTTATTTAAGGAACTAAATGGTTCACGTCACAGCCCAACCTCGTCCCCAGGGTCTTGTGGCCCCTGAGCCGTTAATACGGAGTGGCCAACAATGCCGCTATAAATGCTCTGGGAACGAGGTTGACCACAGTCTCTAAAGTGGAATGGCAAAGAAATTTCACAATATTAAGGAAAGAAATCGTCACAGCAGTTGGTATAAATTTACACGGATTAAGAAATTTAGTTGCGGTTAAAAAAAAGTGTTTGAAAAGAGTATGTATGTGTGGTTGCGGTTGAGGGTGGGTTGTGGTACGTTGTCACGGTCGTTGCCTAAAATTATCTATTAATAAACGAAGACCCAAAAAAACCCATGGTAGTCTGGAAATAAAAATAGATGGTCTCGAGATTCTTCTGGTGTGTCCAGACTAAAGATAAACATTGTATCAGTCAATCCGTAAAGCTGTTATGGAAAGATGCCAGATACAATACAGAGAATGTTGATGAGTCAGCAAATGCGACGAGAGTTTAGTTTAAAGTTTCGTCTATTTATTGAAATAACGAAAGTCAACATCTTGATTACGTAATATTCTAAATATTACTTTGGAAGCTTTGTGCTAGTGCAAGTAAATGCGAACAAGAAACCTTCTTGATGCGAATGAATAATGTCTTTAAAGATTCGCCTTACGAATCAAACTGCATTTTTTTTTTTATCCCCATTTTGTAACTAACACAGACCTATATCTTGAAGCAGCTACATCAATTCAGTTTTAAACAATCCTAAAGATTGGCGCATCACAACACGAATAAATCATTGATTTTTTAAAGAGTTTGTAGACAGGGATAGTAAGAAAGAAGGTTTGTAGGGCCAAAATAAATGGAACGCCTAGAAATGCGTCTAGCTATAATTCAACGTCTACAAAATATTTTTACCTAAAGAAAAATTAACCGGAACTGTCTCTAAGAAATGTTGTCCGCTAGTCAGATCACTTCAGAAGTTTCCTCACTTAAATACAATGGCGCACTCCAAATACCCATACCCTCCCTTTCCATCAACACACATATCTATATATTTGTATTAAGCAAAACGATTTGTTTCCCTTATGCATATGAGATATGTTTTGTTAATTGGATGCAAACCTTTTTTATACTTACGTGCATTTGTTCTACTCTAAACTTGTTGAAACTTGTTGAAACTTCTTTTATAGATAGTGATCCGCATCATGCAGAAAATCTTATCTTCCAATTTCGGTTCGGACACAAAATCTTTACAGATGTAACGCTCAACAAAGCAACTTTATCATTCTATAAAACGTCTCAACAAAAAGCGACAATAGAGAAGCAGAATATCGCACTTGCTGAAATCATATTTGATCGTATTCATGTTTTTACCTCAACGAAAAAGGATGCTGGCTTAGAGGGCTGGGTACAAATAGATATGACAGAACATGTTTCCTATTGGGTGGCTGATTTTGATAATGGACAGCTTGAAACAAGAATTTTAAAACTAAGTTGTACGAACTGTAAAGAAAAATTCGGAATGAAAACCAATAGCGATTTTTCACCGTTTATCACAATCGACTTGACTCCGAATTCTTAAGATGGTTGGCTCGCTTTGTGTCTCGCATTTCTACGTTACACAGCGATGGTTTGTATATATCTCTGATCATCAATAGACATTCCCTGCATTCATTTTTTTCATTATTTCGTCATCACTAAAAACAAGTCTGCAGCATGCGTAGGATAATGTGTTAGAAAATGGTTATGTTGCTTTTTTGACGGGATGATTTTCATTAAACAGAAGATCTGTTTTTGTTCCTCGTTAGTACATTACCATACTCTTGGGTAATATTCTTATTAATTTAAGAAAGGATTTTTTTGTATTTAAGATGAACACTTAAAGTTTTTTGTTGAGACTACTTGGCTAGTTTTCGTTCCCAGAGCTCTTTTTGATAAACCTCAAAAGTTTTTACCTTATCGCTAAAAAGAAGTCAAAAAGTGACCATTTTTGCTCAGCGACTAATATTTTGTTTCAACGGCCAATCAACTATTTTTACAGAATTTATTTTTTGGCGATGTTTGCTTTTTCTTAGACCCAGAAGGATACAAACATCGAATGCTTTCAATTTACATTCTGAGTAGCGATTGCTGTAAAAAAGGAGTATTTCTTAAATCCTTGTGCTTCTTATCTTTTATGAACTAAACGAGTATTTCCAGAAATTATTCGGAAAAAAATGACAAAGTTGGTACAATCTAGTCAGTAAAATAAGTTCTAGGACAATCCCCTCTGGTTAATTGACCCTGGACAATTCCCACCCAGGACAATTATAGGAATAAAAATACTAAAACAATGTTTTAGGCAGGTAGTGTGCTACGCCCATATTTTAAAGTTCTATTTCATATTTTTTGAATTTTTTAATATATTAACGATTCTCTTCGTTAAATTTCTTTATTTGAGGTTCGTACGTTAACTAAGTCCCTTGCTACAAACACCTATTTACGCCCCATCTCGGTAATGTTTTCCTGAAGTAGTTACCCCGTTTTACGCCCTACGCATTTTTCAACCGGTTATAAGCGACTTTACAGTACTAATCGTCTTATAATTTAAGAAACCTTTGAAACCAGAATAAATTATAACTTTGGATAGAAAAATTCACAGATTTAAGAAAAGGAGATATTTGTTGTTATTATTGGCAGCTAATTCTTTCATTAAATGTAAACTGTAATTTTTAACACACTTTTTATCCACACTTATATATACTTATTTTGAAAGATGTGTGTTCATATATATACTTAAAAATAACCAACACATGCGCAATCAATAAATTTGTTCGTGAAGCGTTTTCTTAAAAATGGTATAATTTTTTATCAGACGCCGAATGAAAGCGTCAACGATTGCGCCAATATCCAAGCAAAGACTGATAGATTCTTTGCAAAATTCTTTTTCGTGTTATAGCGTTGCTGCTTAAGTGGGAATCCATTGTTAAATAGAACACTCGACGTTGCATTGGGATAGCTAGACTTGAGGCATGGCATTTAGGTTAGTTTCCACAAAAACATAGAAATTATTGAGCAACAGTTGTACATACAACAGTCTGGAAACACACGTTGTACAAAAAAAATCACACAAGAGATGTGTGTAACACAACAGTTGTTGTAGAGGTAAAATTATTTCTCTACAACAACACCGACTATAAAGAACGCGTGTGTATAATTTGGACCTATGACTAGCGCACCCCTTTAAACGCAAAATATATAATACGGTTCAAAATAACAATAACAGCCATGTTATTCATTTAATCTACATAATTTATGTATATACATGCTTCTATATGCTTCTATAAACTCCCTCCCTCCGTAGGCACCCTTAAGTTATACCCCTTTAATCGATTACATCCCTGGAGTAATTAAGTCTGTAGGCGCTATAACAAACTCAGGCTAATTAAGTCCATAGAGCCTTTGGCGTTGCGATTTTTTTCTCCTTAAAATGATTGGAAGTAACTCAATTGATGGTGAAAAGTAACTTTGAAATAGTAAAGGTTGTAAATACATTACACTCGCGTTAAATAGGACCCGGATAAATTGGACATTTACTATTTTGGACCAAGTTTCTCGGTCTTATGAACTTTTTTACTAAATCCAAGCAAAACTAGTTCGCATAAGTGAGACCTCGGATAAGTGGGGCGCTTTTTTATGGTCTCTTGAGCAATAAAACTTCCGTCAAGTGGGCCACCGATGCAATGGCTTTCCAGGAGTAAACAAAAAGAGAATGAAACTAAACAGATGAAATTCAAATGAGGAAAAAACAAAAACACACTGCTGACCGAGTTTAAAATAAGCTTTAGTTGCATTCTCGACCCCAGAGCTCTTTGGGGACGAGAATGCTTTAGTTGCTGCATTTCGCTTACTGACGCGACCATTTGACATGACCGTTTGCTTAGTTAACAGTTTATGCTCACCAGGAGGTCAATCATGATAGGTCTGCGCCATTCTCATGATATCACCCCTTGTGATCGCTCTGGCCGTCTTGATTTGCTGTCATTCAGTTGTTCATGTAGCGATTTTTTGAGAGCGTCAATTTTGTTGTTTAAAAAAACGAGCTTCCATTTCTAGGTACCCATAGGGCAAATTTGTCTCCGAATTTCTTTTTAAGTTAATATTTTTAAGGAGACAAAATGCTCTGGGAACGAGGTTGAAGTGATTAATTAAGCCCTTGCTGCAACGACAATGTGCCAGATGACGCACCAAGCTATTTCGTGCTCCCTACCCCCGTTCTCAGACTAAAAGCACAAATTTTTAGAAACGAGAAAAAAAGAAAATTCGTCGCTGTTACGAACAAAGCATATTTTTAAATGTAACTTTTAGGTCACCAACTCTTGGAAAAAATACTATGTATACTTCAATCTCTTGGCCTTAATAGTAATAGTAATCTCGAGTCTCTAGCATTTTCTGAAAAGGAGAAGCGACTTTTGCATCTTGTAATTTTTACTCGCCCGTTAAATTAGAAGTTTTACGGTATTCCGATTTTCCGGTGGGTAAGAAAAATTATGCTGGGTCTTCTGGCTATGTTATTTTCTGATAACCATAAAGTTAGCCTGGGTTCCTGACGCTCATTACGGCGGACTACGGTACAGGGCCGCGAAAAGTAGAAAAAAATTAAAAGCAGAAAGAAAAGTGAGCATTAGGACAATTTTGGGGTTGAATATATCATGTCCTTAAAGTCGCTTGTTGTGAAATGAATGCTTTTTCCTTCTATAGCTATATATACTAATTCGAATATTGAAGGTTTTGAGTTTAACTCATTTCCTTTAGAATATATAGCTAGCTAACTATAGAAATTATAATTTAAAATTAAACTTCAATGCAGATATACCCCCCTACATGCACTGTATCTGCATATATGTGGTGCAGCTTTTATGGTCAACCTTTCTTAAAAAATGTGTATCTGTGTACATATTTGCATGCTTTGTAGGTTTTATGATGCTCAAAAATTCTTGTTTTTTATAATTGCATATCGTGTCGTTGTCGTGGTGTGGGCTCAGCATTGTTATAACATTTATGTTTTGTATCTTTGATCTGGGAAGCTGCATTGACAATCATGAGAAACTGCTGCTAAATGCGTGACAAAATGGCACTCTGTAAATAGTATGTGAGAGCAAAATTTATCAGGTTGGAAGTAGGGGTATTTGAATTTCTCTTGGGACAACTTCATAAATATCCAACACTGATTTAGTGATCAGAAAAAAGCAGAATTTGCTCATAATATATGCATAAGTCAGCCTGACTTGCTAAATGTTCAGGGATGCTGCATATGCCTGTTCTTCGAAAGCTGAGTTGATCAAAATACCAAAATAATTTATTATGGAACAAAAATTTTATTTTGTTGTTTGTTTTATTTTGTTTTTAAAAAAATTTTTACCTTATTACGCGAAAATAATTAGTAATCTAATAAAGCAGCATTAATTATGATACACGAAATTAAAGCGAATTTATAAATTTCGGTATTTAAGTGTGTGGTAATTAACGAGAATTTAAAAAAGCAAATATTTAAACAGCATTATATAACGCGAATTTTCAGTCATTAAAAAAACCTTTTCTCAAAATTAGATGAATTTAAAAAGCAAAGAAAGAACAACAGCAATTGGGTATGCATACATAGGCAATCATTATTTTTCTGATATATATATAGCATATCTTACAGTAAAGGGGTTTAAACTAATCAAATTTTGGTTTCGTTGGCGAGCCTCCTTCAAAGTGTCTGTGATACCAGCATCCTTCCATCCCGCCTTGATGATGCTTCTCCCCTTAATTCTGATTTGAAATGTTCATCGATCTCCTTCATGACTTTTGCATGGCGTGGTTTCAAAGTTGACAAACAAATGTCAACTTGAATGGTAGTGACATCTTGATCAGGGTCGCTTTGGAGAGCTTCCATGATAGAAGAAGTGAAATAATCACTAAATGAGCGTTTCTCTAACTTTTTTAAGGATGCATTTGTGGTAAAATCCAAGGGCTGGAGCAAATGAGTCATGTTCTTTATAGCTATACATAGTGTTTCCATTACCTTTTGGAGTTGATTGGGCCTTAAAAGCATCCCACACTAGAAGGCTCTTTTGTGATTGTGGTAGAGCCTTTTCTTCTTTCACTTTTTCGATGTAAGGAACCAAAACTTCTTCAATCAAAGGGATAGTTTCAGTCTTGTTGCTCCAATGATTCTGATTAAAAGCCAAGCAAAATCGTAAAAAAAGCGTAAGAAGCATTGAACGTAACTTGAAATACTTCATCTTGGAGGGCTTCATCTAGTAGCAGTGGTCGTCCTCTCGTCTTTCCAATTTTTGGCTCCCCGATTACTTCTCCGTTCTTCTTCTTCTGCTCCTGCATGGATTGTTTATAGGTTTTTAACCAAGAACGAATGGTACTCTCTGTCATGTTTGGAAACTTTTGGCGAAATTTTCTAATACCTGCAAGCTCCACGGGTTGCTGCATACTTTGAGATTTCTAGTTTGTCTTTTTTTGCATAAGTAGTCCGTTTTTTTAGTCCGTTTTTTGCTTCCTGCTTGTGCAACTTCCAAACTTTCTTGAACCCTCTTCAGTTCGTTTGCCGTAATGTTATTTTGCAAGTTATTTTTAATTGACTCGCATAGAGTAGAAGGTTCCAAAGTGGAATCTTTACTTCCAGATTTTTTTAAGTATTTCAGTAGCGACATCTTTTTTATGTTATGACAGTAGAAAAGAAGAAAAGATGTGAACAAAGAGTTTCAGTGGCGAAAGTGAAAGATGTTGAGTTGACTGGGGAATATGTAGATGACTCTAAAAAAATCTTGGAAATGTTAGGGATCGAAAAAGATGGGATAACGAAGATGACGATAAAGAGGATGAGATTGAGGATGTGGAATTTTTAGCTTAATATATTTAAGATATCGCTTGGATTAGATTGTTCCACAAGGGGTATTACAACCAAGTCAAATTCATGTTTTGCCAATAAAAAGCGCCAACTGAAAATCTTGTTTCTGATTTTTTATGTCAATCATGGTATATAAATATAGGCTCCAATTGTGTGATTGTGTGTCTTCCCTGACATGTAAACAATCTTATTTGCTAAGGTAAAGCTCCACGTTTTTTATTGATTTTTGGCCAGCCTTTCTAATTCACATTGGCACTCAGCAATTGCAGAGGCGAATGCTGACATGTCAACAAAAATTCTTGATTTGTGTTGGCAAATCTTTGCTGACATGTTTTTTTAAGTATTTTACTGTTTTTTGTGCATGAAAGTGTGCTAGATGTAAATGTTCTCAAATCGCAACAAACTGAAGCAATATTTTCTTGTAGTACAGATACTAAAACTAAAATATTTTACCAGCATTAAAAGTTGTTTTTTTTTACATAAAACCAATTATGCGATGGAAGAGCAACAGCAAAATCCATGTTGATAGTTAATTTAGAGAAATGAATCACATAAATATAGACAATTGTAGCCGGTTAAAAAAATTTCATAACAAATTTTTAACATCATTCACAAATTAAAATAATGCAGACCTTATTTTGCATAACGTAATGTTTTTTTGGAACTCATTGTGGATCTTTGTTAGTTGAATTTGATACTTTGAAATTTTTGACATTGTCATTACAAACACAAAAAAAGTCATGTACCTAAAATCTTTCTTTCAGGTATATATACATATTACAAAAAATAATCATGGCAGGTGAAATGGTGAATATTCCTTTATCATCTGATGATGAAGTGGTTAATCATCAACAAGAGAATAGAAATCATTATTCTTGTCCACAAACAGGTTAGTTTCATATCATGATATTTTTATTCCAAACTTCATATAGTCAGTCATCATATCATGTCAATTACTGTAAAAATACAATGTATATACATACCCTGTATATTTAAATGTCAGAATTTTTTGCATCCAGAAATTTTGGTGAAATTAATGCTAGCGAAATATTTCGTTTTAAACTATTCTTGAAAATATTTCAGCAAAATGTAAAAAATTTCGTGGAAATTTCAGACATCAAAGTAATGCTTGGAATAAATACCCCTGGTCTATTAGATGCATGTTCAATGAAATACACCTTTCAATGATTATTTTTAATTATAACACCCACTTTAATAAGCATCCCCCCCTCCCAGAGGAAAAAAGGGCATTTATTCAAAGCAATGCAAAATGTTGAATTTTAATAATTTATAAGGATCTTCATAAAAACCTATTCGAAATATTGGAAGAACATTATGGTCACTGTTGCACTAGCATTTATTACAATTATATACCAGTGACAATATTGATGATTATGTGAGATATTATGTGAAAATATGTATTCCATTGTCAAGAAAAAAAGAAATGCAGAAGTTTAATTAACTCGCAATTAGATCCTTCTAAAAATTGCAAAATTTAATAAATGCCTAGATGTGTTTTCTAATGTTTCTCTGTATACAATACAATTTAGAAATTACTTTGGACGGTGATGAAGCAGAAGAAAAATCTCGACTAATCCAACAAGTCTTTCAACTTCAAAATACTTTGGATGGTGAGTATGTGAGCACCTTCAACTTCAAAATACTTTGGATGGTATAAGTATATGAGCAACGTTTATTGCTTAAGATTATATGACCAAAAGATAGCTTATTTTTATATTCTATTTTTCTGTTTAGATCTTGCTCAGAGAGTTGATGCAGTTAAAGATGAAAATGTAAAATTGAAATCTGAAAATCAGGTTTGTCTTTTGATTTTTATTGTGAGGTGATGATGAGATTTTTTTGCTGTATCTACATTGTTAATTATTCAAGTTACGGATTGCAGTTAGGCTAACATAAGGTACTAAAGGTTCCTGTGTCTCCATACTGTAAGCTATAGTCCCCTTTTCGGAGGAAGTAGATTTTAAGCACAATGATGATGAATTGACAGAGAAACTGCATTTTGTAACTCTTTTCTTAAATGAAATACACACCAAATTTTAAGCACCCATCCCAATCATTTGCAACAGGTGCAACAAAAAGTGTCAAAACTTTTGTTTTAAAAATATAAAACAATATTTGCAATAAGTGACAACAAGTGACAAAATTTGGTAATTTTCCAAAAAATATTAACAATATTTTTATAGTTACCTGTGTTGGAGTTAGTATTAGTATTTTTTTTATTAGGAAAGAATGGTGCATGTTTGGTCGTTTGTAGTATTGTAGTGTATATTGTATATGTGTCCTTGATAGCATAGTTATATCTTCACACGAGTCATTTTATAGGTTGTTCTTTCTTCGTCTTTCAAACCATTTTGATAGTTTCCCTAAAAATAGTTTTACATTCCCTTACAATATACAAAACTATAAGCACCAACTTCCAGGCTGCGATGAAAAAATAGACTTACTGATCTAAAAAAGTACTTTCACTCCTTTTTAGATTCTTGGTCAATATATTGAGAATTTAATGGCTGCATCAAGTGTTTTTCAAGGAAACAGTAAAGTGAAAAACAAGTGAGTATTTATATATTTATTTTTCGTCCACCTCCCACGCAATAACAAATGTGTCAAACTTAACTTGTGCTCACCTGTTTTTATTAATAAACATTGTATTTACAACTTATGTTGAATATCGTCGATCTTTGAAAATATGAAATTGTCCTTGTTGGAATACTGGAAATTTGCGAGAGAAGAAATTGTTACGTAATATTATTTTGAGAGAACTAAATAGGAAATTTATAGGAAGAAATTTTTGGAGGTTATAGAAATTTATTCTACAGTACTCTGGTATAAGTCATCGCAGGACTGGGACAAGGTCCGTGTAAAGGGTTTCGTGAAGTTTTAATCTGTGATTTACGTCGTGGGTCTGCTCCATTCCTCGTTATTCTCCGTTGTTTACATCAAAAAGTATAATGTCGCTTTTGTTTTAGGAACGAAAAACTTAAAGATGGAAAAAAGTGAAAAGAATTTTTATAAATTGATTATTTTTTTTGGTTGTACAAAATCTAAAATATTTTAGTTTATTTATTAATGTATAATATACAAATGAAGTATAATTTTTCTTTTTGTATTCTATGTTTCGTTTTTTTGATAGAATTTATTTTGACAACAACATTACAATCCTTGTTCCGGGGCATCTTGCTATTTCAATGGACAAAAATAATGTATCCAAATATCGAAAACCTTTGCCCTTTCACAACAACAAAACATTTTATTACGTTTGTCGTACCATTCTGTACCTCCCTGTGTCTAAGCGTTATTAGAATATTTAAAAGACGGAAGCTGGAATTTTAATATCCTTATTGCAACGTTAAACAAATCCACATAGGATTTTATGTGGAACATTATTAAATGAAAGTTTGGTTGGTCTGAATAAATTTTTACTTTAACGAGTTAAATTTTAAAGATGTTGCGCGCAATGTTAAAATTTTGATATTTCATAGGTGTGGAATTTCGCGTTTGCGACAAAAAAAGAAAGTGTTTGCGGAAGATACTTTTGCGGTTTTCGAAAATTCACAAAAGTTTTTTCCCGGAAAGTTTTTCAATTAGAAATGGTTTCAGAGAATTTCACTTCCATTACAGAAAATTCATAAAAGCTAGTCGGAACTAGAGTAAAAATTTTGAAGAACCTCAAAAACTTATTGTTGTACAACGACGAAAGTATTTTTTTCCCGCAAGTAGTAAATGTTTGCAATTAAGCTGAACCGAAGTTTCTTCCCTTAAAATAGTGAATTTCGCGGGTAAATCATTCTACCCATCGTTAGTGGTTTTATGGTTGTAAATCACGTCCAAAATTTGAAGTACAGATGTTTAGCACTCTGTTTATGGTTTAACTATTCTCGACCCCAGAGCACTTTGAGATTAAAACCTCAAGGTTTATCTCAAAGATCTCTGGAGTGGAGAATGCGGTTTAACAATACTTGATCGACCATCGCAACGCCTTAGCAATCAATTTAAGCGCACTAAAGTTAACATTTTATCTCCGTTTTAGCTGCATTAAACAATTCCCGATGGATTTGAATATAAATTTTTGCCAATCTGCAAATGAGTTTCTTGGCTGTCTCATATATATTTCGCAAGAAAATTTCGTGAATCGGATTGATTTACGTAAAATTTCGCGAATCGGAAATATTACTTTTCTTAAGTTATTCATTCTGCCTGATATTTTGGGTTGGTGGGACTTTATTTTAAGCAGGTGGTGTAGTCTTATTTTTAGCTTGGTGTGTGTTTTTACAGCAATGATAAAATCGTACCGTATAGTTTTCATAGCGTTTTGAAAGTTTACGGATAAGGCCTTGCGCTCCAACTAGAAAACGAATCTTTCTGCGACGATCCTCTACGTGATGAGTTATGTATGGGATAGCTCTACAGCGCTTTTATAAGTGAATGTCGATTCTTCATATTTTTACAACGAAATCTCACTTTTATGAATAAAAATGATATTGAAAATGAGAATACGATAAAAAAAAACACTTTCATCAAAGCTCCTCCATTTGAGCTTTAAAATTCTCAGTTGCGACAATTTACAAAACCTTTTTGAAAGAAGAAACAACATACTACAGTTATTTAGCACACAACTGCATGAACGTCAAACAAATACCTAAAAGAACTAGTCCAAAAGATGCGGCCAGAATGTGGAAAAACTTTCTTCAAAATATTGTTGTAATTTTAGTATGTTAAAAGAATCAGTTTTTGTTTTGCACCCTCTAAACATTGTTTCCCACTGTTTTTAAAATTGCTCGTCGAGTAACTGAAGTCGTACCCACAAAGTACCTTCAGTATATTCGTGCTAACCCAAAAGCAGTGTAGTGTTGTAGCTCATCGCAAATTGTTCTTAGGATATCTCAAGTGACCTCCTCCCCCTTTAAAAAAGAAAAAAAAAAGAGCAGATGTTTTTGCAGTACTCCAACAAGCATCTTATCTTTCATTCTATTAATCACTGATCGAGTTTGGTGTAGATAAAAGCAGCAAGAAAATTGAAAACTACACACATGGAAATAATATATCTATTTTTTTTAAAAAAAAATTGTCATTGCAATGATGAAGATATATGACGAATTCTCAAAAATCTCTTTACGATTTTTCTCGTGGAGAGAAAAATTCGTGCGTTAAAATTTACAAGAGCGAAACACGACCAAGCCTTGGTAAAGAGTACAATCAATTGGTTATTATATAGCTATAGTGGTTATATTATATCGTGGTTATTATATATATCTAACACAAGATCAATTAACACGTTGCTTGATGTCAAGATGAAGTGTCGTCTTGATCTGTTGTGATACTCCATGCTTCATTCAGTTTGTCAAGAGCTTCTGTCTGCGTAGTCATGCGCGTTTTATCTTCATTTTTCTCCTTCAACTTTAATTCTTCTTTTGACGTGTTGCTACGATTTTTACCTAAAATCTAAAACAGGTAAAAATTGATAACCAGGATGAAAATTAAATTCTTAGTGGCTAAGGCTAAAATTCTCTATACTTATGCGGGATAGACAATTCAATGTTTTAAACACTTATTATCAATGTAGGTCCCGTGTTTCTAATGTAAAGACTAACTATTCTTCAACATCGCCTATCCAATTACCCAAAACACGACTGTGATGTAAACAGAACCACTGTTCACATGATTACAATTACAAAGCGAATTCCCCAACCGACCCGACCACGCCCTGTTATTGATAACAACTGCCAAGTTACCCGATCTGCTCCATATCTGTTTTGTCAGGAAATAGAGACTTGATGCTTAAAAATCTCGCCATGTTTGTCTTTAGACATTTGTCGTGACATTTAAAAATTAAACTCTAAATTGAGTTTCGAGTCATTGTCATTCTTAAAAGAGTTAACGTTCCCGGTCGAAAATACGAATATTAAAGTTTATATGTAAATGAAATAAACTACACTGGAACTTAAATCTGACACTTGAAGCGAACATTTTAGTCAGTTTTAGTCAGTAAGTTGTAAAGAAATTAACAAAGGAGAGATATGAATTGGAAACCTCGGCTTGTAACTGGAGGGTCAAGAGAAATTATCTAGTTAATAACCTAAGCGAATATATTTTTCTTGTGAAAATTGTTGAAGAAAGCGAATAAATAAAACACTCGGCGTTAACGAGTGCCTATTAGCAGTTTGCCTATTGTCCCGAAAATCTTTGAAAAAATAAAACGGCGCAAAAATTTATCCCCCAAGAAAGCATTTGAACTAAGGCGTTCAAACGATGTGACTAAGTAACAGGAAGTTTTAATGTTCTTCGGGATTCCATCCTAATGGCTGGCTTTTCCTCCCCTCCGACTGTAACTATTTTACATTACCGCCAGAGATACGTATAGCATTGCTCTAACTTGCTTGCCTGCCACACAAGCCGGTTAGCGGTCAGTAGATGGCACCAAATGGGCTGACAACACTACATTTAAAGTGCGCCAAAGTGGGGACTCGAACCTGAAACCTTATGATTACAAGCCGAAGGAGCTACGACTACACCATCACCGCACATGCGGATGATGTGGTTATCTTGATATTCCTTTAAAAATTATTAGAGCAGCGTTAATAACTTACCGTTATATAATTCGCGGGAACTATTCCTTGATTTTCGCCATCAGAAGCTAGTATCCAACCTCTTACGCGTGGCTGCTTATTTTTTGGAGCGATACGAATTATATCTCCACAAGTAATAGACAACTCGTCACGATTTTCAGCAGAGAAAGAAAATTTCACTTCAGCTAAGAAGTGTTCTCCAACACCTGAGTAACAAGAATATATGCACATTCATTGCCTCGTTGGAAACATTAGTTGTGCAACGAGTAGAAAAGGTAAGTGAGTTACCTTTCTGCCACTTGTTGTTTACATCCTGAGTTGAGACAACGTTGCGGAGAAGTTTCCACATCAACCATGGAGTTCCAACTACGATCGCAAAAAACAATACCACAGGCCATTGCTTTGTGTCACCAGTTGAGTTGGCTCCTTGCATTACTTCTTCTACAAGTTTTAAAAACAATTATACTACAATATGGTAAATAAAACTAGTAGGGATACCAAATCAGTCTCCAAGGTTCTGCATATCCTACATACACGAACGAAACTGGAAAATTGAAAGAATTTGTGAGAGTTATTAAAACTCGGTTTCACCTGGACGCTCAAAATGTTCCCATCCAGTTGAAATCTAGTGCCCTGTTGAATAAAATTGAGAAAGAAAAGCAAACCTACTCCATATACTTTCATCCGTTTGCTTATTTCGTACGTGAAAGAGTACCATCAGTTTGTTGAAGTAATATCGAATCGTGCGAAGCATTGAAATGCAACTTGTAAGAAGATGAAGTCGCAGATGACTGAATTGATCAGCTACACCTGATATGAAAACAGAAATAAGGCATGGTTTAACCTTGCGTTTTTCTTTCCTTCAAAGTTTAACGCAGAATATTTGTTTAACGTGTAAAATAAACCATACTCATGACGCATCAAAAAAAAGGTTCACGTACTCACGACTGCTCGCACTGAGTTTTGTAATGCAAACAAAGTCGATTCGAGCATCATGCTGACAGAACTAAAAACTTGTATGACAGAACCAACTGATTCAAATGCTGACTGCGTTACATCTTCAACACCACCAAGAATAGAGTTACTACCGTCATAGTTTCCTCTCATCCCATATCCGCTGTAACCCATACCTGAGGAAAACGAAAAAAATACATCTTGAGGTTGGAAACTACCATTAGACATTTTAATTCAAATTGCATTTGAATGAAGAACAAAAAAACAGGGAAAATAGTTTACATTATATATCCTTGTTTCCGCACAATACTGTGATATTATTTGGTCACAATATCAAACCGAGATAACCATACCAAAGTTCTAGCTTGTTTGTCTTTTAAAAATACCTTTACAAGTGAGCTCGTCACTGAATTAAAGGTGAGTAACAATGGAGAATTGAAATTGCAACCTTTTAGCTACACATTAAACAACGTGCTACCACTATGAGAAACAAATACATACTGGGTCCACCATGCATGAAGCTTTGATATGGATTCCCATACATACTACTTCCATACCCTAAAAAATAATGCGAAAATGTTGAAAATGTTCTTTGATGAAACTGCATCATTCCAATTGAACTAAACATACACATGGTATCTGTCCCGCCTTACTTCGATTACTCTTTTATCCCGCATCCTGATCCATTCCTCAAATTGGTGACTTCAGTAAACCTTCTAGCTGTCTGTAGAATTCTGGCTAAGGCCTAGTACAGTACCTCAAATAAGAGATTTGAGAATGAAGCACCCTTGATCCAGTAAACTCATATGGCAGCCATGTTGATTAAATTAAGTTAAATATTTAAGTCTTTAGGTATGGTGCGTGTTCTTTTTTATTGTAAAAATCAGATAAAGATGTCTTGATTTTAATTTTGTGATTCTTTAACTTTCGTATTTTTTACGACACTAAAATACTGAAAATAACCATTAGTTGCGCCAAGTTTTGCATTCAAGTTCTGCAACATTTCCTCGACATTCTAACAAGGGTTTGAGAATGTCTCTTGCAGATAGTCAGGGTTAGTTCTAAGGTCCAAAAACTTCCAATTTATATTATAAATATAAGATTAAATAAAAAAAAGAAATACCTGGAGTGTATAACGGAGGTGACTGTGACAACAATCCACCTACATTAGGTCGTCTTGGTACAGGAGGCGGTTGGTTTGGTAACTTACTCTCTGAAGATATGCCGCCATCGCTCATGTAACTGCAATAAAATAAAATTACTTTTATGTCATATTATAATGGTAAACCTGGTGTAACTAAGAATTGATGTGTACAAAAAAAAAGCAAAGGATGATGCCATTTGACATCCTTTTGTCACTGAAATTGACATCGCAATTTTTCTGATGACTGGCAATTTTTGGTGCTTTGGGATGTGGAATGAACAATGGGTGAAAAATCCCTTAAACAAAATAAAGGAAGTTACTAATAGTGTAGTGATGTATTTAATATTGCTGATATTAGTCACCAGAATGACAACAATATTTGTTTGGGACTCACCTCAAAAAATTAATAGCTGGGATTAGGGTTAGGGTAATTAAGGGGGTTGGGTGGAATAAGGCACCAGAGAGTAAGCCTGATTGTATCATTGAATTGACACAACTTTTGACAATTTCTACGTTATTATTTCTGGCATAATGGTGGTGACAAAATGTGAAGAATTTATTAAAACATTCATAGCATTATTGTTAGCATTTTACATTAGACTTCAGGGTTTTCACTCTTCTAAGAACTAATACGAGTTTTAGGAAGATTTAGGAGGATTTTAGTTAAGTTTTTTTCAGGTGAACATAATACAAAAATTTAGGAGTTTTTAGGAGAATTAGCATTTCTTATCACAAAATTATAGAAACTTTAGAATAAGGTCTGCTGTATCCTTAATTAGAAATCTGATAAATGTACCTCATTCTTGATAAACCATACGATTGATTGTCAGGGCTATGTGTCTTTACATCACGTATTAGATCCCACTGCTGAGAGGCTGAAGAAGACATACCATTGTAATTGTCTATTCACAATAAGATTTATTTGACCTTCTAAGATTATTGTGGAAAATAAATTATGTACACAGCAGACTTGTCAAGCACTTATTTTAACAATGAAAAGTGTTTGTTTTTCTACCATGGTTTGGTTTGAAGTGTAAAATTTTGAAAAAAAAATTGAATTTCTGTTACTTTTTGTTGTTGAATGAATTAACTAAGCAGTTTTCTTATAATATCTTGTTTCCGTTTGGATAAATGTCCTAACTGAATTCCTTGATTCTGATTCCTCATGTAATTTGTACTGTGATTGTGGTACCCACATTTAGCAGTTTCCTTGACCCTAGAAATCTTTCTTTGTGCTGCCTCCTGGAAATAATGGATTTTTGCACATACTTGTAGGTAGAAAAAACAAGACCATATGAGACTTTTTACTTCAAAGGTATATATACAAAAGGCACTAAAATTATTTTTTTAACCAGTTTTAATAAGCAAATATATATTCATATTTTTTTACTTCTGTTTTCATTTCATATGTAAACCAAAACATTGCAATGCACAGAAAGTGATCTAAACAAAAATTGGTAAAAAGCAGAGGCTTTTTGTGAGATTTATTACCCAGATTGGCACTTTTTCCTGTTTGTTTACAAATCATTACCAGATCTTAGACCCTTATCCCTTGTCCTGTGTGATATCCAAAAATTTTATGCATTCTGCAAAGCCCAAAAATTGGCATAAATCAGAAAATCTGCAAAATTATAGCATGGAACAAGCTCTGGGGTTTACTAATTAGATACTGATAGCTACACCTCCCTGTTTACCAGCATTTTTGCAAAGTTGTTTTAAGGGATGTCTTATAGGCCGCCATCAAAAATATGTTATGTTCGCGTCCTCCGACCGACTCACTTTTGGCAATGAAAACCCGAGTCGGTAAGTCGGAAAAAACCCGGAAAAAACTTTTTGATCCAAACGATATATATTTGAAAAAAAAAATTCGTGAGAACTAATTTTCCCAAAATTGACTAAAACTCGCGAAAATTAATTCCCGTAAAAATTAATATCTTTAGGGTACTCATGGCAAGTTTACAGACAGGGCGGGGAAAAAAGGGTCTGTCGAGTGGCGCTATACTGTTTTTTGGCCCTGGGAACGAATTTTGCCCCCATCTGAAAATCCCGGGAAAAAATACGCCCGACCGACCGACCGACTCATTTTTGCGGGGTCTTCAGGACGCGAACATAACATATTTTTGATGGTGGCCATAGTCAAAACCATAAAGTTATGTTTCAAGAGAAGTTGCAAGACTCTCACTAGAGCTGTTTGTTTAGATAATCACATAATAAATACGGACTGTATACGCTAGCTTGCTATACAGTTAACTAGTTCTCATAACCCTTGGCACACATGGTCGGAATTTTAAAGTGGAGCACGATTTAATATTTTTTTGTCACTCTAGTTATAGCTAGCTATATCTAGCTAAGCTAGCTAGCTAGTTCTTCCGACTTCTTTTTTTTTAAAAAAATTGCAATAAAAAAAATAAGGTCGGTCCAATGACTTTAACACCGAGATTAGTGACATCCTCCTGGTTGCCTAACAAAATAACATATTTTGAGTGTAGTTAGCCTTAGTCTAACTAAACACATGCAGAGGGTGGTATAAAGAGAGAACTTAATGAACATGCATGTCCAAACAAGGTGGGTTTATGAAGAGAACTTGATGAGCAAACAAAGAGAGGTCAAAAATGAACGAGCGTTCTTTATGCCCCCCTTCTAGCTGAAATTGCAGAAACTCGCGTCTGTAGCTAGCACAAGGTGCGAGCAGCATAGTTATCCGGCACAAGAAAGACTTTTTTATACAAAGTGGGATGACTGCCCTATGTTGGGCATAAGATAAGTGAGACCCGATACCCTGATTTCAATATCCGAGACCCAGTGCCCTGGTGATGTGCCCGAGACCAGGGACCCATCTTTTAAGACTTTATCAAACCACATCAAACTTAAGTGTGATGGTGGAATTTTAAAGATTTCGTCGTCGTGTTCGTCAGAAAGTATGAATTGAGATTAAGAAATAAGTTGGAAACAGATTAAAATCAAATAGTCAAAATCAGCTTGACCAGAAAGTAGTTGGAACTACATACTGAAACTACAACAATAAAACAAAGAATTGGTTCTTTCTTGGCAAACAAGCGATTTAAATTCGTTTGAAATTTTTTGTTTTTTCGGTTTTCGGATCTTGGCTTTCTCGTTTTTGAAACAACAATCAATTTTTGCACATGATCAGATATAAAATACTAGTGGCAAATTTTTACATTTTTGTGCGTGTAATTCAGGAGCTACAGTATATATCCATTGTCTGGTGCTGGTTCAACGATTTTAAGAAACTTACACCAGGCGGGGAGCAACCTCGATCCCAGGCCTTTTTTCTCTTTTTGATAAAGGGACACAGAATAAAAAAGGTTTTCTCCATAGATGTTTACACATACATGCACCTAATAAACTATATCAAATCAAAAGTATTCTAGGAAGAAAAAAACATGATTTATTTTAGAATGTACAGTTCGAATTTCGAAGGACAAATTTAGGCATAAGAAGAAACAGAAAAAAAATCATTTGTTGCGAAAATAAAATGAGAGGCGTGCACAGTTTCAGATCCAGTTATTGACTATAAAATAAGGAATTTGACATCTGACCATACTCTAAGTTTAAATTAGGGAAATTAAGGTTGATTTCATTCTCGCCCCCAGTAGGTTTGTCTCAAGAGCTCTGGGGTCGAGAATGGGGTTGATTTTTAATTTCTTCAATGTATTTCGAGATATTTGATAAAAATTATAAAAATTATTTCCATAAAATCATGGAAGGAAACATTTGATAAAAAACTTTTTCCTTGTGCACCAGAGTTACACACAAATTGTTTCTTTCGTTTTGCCAATTCTGCGTCGCATTTCAACTGTTTGTGTACTGTCAGTAAAGAACGTTTTCGTTTGCCTGTAACTATCACTTTGATGTTTGCCTTGTTTTTGTTTTAGAAAATGGTAAAACAAGCTTTAAATTTCGATTTCACAGCTCCAGTATTATTTTGTGAATACCATTGAGTGTTTTCTTCTAACACTTCTTTCTGCTATCATGTTTTACTGGTAGTGTGTCATTAAGATACGGGCGTATTTTAAACTCATAGGCGTCAAAGAGCCCCTGAAGAATAACGTTGGTAGAGACACCCCCAGCGAGTGTTCTTACGATATTTTTTACGGGCGCATTAGGACGGGCGTTCAATCAATACTGATTCCTTTTATCAGGATGGAGAGCACGGAGAGTGTATGCTGAATCAGCAGAACATGGAGTCAGCAAAAAAATCACAAAAACGCAAAACTGAAGAGAACAAATGGTTGAAAAGGCAAATTAAGAAGGTTTGTAGTCAAAATCACTTCATGGAACTAATGGGTTTGGTTTTGCTTGACCTTGTTTCTATAACTAGGTCTGTTTGCCACCAAAGGCCAAACACCATCATACAAAAAAATTTACTGTTTATTATTTTTAGTTAGCTAGCTAAGTAGCTAAGTAGCTAAGTAAAGTAAACAACAAAAGGCAATCAGCTGGCTATAGTAGCTTAATTAAGAGATTTGTTTAGCTGTACGAGTTTTAATGTTTGCATTTTGATGGAATTATCTCTCGCAAGCCAATAAAATGCAGACTTTAGGTTAAAAGAGTGAAATTATGGTTAAATACTTTTTAGTAATGGCTAGTATAATAGTAGCATATTTTCATGTAAAGTTAATCCTAGCAGTATTTTAGAGAATCTTCTGGTAAAATGACAAGAAAAACACCTTACAATGCTTAAAAAATGGTGTATTTTAAAAAAATAAAATAAAGAAAGCTAGAAAACTTTGCTGTGAAAGCTTAAAAATCACTGTATATATTTTGTTCGCCGTATCTGCATGGCTGGCAGCCGGCCGATGATATTCGAAATACTAAATGGCCGGCAGTTAAAAATTTGTACTATGTTATGCCGGCCATCGATTTTCCAAACATTAAATTACCGGCAGTTATAATTTCTGTATCTCTCAGCCGGTGACTGATATTCCATATGTTATATGTCTGACAGTTTGAAAATTTATATCTGTAGTGCTGGAAATGGATTTCCCATATACCTAAGAAGATATAAAGTTTGTTTCGATTGTGAAATTTACATCATTCATAAACGGTTTGATCTTTCCATTGATCGTTCAAAATTAATGACTGGCACATACCATTTTCAACTGCTGGCTACTTAGTATCATCATCATCATCATTCTCGGCTTAACGTCCGTTTTCCATGTTAGCATGGGTTGGACGGGGTATATTAATGACCCTCTTCCAATCTGATCTAGTCTGTGTTAGATCTAAACTCAACTTCCTCTGTATCAAGTCTGTCCTTATAACCTCCTGCCAAGTCTTTCTCGGTCTGCCTCTGGGCTTTGCCCCAGGAACTATCAAGTCTCTACACTTTCTTACCCAATTATCCTCCTCCATTCTTTCCAAGTGCCCCAGCCAATTCAATCTTCTTATCTGGATAACATCTTTAATTCTACAGATACTTAGCCTGCTTCTTAGCTCATCTGAACTCTTTCTGTCTCTCAGACTGGCGTTACACATCCACCTAACCATTCTCATATCATTCCTTTCTAAACGGTCAAGATCTTCCTGCTTCACTGCCCATGTCTCACTACCGTACAACATAACACTTCTTACATAGGCCTCATACAACCTACCTTTTACCTCAATTGACAAGACTCTGCTAGTCAACAAAGGCAGTAACTCTCTGAACTTTTTCCAAGCAGAACCTATCCTGCAAGTAACACTTCTTCCAACACCCCCTTCACTGCCCAACATATCACCTAAGTAACAGAAGTTCTCAACTATCTCTAACGAGCCACTGTTGTACATCATTAAAGCTGGAAATACTTCATTCTCTATAATCTCACCTTTGCAACGCTTGCATACAAACTGAATGTCAGCTCTTAACCTTCCACCAATACTACTGCACTTCTTATGTACCCAATGCTTGCAAGTCTGACAAAAAATTGAGTTACTACCAACCCCTTTCCTGCAAACTCCACAAGGCCACTTTCCAACTACAAGGTCACACTTGGCTGCAATGCTACTAATCATGACTTTAGACTTTGCTGTGTTCACCCTTAGCCCTTTCTCTTCTAGTCCTTTCTTCCACTTCTCAAACTTTTCAACTAATTCTTCCATCAACTCTGCTATGAGAACCAAATCATCTGCATACAATAACTCCCATGGACAACCTGTTCTGAACTCCATCGACAGCGCTTCTAAGACTAGAACAAACAACACAGGACTAAGTACAGAACCCTGATGTACACCAACATTTACACTAAATTCATCACTAAGTGAATCTTTAATCCTGACACGACTTCTAGCATTGCTGTACATAGACTGTACCATCGTAACAAGCCACTCATCCACACCTAATTTTCTCATAGCCCACCAAATAACTTTACGTGGCACTCTATCAAAAGCTTTCTCTAAATCTACAAAGGCAAAATAGAGATTCTTTCTCTTTCCTAAATACTTTTCCTGAAGCTGTCTGAGTAAAAATATTGCATCTGTAGTGCCACGCCCTGGAACAAAACCAAATTGCATCTTATCTATATCAATTCTTTCTCTAAGTAACTTATCAATCACTCTTTCAATAACTTTCATTACTTGATCAACCAACTTCAAACCTCTATAGTTACCTCTTTCTAATGCATCACCCTTGCCCTTGAAACAATTCACTATTACACTTGACTGCCACTAGATAGATAGATAGATGTGCATATTTTACATGGCTAGCCTCACAAATATCGAGGGATATACCCTGTCTATTATTTCCAGGAGGGGCCATGGCTTAGATGGAGAGCCCTAGAGTATTTAATGCTCATTTTGAGCTACGCAGACCCAATTAGTAGGGCCCGCGCTCTACTAGACAACTCCCGGCAACATCCAACAGCCCACACAGTGTGCCATCTCCCCAATTTCCCTCACATGGCTTGGGTTAACCCGGGGCTATGGTAACATTCACTCGCCCATGTTGAATCGCCGTCAAGAGGAGTCGAACTCCGGTCTCCCACACAGAGTACGAGAGCTATAACCACTAATCTACGGCGCCACACTCGGAATAGCACCATCCTTTATAATCTGATTAGCAAGACTTGTAATAAGCTCAACTCCAATATATCCGGATGCTTTTACCATCTCTGCAACAATACCTGATACTCCTGCAGCCTTGCCAATCTTCAATTTCCTAATAGCCTCCACTACCCATTCTGTCTTGATCTGCATAGCTGGCCCTTCCACAACATCATCATCAGACAAATTATCCTCATCCCAATCAAACTCAGTGTTAAGCAACCTCTGATAATAATTTTTCCAAGCTACCCTTTTCTCCTCCTCTGTGCTAGCCAAAACACCTTCATCATTACGTACACTTCTCACCTACAACATCTTGATTAGTCTTCTTCATTTGCTTTGCTATCTTGAATACCTCATTGCGCTGGTCTTCCCTTCTTAACACATCTGCAAATCTGTTTCTCTCTGCTTCTGATTTTGCCTTATACACTGCTGTACGAGCACGATGCTTAGCTTCTAAGTAAATATTTTTACTACCACCTGACTTCCATTCTTTCCAAAGTTTCCTCTTTTCCTTTATACACTGGTCAACCTCATTATTCCACCACCAGGTCTGTCTATGTCTAGCTGGTCTTTTCGTCCACCCACAGGTATCATCAGAAGCTTCTAGAAGACAATTCTTCAAAGTAGTCCAAGTACTTTCAACATTGTCACTATCACATTGACCATTGTGGGCTAACTGCTGAACTTTTGCACTAAATTGTCTTGCTACAATCTCTTCCTTCAGCTTCCAGACTTTACGACGGGGCCTGTACTTTCCCTTGGCTTCTTTAACACTCTTCAAGATAATATCACAAACCAGCAACCTATGCTGGGAAACACACTCTTCCCCCGATATAACTTTCACGTCCTTTACCACTTTCTTGTCTGACTTTCTAACCAGGAAGTAATCTATCTGTGTCTTACAACCACCTGACTCATATGTTATCAGCCTACTCTGTCTCTTACTGAATGATGTGTTGCAAACCACCATGTCCGTTGCCATTCCAAACTCAAGCAATCTCTCCCCTTCCTTATTTCTGCTCCCAAATCCATAGCCTCCATGCACACCTCTATAACCTTCAGATGACTTCCCAACATGACCATTAAAGTCGCCGCCCACCATGACAAGTTCAGTGTCTCCAAACTTCGATGTGACTGCTATTAACTCATCATAAAACTTATCTTTATCTTCTTCACTGAGTCCACACTGTGGAGCATAAACTGACAGAAAAGTGACAATCCTATTACCTATCAAAAACTTTATCACTATAATACGACTATTAACACGCATAACATCTATTACTTTTTCTACCCACTTCTCTGCAACGAATATGCCAACTCCTCCACATCCATCACTAGTATGTATGTATGTATAACATTAATGATTGGCACATAAAACACATACATCTTAAACTGCCGGCCATTTAGTATATAGGATGACAATGACCGGCACATAAGTTACGTATATTTTCAACTGCCGGCCATTCAGTATTTCGAATATCATCGGCCGGCTGCTGGCCATGCAGACACAGCGCATTTTGTTATAAAATATTAGCAATTGAAGCTACTATTTTTAAAGTATCAAACTTTACTCAATAGCTTCCAGATTGTCAACGCTTTTAAAACTATAGTTTGCATGTTACATATGAGAATAAAAAGCTTTCTCATATCTTTTGTTCCAGTTATATATGATGTGTGTGAATGATATATATGATGTGTGTATGATATATAGTATATAAAATATATGATAAATAGTATATATAAAGGCTCATACAAGCTCATGTATATCAACAGTTCTAAGAATATATGTCATGTTCATTGTGATATATATCCACACAGTGGTTGCTTTCAAAATATGGTCAACGAAATAATGATATATGGTCAACGAAATAATGATATATGGTCAACGAAATTGTTGAGGCATGCAGGCGAATATGGTCTGTGTTTTTACGGCATTCCGACCAAAGTTAGTTAGAACACACACACACCATGCTTATTGTATTTTGGAACCTTCATTTTCACGCGCTTTTGTCAAATTTTCGTCCGTCCCATCCTTTTTTAGTTTTGTAAACCAACTTTGAGCATTGGGTATATTGTCCTAAGATTTAGTGTTAATCATAAAAGTCAATGCTCGTTCACTGCGCACTCTGAACATATTTATTTACCCGGGATGACCTTCCTAATTGTTACTGCTATCAATAAGGTACTGCTATCAATAAGGTTACTGCGAAGGGGCTTCTAGCGCACTCGCATTTGAGCTACGGAATCCGTGCAAGTACAGCAGCCACTGAGCCAGATAACTGCCTAATACATCAATCCGAATTTCCATGCTTAAAATATCGCAAATTCGTGAAGGCTATACGGATAAAATTTGATTGACCTATTGCGAAAGGCAAATAATTCAAAAATGGTGGCGAAAAAGGACGAAATTATGAGACACTGCATGTTGTATGATGAGTATTGAACAAACAAAACTAGTACTGCATCACTATAACAAAATACAACATAAGCAAATGAACACAGAAGAACCAGTTTTGTTGTGTAGAAGACAGTTCGACTTCAGGTTGAGACTTATATAGATATCTGAATAAAAAAATGTTTCAAGGACTTGTTTTATTTGATAAAAAATATGAAACAAAAACTGTCTGGATTGTTTGCGGGATCAGATTTACAGAACCATTTTTAAACAAAATAAAACATAACTAACAAAAATAATTGTTAACAAAGAAAATGTATGCTGCGATTGAGTAAAATTTGCGAGACATTCTTTTGGCGTATGAATACACGATACGATACTTCTCACATGATCTCAGACAAAACGTATAATCACATTCTTATTGATTACTAGGATTCAAGTCATACAAAGAACATTTTCTTAAAAAAAGGGTCTGTTTAAGGAAGTGAGGTATAGAATGTTACTGTAGTTTTTTATAAGCATATGGAAATTTCAATGATTCTTATTTGAGGCTTGCTTATGCTTAGGGATCGTCTCCGAGATCGTTTCAAAAAAAATCGTTTCAAATCGTTTCATTTTTTAATTAGCATAGCATGTGATACGAATTTGAAACGATTTTAAAGTAATGTTTAATTTTTTGAAATCGTTTCAGATCGTATGGAAATCGTTTCACTATTTTGTAAATCGTTTCATTAAAAAATAAAATCGTTTCATAATCGTTTCATAATCGTTTCAAGATTGTTTTATTATATTTACTTGAAATCGTTTCACATACCATAATTCGTTTCAAAATCGTATCATTATGATCGTTTCAGTATATTTATTTTAGATCATTTCAAGGTGTTTCTTTTACATTCTTTTAACATAAAAGAATAAAAGAAATTATTAATCTAATAAAGGTCTCTCAATAAAACCTACTCGCTGTCACAGGTAAATTTCTACATCGTAAAAAATCGCGTATATAAGAAACATTATTTATAAAAAGATTCTAGTATCGTGACAAAATCCCTCTCGATGTGTCGCGATGGTAGGTGATAATGAGAATAAAGAGAAAGTTTTTTTTATTTCAAACACATCTCTGCTTTATCTTTTTTTTTATTTTAAATAAGTGTATATTATAAGAAAATTTTTAACTTTCGTATTTATTAAAGTAATTCTAGCGCATTACTTTTTCAACGTATTTTTTTTTCTATCGCTGCTTTTCGTTCTTAAACTTTCAAAATGCGATCTCTAACGAAGCTTTTTTATCGCCGCCTTTCGTTCTTAAATTTTTAAAATGCGATCTAAAAAGCATTTCTATCGCCACTTTTCGTTCTTAAACTTTTAAGATGCGATCTCAAAAAGCTTTTCTATAGCCGTTCTTCGTTCTTAAATTTTTAAAAAGCGATTTAAAAAAGCATTTCTATCGCCACATTTCATTCTTAAATTTTTAAAATGCGATCTAACGAAGCTTTTCTATAGCCGTTCTTCGTTCTTAAATTTTAAAATGCGATCTAAAAAAGCATTTCTATCGCCGCTTTTTGTTCTTAAATTTTTAAAATGCGATCTAAAAAAGCTTTTCTATCGCCGTTCTTCGTTCTTAAACTTTTAAAATGCGATCTAAAAAAGCATTTCTATTGCCGCATTTCGTTCTTAAATTTTTAAAATGCGATCTCAAAAAGCTTTTCTATCGTCGTTCTTCGTTCTTAAATTTTTAAAAAGCAATTTAAAAAAGCATTTCTATCGCCGCCTTTCGCTCTTAAATATTTAAAATGCGATCTAAAAAAGCATTTCTATCGCCGTTCTTCGTTCTTAAATTTTAAAAATGCGATCTAAAAAAGCATTTCTATCGCCGCATTTCGTTCTTAAACTTTTAAAATGCGATCTCAAAAAGCTTTTCTATTGCTGTTCTTCGTTCTTAAATTTTTAAAATGCGATCTAAAAAAACATCTCTATCGCCGTTCTTCGTTCTTAAATTTTTTTTCATCGCAATATTTTCCATTTTAAAGGAAATTGTTAGTTTTAAGAAAAACTGTTTATTTTTAGATTTGAAAAACTGTTTTACGATATTTACGATAAAAGATGTTGTTGATGATGTCGACGTTGTGTTGAATAAAAGAAAGAGAAACAATAATTTTACATTTATATATAAGTTTAATTGGTTTTTAATTAGTTCAACATCGTTTCAAAATTCGTTTCAATAACTTCAAAGACTTTTACATCGTATCACAAATAATATTTTGACAATCGTATCAAATCGTTTCAGAATTTTTTCTAATCGTTTCAAAATAGTTTCAAAATCGTTTCACAATCGTTTCATTTTTACGTAGTTTATACAAAATCGTTTCGCAAATAAAATATGAAACATTTAATTCGTTTCATGATACGATTATGAAACGTTGTAAAAAAAATATTGAAACGATTTCCATACGATGAAAATCGTTTCAATTCGTATCAAAACTGAAACGATCTTGGAGACGATCCCTTATGCTTATAAAAAAAATGTATCAAGATAAAGTGATAAAAAAATAAAAAATCGTCAAATGCAGTTAAATTTCTTTTCGTCAACCATTACAGCTTCAAGTGCTGCATTAAAAGTGTCCTGATCCTGAAAATTATCGGGCAATGTAATTGTATTAGTCCAAACGGCTGATAAGATCGATATTGAACTCTCAATGCACACACGTATCTTTCCAAGTCCAAAGCCAGGTAGCACCCGCGATCCAGTAATAAAAATTAAAATGTCGCCAAGTTTTCCACTATTTTCAATGAAATTCAGAAAGTAATTTTTCGTCTTTGTTCCTTCTTCCTTCAAATTGGAATCAAATTTCAACGTTTTAATAACGTCCCTGGAAACCAAGTGGTCTTTTAAAACAAACAACTCTTCGAACAATTTTGATAACTCTGCATGGCATTTAAGAAATCCAAAGCTTTCAAGCTTTCAAGAGATTTTGTTACTCTCCTTTGTTGAACTCTAATATTTATACTTCTTAGATGACCCATGACCAGAGAACGACCAACTGTAAGACCATGACTTTTCTTGTACTTATCAATAATAACATCTACATAATTCATCATCTGAAAGATTTGTATAGCCTGTAACTTCTTTGATTCCCATTTCCTGCACCCTCCTGTACACCGTCCACCTTGAATCAAGTAGCATAGCAGAAATTTGTTTCCAAGAATATCCTAACTCACGAAAATGAGCAAGAGTGTCTTCACTTATGCAATATTTAGGTCTTCCAGGCCCTGTAATAGTCTGGTCCCGACCACTTGAATACAATGCAAGATGTGGTGACACATTATGAGACCGTCTATCAAGTTCGTAATACACAAGCCTGAACTGTGCTATCGAAGTTGTGATGATTTCAGTTGTTACTAGATCGTTGAGAGTTATTAAACCAGTAATAGCAGTACAAACTTTTTCCTTTGAAAGTTCACAATCAATATTATTATCATTTCCAATGTTTTGTATCAGCAATGATAACTCATTTAAAAAACTGCACCAGTGATCTTTCTCTGTTCCATCCATTATTGAGTAATGAATATTTTAATCTAAAAATGATCATAACATTATTTACATAAAATTAACATGGGTTTCATTTATTGCTGTTTTCCCCGTTTGGGGGAGAAGAAGGCAATATCGTCGGTTCATTAAATTTTTTAAATAGCTGGGAAGAAGATAGCTAGCCCTGAGAATTGCTACTTACCTCTGAATTACTGACTGTAGTGGTGAAAAAGGGCTGGCACAAGCCATAGAGAGGCAGCTTTCAGAAACAAAAGTTGTGAGTGAGGCTGAAGCTAGCTAAGCTCTTTTCTGACAGGAGGGAGGGAGAGATACCAGGTATTTTGCTCTCTAATAGAAACAATAACTCTAAAAATAAGAGTGTACACAAAATTAGCTACAACAAACTAACTTTATTTTCCACCTAATTAGCCTAATTTTGTAAAATAATATTTATTTGACTTCTTATATATGTAAGCTATTAGTAGCTAAAAATAAATACTTCTTCTTCTTCTTCTTCTTCTTCTCATGCTACATGCCGAGCTTCTTCTCCGTATGAGTCTCCACTTGTCCGGCGATGTGAAAACTGCAGACCGGAAAGCTAGATTTGTGTAAATTAAACCCCGAGTAAACGAAATGAAGATCATATATATGATCAGTTACATCATATATGATCAGTTGTCAGTTTATCATATATATGATCAGTTACATATCATATATATATGATCATGACCTTAAGCGAAATACACATCACATATATCAATATTTATAGTGCATATATGAGTCGTTGAATATTGCTTCATATGAGCAACCATAGTTATCGCATGATGAACAATAGAAAGCAATTAAGTTCATGTGTAAACAAAAGATGTATATATGAAGGTTTTTTACAAGATATTAGGTTGTTATGCAAGGTTGTAAAACTAGTGTACATGTAAAGTTACATTTAAGCATTACTGTAGATGTTAGTCATTTTTTCCATTTATACAAGTATATGTTGTCTGTACTTTTTGTGATGCCCTCTAGTCCTGCTTATTGAAAATTTGTTGCATTGACGTCAAACTAAAAGGACCTCTAGTTGGGCAGAATTGTCCAAAGGCTTTATAAATGTGGCCTTCAACTGGCTCTCTTCATCCAGTTGTAGCTACCATTATCCGGGAATGGCATCCAACTTCGACATGACTCTGCAAAAGGTTTCATCAACGCTTCCCAACTGTTAGAACTCTCTCTAGGTATTGCTATTCATCTTTGTTAATTCTGTGCAGAGCCTCCTTTTTACCAGAAAAAGGGGTGGCAACATTCATTTATAGTTGGTCTACCTTTCTAATTACTCCCAGTGCCAGCATTTGGTCCAACTTTTCTTTCAGTGGTTGCAATAATGGAAGTGCTATACATGATGCAGAGCAGAGGGTCTTTAGCAATTCCAGAGATTATCAAGACTATGTTAAATTTAAAAGAGCACTGAACAGAGCTATTAAGGAAATAAAACATGCCAAAAGATCATTTTTGTACAAAAATTAGCAAAAAACATTAAAAAAGACCCCAAGTCATTCTAAAAATATGCAAGAAGCGAAACGAATACCAATAATAGGGCCTGTGCAGCACAACATTATCCACAATCATTTAAAACTGCTAATATGTTCAATGAATGCTTTGCCTCGGTTTTTACACAAGAATTATTGACAGAGCTTTCTCACCTTTGCCAAATGTATTTTGAAAATACGAAACTTGAGTCTATTGAAATAACAGTTGAAGTTGTCTTCAACAAACTGAAAGCATTATTTCCAAACAAATCACAAGGCCCTGACAACATATATCCAACTGTACTAAAAGAAATGTCATCAGAACTGTGAACTATTGCCAATATTATTCTAGCAAAGCATCAAAACAAAAGTTGTACCTATAGATTGGTTGAAAGGGAGCGAAAATAGTTAGTTCGCAATTATAGACCAATTAGTCTGACTTCACAAATCTGAAAAGTACTTGAGCCAATTGTACCTGACAACTTAGTTAAACACTTAGAAAACAACAACTTGATTAAAGACTCTCAAGAAGGTTTTTGGAAAAAATAGACCCTGCTTAACAGATCTTCTGACATTCATGAGCAAAATCACTGAATATCAAGATCAAGGCTACCCTGTTGATGTTGTATACTTGGACTTCAGCAGAGCTTTTGATAAAGTTCCCCATAAGAGACTGCTCAAAAATCTCATAGCATATGGAATTGGAGAAAAACTGGATTGGCTCCTGATTATCTGGGAGGGAGCAGAGAGCAGCTATATCTGGTACAGAATCAGCTTGGTTACCAGTGCTTAGTGGTGGATCTGTTTTGGGCCGCTTTTATGATTTACACTAACGACATAGATGATGACTTGCGGATGACACAAAGTTATTTTTAAAAATGAAAAACAGAAGTATAATACAGATCAACTACAAAATGAGTTTAATTGGTCAAAAGACTGGTGTATGGTTTCCAATGCCTACACATTGATTGGAACAATCAACACCATGAGTTCTATATTGACAACCACCTAATTGAAGCTTTAGACGTAGAAAGAGACCTTCGTACACACCAAGGTCTTTTCTACGTGATGTTAATGCAACTGTGAGTTTTAAAGCAATGTGCAGAAGCTGTATCAAAGGCAAACATAACCTTCGGTTTCATCAAACAAACATTTGCAAAACCAAGAGGAACTTGTGCATATTATACAAATCCCCAGTGAGACCTCATGTTGAATACAGCATACAATCATGGCGACCATTCCTGCAAAAGGACATTGACAACAGGATGATCACAGGTACAGGATGATTACTAGGATGATCACTGGTATCTATCATATGAAGAAAGATTTGAACAATGTAATTTGATGTCTCTGGAAATGAGGAGATTAAGAGCTCACCTCATAGAAGTGTTTAAAGGAGAACTAACAAAAAAACGTACACATATGTTCTTTTGTAATAAAAACATTCTTACATATTCCGAAAACAACATGGCATTAAAGTTTTTCATTTTTTTCATTTTTTTATGTCCAAAAGATTTCAATTTATTCAGAATCCTGTAACTTTTCTTGCCTTGTAATATATAATAATACGCTAAGTGTGTCTGTCTGTCTGTCTGTAACATGCAAGGTGGATGTGTTGTTTTTTCTAAAGAAACAGCCGCGGTAACATGTCACTCTTGCTAAACTTTTATTTTTATTCTTTCTTTTGTGTGCTTTTTCAAATTGATTTAAAATTTTTGTTTTAAAAAAGTTTGAAACTTTATTACACAAAAGTCATGGGTAATTAATTTTTATTATTCCCTTAAGCATGTGTCTATTGTCTACTGTTATATGAAAAACATATTGGTTTTATTTATTCCCGCTTGAATGGAATTAACAACAAAACGTTTTGACGAAAAGAACAATGAATTTTATGGTTAATTTCGCTCACTATTTCGCTGTTTTTTTATTCGGTATCTATAGTGGATTTTTCCATGGGACTAAATACTAAGAAGGCCATTTTTTAATGAGAATAAGGTAGGGTTTGCGAAAAAATAATTTGCAATATTATTTTATGTTTTCTATATATAATGCATACTTAAAATAGATTTTTTAGAAGAAGAATTGTATTCACACAGGAAGAAAAGTACGCCATTGTTTAAAAGAAAGAACAGATTATATGTGCTTTTTGTGTCATGAGGACCTTAATATTGACAATTTGTGTTTATCTAGTGTGTTCATTCCACAAAGAAATTTTAGCTTCAAGTGGCGATAAAGATATTTATTTTCAGATATGTGTTGAAAAATGTACTAGTTTCCGAAATAAGGAGAAGGTTATTCTATCTTGGCAGTTGCAGGGGTTACTATGGAATCACAAAAGTGACTGTGAGTATGGCTGTATGATGAATGTAACAAAGGAGAGAATAAAATTTAATCAGCCAGTTCTACAGTATTTTGGAAAATGGCCCTTGACTCGTTTCTTTGGTATTCAGGAGCCAGCCTCTGCTTTATTTTCATTTCTTCACTGCATTGCACAGATATTTGGCTGGCTGCAATACCAAAAATTTGTAAACAAGAATTACGAATTTTACTCCTTAACCAAAATGCAATTTAATGTTAATATGATCGGCTGGATTTGTGCAACAGTATTCCATACAAGAGATTTCTATTGGACAGAGAAATTTGATTATTTTAGTGCAGCAGGCATTATTGCAATATCAATATATACATGTTTTGCCAGAATTGCTGGAAAAATGAGTGATACCAAAGTCTATCTTCTTGGAATAGTTTTATTAATAATATTCTCTCATCATATATACCATATGGCATTTGTGCATTTTGATTATGGGTATAATGCAAAATTTTTAATGGGTGTAGGAGCAATCAACATTAGCATATGGTTAATCTGGTGTGCGAAGAATTGGACTGAAAGACCATATGTTTGGAAGTGTGCTTTAACAATGGGTGGAACCCTAGTTTTTGCTACTTTAGAAATAGTAGATTTCACGCCTATATGGTTTATTTTAGATGGTCATTCATTATGGCATATGTTTACAATACCATTATCATATATGTGGTACCAGTTTTTAATAGCAGATGCATTGTTTGAGACAAAAAAGATTGCAAAACTTCCATAACTTTTTATGATATGTTTTTGTTTTATGTATAGGCATATTTAATTAAGAAAATACTGATTTTGATATTCTTCCTTCAAATGTTCAAGTATACCATTCATTGTATACCAGACCTGTGTAAAACTGCCAAATATAAGATACACCAATTTGGGTTCTCTGTTGAGTCAATATTAGGTTTTGGTATTTAAGCAATTCAGTCATGGAAATACGATTCTCTTTATATTGTTAAAAAGCATTAATAAAATTAATCCAAGTACATTGAAGTATTTGATTATATAGAGTTCATTTGTTATTTTTACAGCCAGAATGTAATTTTGAATAATATTTTACAGTTTTATAAATTTATATATATAAAATACACAATTTCAAAATTTCTTTTTTTTCTTCTTATTACTGTGCAAAACATGGTATAGTTTTTATTAAGTTGATTATAATTTAAAGGTAATATGTGATTATATAATGGCAAAGCAAAAAAAGTTTGTGTTAACCATGACAACAGCAATCCTCCCTTAAGAAAAACAAAATGGCAGATACAGGTAAGCCAATCACGAGGCAGTCTATCTCTATTTATAAGAACTTGTTGGTGGCCAGTGGAAAAATCCATGGGTTCGCTCGTCCTTTTTATACCGCAATGAAAACTCAGTCATTATAATCTTTTATTCATTTTTAAGTAAATTATATTTATATTTAGCACAACCTTTTGTATTAACAGGTAACTTTCTAAGGTGCTAAATTTGTATAAATAACTGGTTACCTACATAAATAAAATATTTTATAACTTTGCAGCTTAAAATATACTTCTTAAACTTTGTTCATCATAAATATATAATATTCCATATGTAAAGTTATATTACGTTGATAATGCGATACATCCCTCTTTTAAGTGTGATTGCTATCAAGTAAAACTCTGTAATTAATTTTGACCTCTCCTTCCTTCCTTGTTATTTGTTTATAGCCTGCCATTTTTAAGTTTCTTATGGTCACTTTTGATCACGTGACTGCATCTATGGTTTTATTGAGAGATCCTCGCTGCTGACATCAGCATGCTGAGACCTTCATCGCTATATATCACTGTATATGTATTTGACTGTTATATGCAAATTTCTATTGTTTTCCTTTAGCTTACTTAACATCAACCATATTCATTTTATTAAAACAATAATGGATAAAATATTGTATGGTGTTATCAAGTCTAACCATCCAACTGCTGTTAAAAAAGCGGTTGTGTCACGGATATCTACAGCGGCTGCTACGAATACGGATGAAGAAATATGCATTAACATTATAAAAACTAGCTTGGATATTTTGGTGCAACCAAACTCTTCTAAAGATGAAATCAATCTCGTGTCTATAGTGTTTAAAAATTGGATGAAACATCATATGGACGTTGCATTTCAATACCTTAACAAAGAAATTTTACAAAAGTCAAGTTCAAAATTAAAATGCGAGGAAAAAACTTTGAAATTAAAAACTCTAAGGTGTTGTATCAAGACAGTCAGTACATTTTATGACATTTCTAAATCACCAATAAAAGATATGTTAAAAAAGTATTTATTCTCAACACTTACTCAATGTGAAAGTTTAGAATGTTTGTCACTTTGCTGTGAGTTTTTGTTGGAAAACCATTTTTTTCTTCCAGAACAGATGGAATTTGAATCGAAAATTGAAATAACTAAAACGATAATAACAGTTATCAGCAACAGTCCTTATATTTTCCAGAACACAGCTGGTGCAGACTTATCACCAACTGAAAAACATCTAAAGGTTGTTTCTGATTTCTTGTCGGTGTGTATTCATCACAATGAAAAGCTCATGAGACATGCTGCAGGCTATCTTTTTAAATTATTATCCAGTAAGGACAAACATCCATCTATTTCGCTTGTATGTATACTTCCATCATTGAAATTGAATGTACTGGAAACAGATATGGAAGGGTTAATGATGACAGCTGTTTCGAATGAACCTCTTACTGCAACCCTTGGACATATGGTTGATTGGATTTGCTTCCCTAATGACACACTACCAGTTGATGATTGGGTGATCAATTTTATGAAGTATCTAATTAAATATCGAAAATTGAATGCTTATTTTCTGTCGTGGACAGCAAGATCAAACAAGTAAGATTTATAGATAATTTGTTTTCACACATCTCGATGTTCGTGTAAAAAATGTCAGAAAAAAAAGGTTGATAGATATTTTAGTCACTTGTACAAGATTTGTTCACTTTTTCCCAAATAAATTTTACCAGCATTTTTCACTTTTTGTGGACTAATCTTTGGAGGAAAATTTTTTAAAAAAACACTATAATATGTTTTTTTTCCTATTTCAATATATATGTTATATATATATTAAAATAGGAACGAAAAAAACATGCATGATGTGAATAAAGGTAAGAAATTGTCCTTATAGCACAATTTTAATTTGAAAATTAAAGGGTTAATATGGAACGTTTCTATCTTATTTCTAATGCAATTATTTCTTAATCCTTTAAAAGAGAATAAGAAAATATCAGTGAAAATCGAGCCAGCACTAAAACTTATTATTGCTAAAAACTTATTGCCAGTAAAAAATACAGATCAGCCAAAATTAAATCACTTTTTAGTGACTTTTTTAGCTAATAAGGTAAGTGCGATGTATTGTATTTGTGCATGTTTTTATAGATATGTAATATGATGTTCTTCCCAGTGATGAGGAAAGGAGCTGTGTCGGTGTTAACATTCATGTTGATCAGCTATTTACACTCACCTGAACCCTTCCACCAGGTATGCAAACCAAGATGCTAATCCCAAATTCGTTATGGGATTCGTTAAAAATGTTATTACTTTTATGAGGAAATATGAAAAGTTTTAAAACAGCTCGAATATGGTCAGCAGACTTTTGATTTTACAATTCTTCTGCCTAAAAAAAAATTATTGAGCTTGCTGTCATTATCATTTCTTTTATTTTCACAATCCTTTTCTGATTAGAAGAACAGATTATATGTGCTTTTTGTGTCATGAGGACCTTAATATTGACAATTTGTGTTTATCTAGTGTTTTCATTCCACAAAGAAATTTTAGCTTCAAGTGGCGATAAAGATATTTATTTTCAGATATGTGTTGAAAAATGTACTAGTTTCCGAAATAAGGAGAAGGTTATTCTATCTTGGCAGTTGCAGGGGTTACTATGGAATCACAAAAGTGACTGTGAGTATGGCTGTATGATGAATGTAACAAAGGAGAGAATAAAATTTAATCAGCCAGTTCTACAGTATTTTGGAAAATGGCCCTTGACTCGTTTCTTTGGTATTCAGGAGCCAGCCTCTGCTTTATTTTCATTTCTTCACTGCATTGCACAGATATTTGGCTGGCTGCAATACCAAAAATTTGTAAACAAGAATTACGAATTTTACTCCTTAACCAAAATGCAATTTAATGTTAATATGATCGGCTGGATTTGTGCAACAGTATTCCATACAAGAGATTTCTATTGGACAGAGAAATTTGATTATTTTAGTGCAGCAGGCATTATTGCAATATCAATATATACATGTTTTGCCAGAATTGCTGGAAAAATGAGTGATACCAAAGTCTATCTTTTTGGAATAGTTTTATTAATAATATTCTCTCATCATATATACCATATGGCATTTGTGCATTTTGATTATGGGTATAATGCAAAATTTTTAATGGGTGTAGGAGCAATCAACATTAGCATATGGTTAATCTGGTGTGCGAAGAATTGGACTGAAAGACCATATGTTTGGAAGTGTGCGTTAACAATGGGTGGAACCCTAGTTTTTGCTACTTTAGAAATAGTAGATTTCACGCCTATATGGTTTATTTTAGATGGTCATTCATTATGGCATATGTTTACAATACCATTATCATATATGTGGTACCAGTTTTTAATAGCAGATGCATTGTTTGAGACAAAAAAGATTGCAAAACTTCCATAACTTTTTATGATATGTTTTTGTTTTATGTATAGGCATATTTTATTGAGAAAATACTGATTTTGATATTCTTCCTTCAAATGTTCAAGTATACCATGCGTTGTATACCAGACCTGTGTAAAACTGCCAAATATAAGATGCACCAATTTGGGTTCTCTGTTGAGTCAATATTAGGTTTTGGTATTTAAGCAATTCAGTCATGGAAATACGATTCTCTTTATATTGCTAAAAAGCATTAATAAAATTAATCCAAGTACATTGAAGTATTTGATTATATAGAGTTCATTTGATATTTTTACAGCCAGAATGTAATTTTGAATAATATTTTACCATTTTACAAATTTATATATATAAAATACACAATTTCAAAATTTCTTTTTTTTCTTCTTATTACTGTGCAAAACATGGTATAGTTTTTATTAAGTTGATTATAATTTAAAGGTAATATTTGATTATATAAGGGCAAAGCAAAAAAAGTTTGTGTTAACCATGACAACAGCAATCCTCCCTTAAGAAAAACAAAATGGCAGATACAGGTAAGCCAACCACGAGGCAAGTCTATCTCTATTTATAAGAACTTGTTGGTGGCAAGTGGAAAAATCCATGGGTTCGCTCGTCCTTTTTATACCGCAATGAAAACTCAGTCATTATAATCTTTTATTCATTTTTAAGTAAATTATATTTATATTTAGCACAACCTTTTGTATTAACAGGTAACTTTCTAAGGTGCTAAATTTGTATAAATAACTGGTTACCTACATAAATAAAATATTTTATAACTTTGCAGCTTAAAATATACTTCTTAAACTTTGTTCATCATAAATATATAATATTCCATATGTAAAGTTATATTACGTTGATAATGCGATACATCCCTCTTTTAAGTGTGATTGCTATCAAGTAAAACTCTGTAATTAATTTTGACCTCTCCTTCCTTCCTTGTTATTTGTTTATAGCCTGCCATTTTTAAGCTTCTTATGGTCACTTTTGATCACGTGACTACATCTATGGTTTTATTGAGAGATCCTCGCTGCTGACATCAGCATGCTGAGACCTTCATCGCTATATATCACTGTATATGTATCTGACTGTTATATGCAAATTTCTATTGTTTTCCTTTAGCTTACTTAACATCAACCATATTCATTTTATTAAAACAATAATGGATAAAATATTGTATGGTGTTATCAAGTCTAACCATCCAACTGCTGTTAAAAAAGCGGTTGTGTCACGGATATCTACAGCGGCTGCTACGAATACGGATGAAGAAATATGCATTAACATTATAAAAACTAGCTTGGATATTTTGGTGCAACCAAACTCTTCTAAAGATGAAATTAATCTCGTGTCTATAGTGTTTGAAAATTGGATGAAACATCATATGGACGTTGCATTTCAATACCTTAACAAAGAAATTTTACAAAAGTCAAGTTCAAAATTAAAATGTGAGGAAAAAACTTTGAAATTAAAAACTCTAAGGTGTTGTATCAAGACAGTCAGTACATTTTATGACATTTCTAAATCACCAATAAAAGATATGTTAAAAAAGTATTTATTCTCAACACTTACTCAATGTGAAAGTTTAGAATGTTTGTCACTTTGCTGTGAGTTTTTGTTGGAAAACCATTTTTTTCTTCCAGAACAGATGGAATTTGAATCGAAAATTGAAATAACTAAAACGATAATAACAGTTATCAGCAACAGTCCTTATATTTTCCAGAACACAGCTGGTGCAGACTTATCACCAACTGAAAAACATCTAAAGGTTGTTTCTGATTTCTTGTCGGTGTGTATTCATCACAATGAAAAGCTCATGAGACATGCTGCAGGCTATCTTTTTAAATTATTATCCAGTAAGGACAAACATCCATCTATTTCGCTTGTATGTATACTTCCATCATTGAAATTGAATGTACTGGAAGCAGATATGGAAGGGTTAATGATGACAGCTGTTTCGAATGAACCTCTTACTGCAACCCTTGGACATATGGTTGATTGGATTTGCTTCCCTAATGACACACTACCAGTTGATGATTGGGTGATCAATTTTATGAAGTATCTAATTAAATATCGAAAATTTGAATGCTTATTTTCTGTCGTGGACAGCAAGATCAAACAAGTAAGATTTATAGATAATTTGTTTTCACACATCTCGATGTTCGTGTAAAAAATGTCAGAAAAAAAAGGTTGATAGATATTTTAGTCACTTGTACAAGATTTGTTCACTTTTTCCCAAATAAATTTTACCAGCATTTTTCACTTTTTGTGGACTAATCTTTGGAGGAAAATTTTTTAAAAAAACACTATAATATGTTTTTTTTCCTATTTCAATATATATGTTATATATATATTAAAATAGGAACGAAAAAAACATGCATGATGTGAATAAAGGTAAGAAATTGTCCTTATAGCACAATTTTAATTTGAAAATTAAAGGGTTAATATGGAACGTTTCTATCTTATTTCTAATGCAATTATTTCTTAATCCTTTAAAAGAGAATAAGAAAATATCAGTGAAAATCGAGCCAGCACTAAAACTTATTATTGCTAAAAACTTATTGCCAGTAAAAAATACAGATCAGCCAAAATTAAATCACTTTTTAGTGACTTTTTTAGCTAATAAGGTAAGTGCGATGTATTGTATTTGTGCATGTTTTTATAGATATGTAATATGATGTTCTTCCCAGTGATGAGGAAAGGAGCTGTGTCGGTGTTAACATTCATGTTGATCAGCTATTTACACTCACCTGAACCCTTCCACCAGGTATGCAAACCAAGATGCTAATCCCAAATTCGTTATGGGATTCGTTAAAAATGTTATTACTTTTATGAGGAAATATGAAAAGTTTTAAAACAGCTCGAATATGGTCAGCAGACTTTTGATTTTACAATTCTTCTGCCTAAAAAAAAATTATTGAGCTTGCTGTCATTATCATTTCTTTTATTTTCACAATCCTTTTCTGATTAGAAAAATCACTCACTTTTTATAAAAAACTGTCACGTGACTTTTAAATGATGCAAAAATAGAATATCTTCAGCACTAAGTTTCACCATTATTCTTGGTCTTTCAGAAAATATGCATAATTTCCAATTTTAAAACGGTTTTCTTGACAGAATTGAAATTTCACTTTCGCTTTTAACTGTTGTATGAACTTGATTTTTTATATAAAGACTGCCTTTAATCTGCAATGATTCGCATTGTTAATTCATGTTGTAAAATTTAGACCATAGACAATTTTTTATTGATTGTTTTTCATCAGTTTGCATTCCCCAAAATATTACTGCTTTAATCCAAAATTAATGTGGATGTTATATTTTGTAGGCAGCGGTAATATTTCCTCGTCTTCTGAAGCATTTAAAGTTGAGCGCAGATTCTAATTCAACGTCCAAAATTTTAGTGGAGTTGATACATACACTTATGTTTCATTTTCCCGGATATCCTGATGTTTATTCACCTTTGTTGGCTGCTGTAGAGGTCTGTATTTACTTTTAAAACGCATATTTTTATTGTTATTTTGCATAAATGTATAATGTGTCCAAGTTTGTTGTTTTCGCAAGTAAGATACCTTGAATAGAAATGTTCAATTTTAAGTAATTATTCCAATATTTATTTTTAGGGTTATCCGAAACCAAGTGAAGAAAATATGAGAGCTTGGTTAAATGCAAGTTTTGCCATTCCAAGAGCGGAAAGTTCAGATCTCCATTTTGAACAAGTAAAATCAGATACTGGCAAAATTGGGCTTGAGAATCTGGGCAATACTTGTTACATGAATAGTGTTCTCCAGGCTCTTTTTAATCTACCATGGTATTTTTTAACACATGTTTTTACCATTTTTATTTTCACAATCCTTCTCTAATATACTCTGCTATGCTCTCTATACTTAGTCGACCCCAACAGTATAAAGTTACTGTCATTGTTTTCTTTATGTTAATTTGTCTTCAATTTCATTCTTCGTTTTTAATATTCTTTATAGCATTAAAAAAGAGCTTTTGTCGAATACATATGCTTCAGTGACTCAAATGACTTCGAGAAATCTTCAACACGTGTTCGCTTTATTGCATGCATCCGAGGTAAAACAAAATTATATTCCTATTTTAGGCTTTTCACTGAGATCTTAATCTTAATCTAAATCATCTATTCATTTTTCTGGTATCATTTACTACCTTATAGTTATTTAACTTCGCGACTACGTTATTTGCTGATGTAAAATTGTGCGAATTTGAGTAGTCACCATAATTTTATCAAAAATTGCGAAAACTCAATATTTTCTGCTCTGCGTAATTTAATACTTGTAAGAAAATCAGTATTTTTTAATGCATTTATATGTTGATATTTTCTGCTGGTTAGTCAGATAAAGTAAGTAAATTAAAACAACATTTAGAATAATTTTTGGACCTTGTCACAGAGTAAACGTGTTTTTAAATCGCAATGTTCCTCTTTTGAACAGTGCTTGTTTGTTGGCCATTGTTTAACCACAAGGTTATTTTTCAGAGACCTGCAATAGCTCCTAAAGAATTTTACAAAGTATCTCGTCCATCTTGGTTTCTCGAAGGGTCTCAACAAGATTGCTCAGAATATTTAAAACACCTATTGGACAAATTACAGCAAGAAAATACTGAAAGTCCTGATAAAATAAACGATTGGTGTACAGGCGAGTTGAATGCAACAGTTGAGTGTTTAAACTGTCGTACTCTGTCGTTGAGGAAAGAGACTTTCAATGATTTGCCATTATCATTTCAATCCCCTTCTTCAGAAACATCACCAGGTGGAGTGTGTACCCTCAAAGGAGGAGATTCTTCGGAGAGCATCAATCAGAAAATGAATGTCAAGATGGATACGGAAACGCAGGAAATTAACATGGAGTTTTCGCAAGAGCCGAGTGTCAGTATTTCAGCTAACATGGAGACTTCGTCACGTGACGAGAACATTACATTAGTCGACATGCTAAATTCGTATTTCTTGCCGGAAGAGTTAAGTGAGAACAATAAATATTTTTGTGAGAAGTGTGCATCTTTACAGAGCGCACGTAAATACTTGGAAATGGAGAAACTTCCTAAATATTTGATTTTGACTTTGAAAAGATTTACTTTTAACATACAGACACAAAAAAGAAGTAAGATTTTAACTACTCTTCAATATCCGATGAATTTCGCCATCTGTAGTGGTTGTGAAGTGTGCGTACATGAACGACTTCCCTCGAACGATTCATCAATAGATAAACAGACAAGTAACAGTCCAGGAAATGCTGGTAGAACTTTTACTGTGACATCAGGTTGCCAAAGCAATGATAACTATAGATTGAAGTCTGTAATTGTTCATTCGGGCCTCTCATCTGATAATGGACATTACTATTGTTATTGTTGTGAATATTCGAGTGATAACTCGCCAAATTGGTTTCTTATGAATGACAGTCGTATTACTCGCGCACGTGTGGACTTTCTGGATAGTCTGGGACATACCTTTCCTAGAGATACTCCTTATGTTTGCATATATGAGAAATTTAATGTAGAAGAAAACGAGGATGTGAAGGATTTGCCTGCTGTTTTGCAAGATTTGGTATGGGCGGACAATTTGAAGTATTTAGAAGTAGGTTTGGATTTTGTGTTAGTTTTTGCCATGTGCTGCTTCTTATTGTTATAAATAACTGAATTAACATTTATCATGTCATTTAACAACTGTGAATTAATGATTTATAGTCTAAGTAATTTAAATTTTAGGAAAGAAAATCTGAAGGAAGAAGAAGAAGAAATTTATTTACTTTTCCAAAAAGACCGACCGAAGATGACGACGACTCTTTTGGTGGATCCGGAAATGGACCTTGTGGCAGTTCCAGCGGTGGGGCGGAACTTTCTGGTAATAAATTTGTGTTTTAACTAACACGAGGTATTGCACCCTGACTTTCACAATCATGAACTTTTGTTGATTGCCCACATCTTCGTTATAAGCTATCTCCTCATACAATTGTCAAAAGAAGGGATTGTTTGAGACAAGGTTTTGTTTTTTGGTTTCTTTTGTTAATTGCGTTTGGCAAATTAATCTTCAGTAATGGAAGAATGATTTTATTTTACAAAAAACCAACTTCATTAGGAGTAGTTTATTCTGAACTTAATGATGTTAGTTTGAAGTAGCTATGCATTAATTTATTTTCACGTTTTTAAATATATTATATTTTAAGTATAAAACCTTAATCCCCTTGTTTTCGCGCCCTTTAATTTTTGCGCAGAAGTTCAGTGCGAAAATAAATATTGTGCGAACTAGACTTTTGGGTGCTCAAAATTAAAAAAAATATATATATATTCACGCCAAAACGGTATAAATAGACCTGAGCAATAATGAAAATTAATTCTGCGCGAAAAGTTAAGGGCGCAAAAAAGTGGGGCGCGAATATTATGAGAATTAAGTTATTCTATATTCAAGCTGGGATTTTTTTATTGTGCTTTGCCAAGAGAATTTCTAATTTTCGTCTCATCAACATTGCTTATAGAGTTTGGAAAAAAAAACTTGATGGTGTATTCCGGTACAGCTTTTTTCTTTTTCCTCGCGACATGTTTTCTATTATACCTTACGAAAAATAATTTTCGCGAATTTTTTGTTTTGCAAAAATATTCACAAGAAGATATTTAAATTTTAATTTGTAAAAAAATCTCTCGTAGCCTTCGATTTTTAAAATTGTTCTAACAAAATAATATTTTTAGGTAAATGTTTTAAAATTTTGCATGGTTTGGGGAATTTCCTTATGATATTTTTTGCGGGTTTGATTAAATAAAAGAAGTCCAGTACTGTTAACGTGGGTGTATTTCCACCTGTGAAACACTTTGGCTTTAAAGTCGATTTTTTAACGCTCATTCGTAAATTTTTAGTGTTTGTACCCACCTTGCTCTTGTTCTTAAAAAACACCGACCCTTCAGAAGCCTGGAAAACACTGATGAGGGTGTAGTTACTTTTAAGAAGTCCTTAGGAATCCCCGTTGCTGCCGAGAAGAATACGAACATGACATTAGACACTGTAAACTTATTTTATTATTCTTAGTTTATATTTTTTTTATTCGAATTTTCTTGCATTCATTTGATGTGGAAACGTGTTCAATAAAATCCGCAAATTCATAAAGTAAAATTGAGTTCTACTAAATTTTGATGCTGTTATACTGGTATTATTGTAGATATTATTTTTAAATAAATTATTCGCATATCCATGTATCTTTTGCAAAGTGTTCAACAATATTTCATTTTCATTCTCACCGTGGTTGGTATTCTCAACAAAAATGTTCCGATAGTTGATTTAGCAGTTCGTGTATTAAGCTTTCGTAATTTGTTGACATTATTTTGTTTTATTTCCATCTCAGTAATTTCAAGCAGATGAAAATGTTTGCGTCGTCTTCCGCGTACGTAAAGCAGCCAGTTTTGATGTCGAGTACGTAGTAGTGTTCCATAGTGCATGATACCTAAATCGAGCAGCGAGATTTTAAATTTGCTCAATAAATTTTTCACAGACCTTTTCGTTTTTTTTTTGTTTGTTTGTTTTTTTAAATAGAAATATACCTGAGGAAAAAAGTTAAGAATAGGAATCCATTTTACCTATTTGTCCTAATGCTCCTTCATGTGGCCATCCAACTTCCCATATTGATTGTATTGTTAGTTTTAATATCTCTTGCAGCTTTAACCTTTCCTTAGATACAAGAGGTGCCAGTGGTACGTTTCCTTCAGCAACTTCGATTGAAAGATCTAAAAAAGGCGGGTGTTAAAAATACAAATTCTCAAAATAATATCTCAAAGAAATACAATTCAAAACACTTACATCTTCTGCACGGTAAATTCCAAGTTGCAACTGATGGTACTCTGGTAACTTTAGATGACAGTTTTTTGTGGTGTAACGATTCTGGCTGATTTTTACTGGAAACTGCATAGTTGCCAGTAAGCTTGGGTTGTTTCCATGGAGTAATTGTACTTGTGTGTGTAAATGGCGAATGTCTTGATGATGTTACCTGTGAATACATACTGGGAGGTAATGATTGAGATTTTGTTCCACTGTAACTGCCGTCACCTTTCAAACATATAGGACGGTTAGAAAGGCGGCTAATATGTGCTGATTTTGTGTCGATCCTTTTTACGTTGATTGGCGATTGGACAGCAATTTCTGTTTTTCTTACCGTATTCTTAATAAATCGGCTTTCATCATGTGCAAAAGATTTTGCATTTCCATATTTTAGCACGCGAGATATAGAAAGTAGAGTTATGATTTGACTTTTATCTAATGTGTTTTGTAACGATTGCAGCAGAGATGTTTTTAATGTTTCTACTTCCAACAAATGGTAGGATGGGGACAGTATAAATGATGGACGTAAAGAGGATGCTGCGCTGGATGGTGAAGGTAAAATTGCTGGCTTTTGAAATTGGGTGTTTGGGAAACCTGTTGTAGTGATGTTTTGTGACATTTTTGGTCGTGGTATCTCAGTGGAAAATGTAGTTTTTTGTGATGGTCTGATGGACATTCTGGTTTCTTGCGACATTATGGTTAATAATTTAGTTTCCTGTGGCATTGTCGTCATTCTGGTGTGTTGTGACATTGTGGACATTCTGGTGTGTTGTGTCATTGTGGATATCCTGGTTTGTTGTGACATTGTGGACATTCTGGTGTGTTGTGACATTGTGAACATTCTGGGTTGTTGTGTCCTTGTGGATATCTTGGTGTGTTGTGACACTGTGAACATTCTGGGTTGTTGTGTCCTTGTGGATATCTTGGTGTCTTGTGACACTGTGAACGTTTTAGTAGGCATTCTGGTTTGTTTTGAAATTTGAGTGGATATATCGGTTTGTTGTGACATTGTGGAAATTCTCGTTTGTGATGACATTTTGGTGGACGCTCTGGTTTGTTTTGACATTTTTATGGATATATCGGTTCGTGGTGATATTTTGGACGTTTTCAGTCGGGGTGACGTTTTGGTTTCTTGTGACGTCACTTTACCATGCGTGAATTCATGTGAAGGTGATTCAAATTGAATGGTTGTTGACTTCACGTTACGAACCAGTGACAAAGATCTTTGCACTGAAACATCGATTGAATTTATTGGTACCTGTTTCTCGTTACTGTTCACGCGATATTGATTAACAAGATCAGAGGACTTTGTAATTTTACCTATTAATTGATGAGCATATTCTTCTACAGAATTACTCTCTCTTTGAGAAACTATATTTTGTTTAATCTTGTGTTCTTTTGACATCAATGTTTTTCTTGTGTATAAACTTTCTGCTTTTTTTTGGTCACTGGTTACTTCTGTTACCTCACTATGTTTTCCAATTAATAAAGCTGTTTCTCCTTTTATTCCAGGCCCTGAATGTGTTTGTTCTTCTTCCCTCTTCTTCGTCGAATCTGTCGAAGTAATAGTGACCTGTTTCCTCGTGTTGCCTAGCTCCTCGTCCAACAGAGCGTTAAATAATGCAATATTGTCCATGTATATGACACTAGATAAATTGACAATCTCTTCTGTTTTTTGTTCTTTGCATGCCTCATCTAATCATATAAATTGTCAAAGATTGTTAGACCATAGAGATGTAATGTGCAATACAACCTCGTCCTAAGACCTTTTAGGGTTTTTTACATTGCGAGCCTTGGGGACAAGGTTGTATTCAATCCTTTGTTATAGCTCATGGTTAGACTGTTGCTACTGCACACACAATTAGGAGCTTTTAACATAAATGACTTCAATATGGTATAAAAAAAAGCTAGGAACCTCTGTTTACCTGTAATTTCAATCTTCAGTTTAAATCCGCGATAATGCACGTCATCATCTGTAACGAATCTGATGTTCACGCTTGTATCTTTGACACAAAAAGTAGAGTTGGGGATTGATTTTCCACAGAATTGGCCAAGTAGTCTTTCTTGTTCTTGTTCCGGCACCGTAAATATTGATAAATGATCGTAGCATTCTAAACAAGATGACTGGTACAATCACAGTACAGAGGATACATTCTTAGGACAACTTTAGTTCTTTCAGTTTCAACATTCTTACCGTAGTATTGTTTCTCCTCCAGTTGGAAATCCAACATCGATATTTTTATATTGCGCCCCTCACTTCCTGCAATGTGGTACGTGCAATAGGCACCATCGGGATATGCAAATGGATAACCGGGTGATGTTATGATTTCGGTTGATGTTGAGGAAGAGTATGTTTTTCTGCAACCTGCAAACGTTTTAAAAATGTTAAATTACGTTGGTGAAGCGCTACGCGTTATTTCACCCTTTTAGGAGTTTGTACTTTCGCGAGGAAAAAAACGCAAAATTTAGGCCAGAAACTTTCGCGAAAGGCCATGTTTTTGCAGGGTTTTTTGCGGGAAAAACTTTTGCGAGTGAATTTTTGTTTTCCATTATTATTAAGCATTATTATTTATTTATTTAATTTAATTTTATGCAATTTATCTCATTTTAAATCGCGAAAGATTAAACATAGTTGTGCTTATTCTACAGGTGCAACTGAAAAAAAAAAATAGTACAAAAAATAGTACAAAAAAATTAAGCAATTCAAGAAATATCTGTAATTTTGCGAGAAAAACTTTGGTGCTTTTTGTGATGTGAAATGTTTCAAAACTTAAAATTTTACGAATAGAATAAAGAAAAATCGCGAATTTTGCCTTTAGAGTAAGCCTAACAGGGGGTAGAGAGTTATTCTTATAAAAAATTATTGATTCAAAATTTTTTGGGTATAAATATTTTCGATTTTCTTAATTTCACAAATTTCATTAAAGATCGACAAAACGTGAAATTTTCTACCCGCGAAACCAATGGTATGAAATTGTGAAAAACAGTTTCTTAATATAAAAATGACATAGAAAATCGTAGTCCAATCTTGTGCAATAGACAGGTTACATAGACACTGCTACAAGGAAACGCTACCTTGGTCTTACCTGGAACCATTTTATATTTTATTCGAAAGCCTTTGCCATTTACCGTCTCATCTGATGTCATCAATATGGTGACGATGTTACTAACACTGCGCACGGCTTCTGGAGGTATGACGCCACATAACTTTTTTATCGGTATCGCTGTTTCACCCTCTCCGTCGTAAATGGTGACAGAATCAAATTCGCAGTGTTTAGAATTTTCGATGTTAAGATCGATAATAGTAAGTTGAACGTGCCAGCCTTCTTTTGCAACAATTTTCCAAAGACATGTCGCATTATTTGGATAGAACGATGGGTAACCTGGGCTGTTAAATAAGTGCTCCTTGAATGTATAACGGTAATTGCAACCTAAGAAAGAAAACATATGGTTTTTAAAATGATTTATTCGCTTTTGCGCGGTCTAACTTGTTGATCAAATTATGGGTTATAACACATCCATGCGAATTACAATTATCAACAATGTTGAAAATAGTTTACTTTTTTATATTCATTTCTGCCAGCGAACCTAATGTCTTCGAAAACTGGTAAATCTTTAAAATTTCATTACCCAGTGGCTACTTTTCTGTTACTGTGGCAAATTTTGTTGGAAACAAAGCTAGCATTATTAATTTTAGCTTCAAAATGACGAAAAATCAAGACTTTGACGTCACCTTCATTTTCAGCATGCTTACTTTGTTCACTATGCCAATTTTTTTCGTAAAACAAAGGCTTTTCAATTTTTGGACTAACCTTGGCGTAAAAACGCTATTTAGGTTACAAAACGACAAACTCTATTGCCACCTTCGTGTTAAGCAACGACATTTCCGATGTTCGCAAGAAGATAATCGGAAATGGAGTTTCGTTTCGGCTCTGTCGTTTGTTTAAGAGTGTTAAGGCCGAGATACATTTGAAATTTTTATTTCGAAACTGTCTGAAATTTTTATTTCAGAAATATTTCGAAATATTTTGAAACATTTCGAAAGCTTTCGAAAGTATTTCGAATTGCTCTGAAATTAATTTCGAGACATGCTGCAAAACTTTCACAGGTATTTCAGAGCAAGAAAATTCTGCAAATCGATTTGTATAATTTTCTATATTTCGAAATAAGTTCAAAGCTGCCGACAACAGGTGCGCATTTTTCTGACGTTTATGAGAAGCTTTTGTGCATTTTTTTTTGCGATAAACAGAAGAAAACCTAAAAATGAGTGAATACGAAGCAGACACGATGGAGTTTGATCCTGCTTGATCCTTTTTGATCCTTTCGATTCATGTTTAAAATAATGCTGAAAGACTTTATATTAATTTCGAAACAATGGAAAACGTATTTCGAAATATTTCTGAAATAAAAATTTCAGACAGTTTCGAAATAAAAATTTCAAATGTATCTCGGCCTTTAAATTGTGCAAAAAACATATAAAAATTTTATAGTTTCATTCACTTCGTCTCCAGGGCTTTTTTTACGTCATCGGTGATATGTATGATAACCGGGCCGTTCTGTCAACATAACATGGTTGGGACGAAGTAAAGTTTCTTTTGTAGTTTCCATGTTTAAATATTTCATTTTCAGTTTGGGCGAAGTTTTTACCACTGTGCGCTGAGCAAATTATAGTGGCCATCGTACCAACCTCGATCCCAGGGCCTGTAGAGTTTTTGATATGAGGATGAAACGCGTTTTTATCTTCATATCAAAAAACGCCCTGGGTTCAAGTTTGGCCATCGTACCTTTTACTTAATTCTTTCTACTATAATGCAGTGTCAGTAGGCCTTTCAGTTATAAAGACAACAGTCTTCATCACTGGAACGTCTTCATCATATCTTTTTTATAAAGATGTTTCATCAATTAGTTTGATATAGGCACAGCATGGCGCAGTGTTAGCTTGTATTCAAAAAGTGGGTTAAAAAGTTTTAACTTGATGTGAGAGAATCGTAAAGATTAACATACAAGCAACAATAATATAGACAATCTTGATTATATATGACGTCAAAGGGAAAAAAATTCCTTACGTTTTCCGATTACTGAGCCTTTTTGATATGTCCATACATAGTTCAACCAGCACGCTAGTATAACAAAAGAATATAACTTCGAAGTCATAATGTCTGATTTTGCGTCGGAAAACTTTTTGATGCGTATAAAACTATTTTATGTCAAGCCAGATCACACTGTGTTTTCTCGTGGAACATATGCACAGCGAAACATTGTGAAAGCTATCTCTCGAAGGATATTATAACCATTAAAAAAATAAACAATATGAACAAAAAATTTCACCTCTTCTAACCTACTGGTATAACAAAATATTTCGCACCATGTACATGCACCATAAACCTGGTTCGCACTACTCTTTGTATTTTTCTGTATATTAGGACGACAAGACAGATAATGAGCCCTGGGAACAAGGTTACATGCATCACTACTTTGTCTTTCGGTTTTGTATAGCTTAGCGCGCGGAATAAACTCTTTTTATTCAGGTCGTGAAAAATATCAGTATTTTTAATCTATCCCGCAAAACAGCGTTGGTGACCCTGGGTTTAATACTAATTACTTGATGTAGTGCGTGCAATCAAAAGTTTTAAACAAATCCGAAAATGAAGTCATAATTGTTTAATCTGTTGTTATGTAAGATTGTCATCGTTGTTCGTCACCTGAGACCGTCACTTATAAGATGTTGCCAAAACATAAATTGATGTAAAAATTTTACTTGCTGTTATTTTAAGAAACACGAGATGACATAAATTTGTATTTGTTTAATCAAGACATATTTTAACACTCTTGCCAATATTTTGGAATGAACTCTAAAATAAACATTTTTATTTTAGTGGAGTGTTTTTAATTTACTGCTCGTCCAGTGTGTGAAGAAATGAGCCAACATTCCAAGTGAAAAATCGAGACAACTTTCTCTAGTGAACAATCGAGCCAAAGATCGAATAAAAAACACTGCTCTTTGCCTAGATACGTAAAATATGCAAATATAATACAGTTTTATTTTTTCGTTTCCAAAATAACTTCAGGTTGTGTCCACCGGAAGAAGAATGATGGAAACTGTAAGTGACGTAAACATGACCTTTGAACATTCATTTTTACCGCCCGTAATTTTTACCCTCTTTATAAGAAAAGCTCGTCAAGTTCACATACATATTCAACAAACACTCCCACGTGACCTATAAAACGTATAAAAATAGTGCATTTGCGTAGGAAATAATAGTTCACCTCCACACCGCCCACTGCGAGTGCTAAATTTAACTTTTTGAAATACGCCCAGGCACGGGTACGGGGCGCCAAAATCGGTTCTCCGGCAAGTACGAATAAAAATTCAACAGGGCGAACTGACTGGCAAGGAGAAACAAGGAAAGGATTTCCACTCGTTACAAATCAAATGCTCTTGGGACGTAGTATCCATTCCCCTCCTCTACCTCCTGCCCCTTTTAAAGAACCTTTTTTATGTATATAGCTAGTAAGCTAGCTAGCTAATTTAAATTTTGCTAGCTAGTTGGATAGCTACTCGATAGCTAGCTAGAGTAGTAAAAGGTTCCTAATTTGATGTGATATGACATGCCAATGTTTACAAACGTTTGTAAAATCACATAATTTGCTTTTTTGAATCGTTTGCTCTAAATTATGTGGTGGTCTGTTTGGGTAGGGGTTGTCTCTATATTCTCATGTTGCCACCCAAAACGTCAACTCAACCTATAGAGCTACCTAAAATCGATAAGGTTGACCGTGGTAATTCGATTATAACCTCTTATAATGGCTATACTGAAATTTATAATAGACTTTTAGAAACACAAAAAAGGGTTAATTGAAAACATGGAGTACCCCAATTGGGGTATTGGTTGGGGTAACTAATTTTGTAAATTATATATTTAATTTTACTCCAATACAACGGCTCTTAGCTTGCTTAATATATATACTGAGTTTAGTTGTCATAAGATTTGTATACATGCAAAATTTTCGCTAATAGAAATCATTCAGTCCAAATCTAATGGGACAGTTTCTGTCTGCAAAACTGGTCACAGTCTAGTTTCGCAGGAAAGGAGAGCACATAATTATCCGCTCTGTAGAATAAGAAGAGTACCACTCCAAACACTACCCCAATACACCTTTTCGCAATTTACATTGTTCGCTAATTTTCTATATTGAAAAAAGTATGTAAACAGAGTGAATTTAATAAGGCTTTGACCATGGGCATTGTGAATATTTCGCATTTTCTAAAGAAACATTTAGTCTCACGGCATGAAAATTTATTATGTTATTGCCAGTAACCCTACTTAAAACATATGTGAAGGATTTGTAACTTTTCTTTTCAAAATATTTCACAAAAAAAATATTTCACTTTTCTTCATGGTTAAAGCCTTCTTATTAATTCATAACAGTTTGCTTCCATTTTTAATTCTCAATAAGAGCGTTGTAACAAAAGAAAGAATATTTAAACAAGCTGTTACTGAACTCGTGTATTGGGGTGCACCATGTTTTCAATTCCAATTAAAACAGACTTTGTTCGTGTTAGGGGGAGGGGGTTAGGCCAATCCATTATAGCATGATGAAAATCTCATTTAAGATAATTCAAATAATGTTTTTTTTGAAACATAATAAATTTAAAATGTGTTATATATACCAAATTGTTGTGAATTATACCCGGTGTTATAAGCCCTCAAAACAGAGCCGCTTGGTTGGTTAGCAAAAAAATCTGGTTATAATTGCGTCCATTAAACACTGATATTTAATGACAACTGGTGCGCCTCGTTTAAATGGGGCTGTCAGACACTAATTTAACTAGTTCCCAGGACCCTAGTCAAGACAGCATGTTAAATCAAAGCACAATATGAGTATATATAATGTCTATGGGGAGACAAGAGTGTATAATATTTTTTGTGTAGTTCATCCAACTATGTCAAAAATTGTGATAAAAAAGGGTCGGTCTGGTAGTCACCAGATATAACATTTGATGTTCTTGACGTTTTCCTTATTGTCTTCTCGTATCTTTTTTTTTCTAAAGCTAAATGCACAGAGTGTGTTTTGCATGACGAAAGTTTATTGTTGACGCCCCCTCAGTCTTTAACTACAGCTTACTATATTATTTGCATATTTTCTTTTAAAAAAGTTTCAGCGAATTGCCAAGGTATGTCGTGTATATATATTTTGTATATATATACCTACCAAAATTTGTGCACAAACATTACATTGTAGAGAAAGTTGGCTATAGCTATATATACTTGTTATAGTTCTAAATAGTAGTTATAGCTAGGGTTTTTCGGGGTTCGCTAGTTTTACTAATTTCTAAAGATATAATATCTATCCTTGCCAGCTGTTTCAGAATAAACTACAAAGGTGTTTCTAGAGTTTTTATAGCTTCCTTTGAGCTGTATATACCGAGATCTCCAATATCAGCCTTTCTAATTCAATTTTTTTTGCGTCGGCAAAAAATTGCTGACACGAACCTTTATTATAGCGTTTCGCGTCGGCATTTACCCATTTTACGTCGGCAAAAAAATGTCGACGTAATTTTGTTGTGAAATTTGAATGAATGCCACGATCAAAAACGGTCGGTGTTATTGTGAAGAACATAAGGTATAGAGAACATTAAAGTCGGCCCCTTTCCTTCATGCTGACACTCTTATGCTCGGCTGGTGCATTACACTGAGACTCGAACGAAAGACGGAAGACCATTTGGAACCATGCCACAAGTCAGTCCGATCTTCATCGTCACAGAGAATACTGCGAGAAGAGTGCGCACCCATGCAAGTTAAATATAACCAGAACATGGGAGAGGTTAGGTGTCCTGTACCTTAATACAGCTTTCGGACGAATGTTCTCGTGATGTAATACCAAAGAAAAAACATGTTGAATAAAGTTTAAAAAATCTTTTTAATTGAGGAAAGAGAAATCAAATATTTTTAGTAATAATAATCGAAAAATTGTATATCGTATTAAAAAGAAGTCCAGAAGTTCTGTCTCCCACACGACACAGCAGGCAATACAGTACCGCCTGCGTGTAACTTTACATGTACGCGATAGTTATCACCTTCGCATGAGCTTTCGGTAGTGTCAGAACTTTCGTTGTTATTGTTAACCTATTGTTAAATACATGAGCTATTTTTGCATGTTGAAAACAATAGAGTTCATGTCTTGTTCGCGAAATTTAATTAGCTCATGTGAACTGCGTGTGTCCCATTGTTGTATTTAATTGCTATAGTCGTCAAGAGATCAACGAAAGAAAATAAAATTTAACAAAGATTTATTTATCTATTGCGATAGAAACGCTTTTTTAGATCGCATTTTAAAAATTTAAGAACGAAAAGCGGCGATAGAAATGCTTTTTTAGATCGCATTTTAAAAGTTTAAGAACAAAAAGCGGCGATAGAAATGCTTTTTTAGATCACATTTTAAAAGTTTGAGAACAAAGAACGGCGATATAAAAACTTTTTTAGATCGCATTTTAAAAGTTTAAGAACGAAAAGCGGCGATAGAAACGCTTTTTTAGATTGCGTTTTAAAAATTTAAGAACGAAGAACGGCGATAGAAAAGCTTCGTTAGATCGCATTTTGAAAATTTAAGAACGAAAAGCGGCGATAGAAATGCTTTTTTAGATCGCATTTTAAAAGTTTAAGAACAAAAAGCGGCGATAGAAATGCTTCTTTAGATCGCATTTTAAAAGTTTGAGAACAAAGAACGGCGATATAAAAACTTTTTTAGATCGCATTTTAAAAGTTTAAGAACGAAAAGCGGCGATAGAAACGCTTTTTTAGATTGCGTTTTAAAAATTTAAGAACGAAGAACGGCGATAGAAAAGCTTCGTTAGATCGCATTTTGAAAATTTAAGAACGAAAAGCGGCGATAGAAATGCTTTTTTAGATCGCATTTTAAAAGTTTAAGAACAAAAAGCGGCGATAGAAATGCTTCTTTAGATCGCATTTTAAAAGTTTGAGAACAAAGAACGGCGATATAAAAACTTTTTTAGATCGCATTTTAAAAGTTTAAGAACGAAAAGCGGCGATAGAAACGCTTTTTTAGATTGCGTTTTAAAAATTTAAGAACGAAGAACGGCGATAGAAAAGCTTCGTTAGATCGCATTTTAAAAATTTATGAACGAAAAGCGGCGATAGAAATGCTTTTTTAGATTGCGTTTTAAAAAGTTAAGAACGAAGAGCGGCGATAGAAACGCTTTTTTAGATCGCATTTTAAAAATTTAAGAACGAAAAACGGCGATAGAAACGCTTTTTTAGATCGCGTTTTAAAAATTTAAGAACGAACAACGGCGATAGAAATGCTTTTTTAGATCGCATTTTAAAAGTTTAAGAACGAAGAACGGCGATAGAAAAACTTTTTTAGATCGCATTTTAAAAATTTAAGAACGAAAAGCGGCGATAGAAATGCTTTCCTAGATCGCATTTTAAAAGTTTAAGAACAAAAAGCGGCGATAGAAATACTTTTTTAGATCGCATTTTAAAAGTTTAAGAATGAAGAACAGCGATAGAAAAGCTTTTTCAGATCGCATCGCAAAAACAAAATGTTCTCACAATGAGTGTTTTAGATCTGTCAAGAACGTCAAAAGTTAGATTTTTAGATTTTTCTTTCTTCGGTATTGAAATTTAATTTGTTTCCGAAATCTTATCGTGAAGGGAAAAGTCCTGAAAGTAGGGTTTTTCCGTTTGCGCTGTTAAACGTTGCTTTTTATAAGAATATACCTTTTAAAAGTTTTGCATGTTAAAAAATATGCTTCGATGATAAAGAATTATTACTAAAAGTTTTAAAAAGTAGCAACAATAGTTTTTTTTAGATATTAAGTGTTATGTTCGTTCTTTTTTCTAAAATAATATATTTCAATAGCTTTCGTGATCTTTAACACTTTCAAACAATAACATGCATGTTACATGTGACAACAAAAGGATTCATCAAATCTTATTGTTATGACACGCGTACGACGATAACAATAGAAAGCAATTAAGTTCGTGTGTAAACAAAAGATATGTGAACGTTCTTTATGTAGACATGAGATCGTTACATGAGGTCGTAAAACTCGCGTACATGTAAAGTTACATGCAGGCGGTACTGTAAGTCAGCCCTGCCCTCGGTTTTGTGAGAAGAGATGTTCTGCGAAGACTCTAACAATCGAGTCTCCTGTACAGTTTTGCTTCATGTTAAGCTGTGCCAGTGACAAGCATTTTCGAAGCATGCCGCCGGCGACTTCTGCGATATACAACCTAATGATCTTTGATTATTAGTATAGTAAATAATTACTTTATACAAAAGACATTTCAGGTGCGCATTATTGAAGTGACTAAAGTGTTTTTGGTGCGTGATTGAAAACGCTGCTCCATTGTTGCAGGAGCGTGCGGAGGTGCGGAGGCGCGATCGCGCACCTCAAAAGACCAGGACTGATAGCGTTTTTATTAGACTGCTGGATCCGAATTAGTAAGAATTGAAATGGGGAATAAATGGGCTATTATAATGAAAAAGTATAATGAGTATATATTTACGATAGATTCAAGACAATTGAAGGATTCTATAAATTTTCAAAAAAAAATTTATATGCAAAGAAAAAATTTGCCTCGGCAAGATTTTGCCGACGTGAACTTTTTTTTTTCAATTTGCCTCGGCATTTACCTCGGCATTTGCCGTGTGCCGACGTGAATTAGAAAGGCTGAATATTCTGGCTATATATAGCACACAGTATACTGTCCGAATTTTTTCTAAACGAATGTCTCTAATACTGATATAGAAACTGCAGTCGCTAGCAGTCCACACACATCCGAAACAGATTTCGGCGTGCTTTTAAGTCTTAATTACACACGTAAAACCAAATAAATAACACATGTGCAGAACTAAATTTCTTAAAGACAGACTAATTAAAACTTAAAGTCACACACATGCAGGATATCAAATTTGACCTTAGCTACCGCGAGTTCATTTAGATTCTCACAACTACAACTTTGTGCATCCACCGAATCTTGTTGGATTGTCATGATTCTTACCTCTCGTAAATCCAGTTTAGATTTTCATAATTTCACTACACGAATCCAATTTTTATAGTTCCTTTCTCTAGTATTGTTATAATATCAAACATTAGGTAAGAAGATCACAGTCGAAACTTACCATCAAGAAATGTGGCATTTTGATATTTTGTGCTTTAAGATTGGAGGGAAAGTAACCAAATGTGCATGGGAGAGCCGCGTGAAATACCCTTTGGTTACAGGACTCTGCAAGTGACATTATTGAAACGAGACACTGTTTATTTATACAAAGTTTTGAAAAGATGATAATAAAAAAATCACACAAAAAAACTTGTGAAACAAATCAAGTCGCTCCTAGTTACATAATTACAGTACTGTCTCTGCAGCATGGCACATTTATATTTCAAAAGATCACAATGTGAGGGAGAGCAGTGTAACGTATATAAAAAAAATATATCTTAATAGCAGACTTGCCTTGAAATTGACAACCAGACCCCTCAAAATTATTATGTTAATAACTGTTCTAAAATGTATTTAACTTTAATAAAGGGAAAAATAAATTGTTACCATCACCAGCGAATGGTGGACCTTGGCAGCGAAGGGAGTTTGTGTTTGTAGGTGATTCACCAATATTGGATGAGAAATGTGGTGACTAAAGGTGGATTTCCATAGAGTAGATTTTATCGCTTGTGTGATTTCCATAAGTTCATATGCCATTTTGTTTTTAAATGCCGCAAGCAATGTAAAGGGTGATGCAATCATTTTATTTTCAAGTGATCTGATGAAGCACCAAAATGTCAATTTTGGGTGAATTCTTGCCTGCATTGCATTTTCAGTAAGTCGTAGAACTATAGGAACAACCAAAAAAGTTTAGCTAGTTACCTAGATTTTCAGATTGTCAGCATTATTTTTTATTTACAGATTCCAGAGAATATAGTAAGAGGATACAGGGAACTCTCTCAAACATGTGGCTAGTTTGGAATTTTTGTTTACTTTACCAGGGCAAGCCTTTTTATATGTAGTTCTTCCTTGAAAAAAGAAACTGTATCGCCCTCTTTTTCTGAAATAAAGTTTGTAACAAATCCAGTAAACCAAGGAGTTTATTTGAGTTTAGTTTTTTAGTTTAGTTGATTATAAAAAAGTATAGCCTGTTTTTATATTTTTTAAATTACGAGCATGTCACACTATGTAGTGTCAAGTTATTTGCCGTTTTAGGGAATGCTTTATAGAAAAATAACTCCTTACTAAAGAAAACTAGGACTGCGAGAATTAATCATAAAATATAAATCTAACAAAATTCAAGGTTCAAAATTTATAAACAACATACTACATAAGTTTCTGGTCATGCAAATAAATACAAATTTTCTAAAATTTAACTTGTGCTTGGCAGTAAAAATTACACAAAATTATTTCTGTAGACTGGAGTGTTTGTACAGTGGAAGGAAAAAAAGGCTTATTTAATTTTTTGTTTTAAAAAAAATAAAAATATTACTATGAATATAATTCAGGAGTGGAAAATCGAAATCAGCAAGCCTTCTGCGGCAAACAAAACTTTTCTCTCACCAAGTAATACTATAGTTCTAAATTTAAAGGAATATGAAATACAAATTTTATTTAGGTATCAAAGTATCAAACTACTTCCAAGAAACAAAATATTGTTAAAAAATTTATGTATTAGTTTTGAAATGACAACCAACTTAATACCCACCAAATCTAAAACATGCATCCTGGCTTAATTGTAAAAAATCTGATATAGTAAATTAAAACAGGACTTGTGGGACTTTCCACTAGTGTATTTTATGCTGTGTAGTTTATGCAACAGGGTTTTAATCGTCACATATTTTGTTCACAAGGTTTTATTTAGAAATTTGCTAGCTGGTTAGAATTTTTCATATTAGAACAAAACAAGCTAAATAAGTATTTTTGTTTTGTTGTTTGTTATGCTTCTTTATGTTTACAGATTCTATAGCTAACTTGATATATATTTGTAAACTTGACATTCTCCTAATATTGTTTAGTTTACCTTTACTGAAGTATTTTGTTGGCCAGTTTTACATTTTTGCTCATTTTCTGCCCATATAGTCAAAGCCTTATTAAGTTGACTCTCTTTACTGCCTTGTTTTAATACAAAAAAAATAAGCGAAGAACATAAACTGTGAAGAGACCTATTTATAAGCTCAAGGCAAATCTAAGTTATTAATAACACATTCAGAGCCTTCCACCTTTTATGATGTTATGTATGCTCTGTTTTTTATAAAAATGTCTTAATTGTGAAGAATTATGTACAAAACTTGATAAAACAAGTGAACATTTTTTTTTGAAATAGAAATTGTTGATACGTCATCATTTCCTTTTTATTATTTCTCTTATGCCACAAATAAAATTTAAATAATCCTATTGAATTTGTACTAATATGTTATATGGTACTTTCATTCAAATTCATTGACCTTACAGATTTATGCTTGAACCTGGAGGTGAATTACCACTCCAGGAGTGAAACATATCGGATTGAAAATTTGTGATTTCAGAAATTTGATTTATTAATTGATAAAATATTCCGTTCTGATCTGATTTACATATTGAAACTATTTCAACTTTTCTTGTAGATAAGAAGGAAAAAAATATAAAAAACAAAACAGCATAGCCAATTAAATATTAAACTATTATTCTTGTTTCATCTGGTTACGATCCATTTTTTATTAATCTGTATCGTGTTAGTCTTTTTATGTTCTGTATATTTTCTTATAAAGAGAACAGATAAATATAATCTCAATGGTTATTGGAATATGGAACCACGGAAGCTTGTCTATTCAGGATTAATGAGAAAATCACCACCCGAGGAAAAAATTGAGAAAAATTATAAGGTAAGTTTCTACCATCACTTTAATTTATCTTTTGAAAATGTTTGAAGCTGCATCACAAAAAACTTAAGACAGCTTCTACATATGCTACAGTGGAATCTCTCTATCTCGAAAAAAATTTGTTTGAGATAGAGAAAGTTTGAAATAAAGAAAGGAAAATGCCTTAGCCGGACCACAAAGGGACCGAGACTTTAGTTCGAGATAGAGAGTAGTTCGAGGTAGAGAGTAGTCGAGATAGAGAAATTCCACTGTACTTTCACTAAACCGTATCACTGCAAATCAATGGACAAAGCTTTGCAAGAGTTTGCTGAGCTGGTAATTTCAAAAATTTTGATCAAATGTTAACACAGTCGAACTATAACAGCTTAAGATCAAAAGTAAATACAAAAATCGCTTCAAAGTTTTTAAATTGATTTTAACTCTCAATCATGGACAGGCAGCTGTTGAGAGAGGATTCAGCATTAACAAAGCTATTCTTTCTAAAGGAAACGAGCTTAATCACAACGCAGCAGAGAATGAGAGGGAATTTGTTCTATCGACAGTTCCCTTAAAGTGTTGCTTGAGAAGAGGAAAATTGAATAGAATCCATGGTTTAATAATTTTGTTTGGACTAACGTTTTAAAAAAAGACTCTTTCGTTACATTTTTGGATACTTGTTGTTTTGCCTTTACACTTTGTTGCTTTGTTGCTTCTTCATATCATTTTGTTCAATAATATTTGTTCACATTTAGGGTTTGGGAATGCTTTATAATCATGCTAAATATAAGAAGTACTTGCTATCATGTGTTTTCATATAAAAAGCAGAATAACTATTTCTCTATGGATGTGACTACTGTATAACAGCTGCCTAATGTTTGTAGATTGATTTACGGACGAAAGTGTTGCTATCTATTTGTCTAATTTTTGTGTTCCTTGTTCTCCCTTTCTCTGGCTGGGAAACAAAAATAAAATCAGGGAAAATCAAGGAAAAGCTGTCTTTTTTGCCCTTTTAAATCAGGGAATATAAGGGAATTTTTGTGTTTCCTTATTTTCCCTTCCTCTGGCTGGCTACATGAAATCAGGGAAAATCAGGGAATATCAGGGAATTTAGTTTGTAAATTTGGGTGACGACCCTTTTTAAGGTTGCTCTCTAAATAACACCCTCCCCAAAATTGTGAAGGTCGTGAAAATTTATTTAGCGCCCAGGGAGAATTTATGGTATGATTAGTTTTATCAAATCTGTTTTAGTGGAGGAAACGACTTTTCAAGCTATGGTCTGACAAAACACTTGAATATTACAAGCGCAAAAATGACTTGAAACCACTGAAGGAACCCATCGAATTAAATTCATGTTTGGAAATCATAAAAATGAAACCTGAATATAAAAAATATTTGAAACAGACAAGATATAAATGGGGATTTTGTCTTTCAACGCCTACTCGATCGTATAATTTGGTTGCCATATCTAAAGAAGAGAAAGAATTGTGGAAAAAGCATCTTGCTGAAGTTTGCAACTTTGGACCAGATTTAAGAAGACCAGTAGAAGGTATTTGTTTATTGTTAATTTGATTATTTTTAAAAGTTTAATTTTTTAAAAGTTTTGTAGGTTAAAGAATCAAATTTGAAAAATTTAATATGTAAATCATAGTGTCCAGTGTCCTCCTCCCTCCCTCTCTCCCTCCGGTCTTCTATTGGGGGCTCAGGTTTCTGAAATTTCCCTGTTTAGAGAGGAGTAAGGGAAATAGCTCTGGTTGGGAAATTAATTTTATTGGTGAACTTTTTCCTTCGAAAGGGGAGAATTAATTATTTTTTATTTTTGGCCATTCCCCCTTTGTGGTTGTGTATTGCCAATGTATTGCTACGGTAACACTTTATTTTTTTATTTTTGTCTTCATATGTAAATTTGATTTCTCTGTGGATTAAATGATGTTATTTTTAAGCTCTTCGCTAAGTAATAAATAACACAAGTCGGTGGCCCGTGGAAGAATCCACGTGTTTGCCCCTTCTACCATTTTGCGTGACAGACAGACGTATTATAATATAGATTTGTGAGGTGTAATGTGAATAATGTGAAAATTAACCTTGCAGATACTCCAAGTTTGTCTACTATTATATGTCTTGTAGTATTCATCCACTGCATTTGTTTTTGTTTGCGTATAGACATCCATGATATAATGACTGACGCCCAACAGCATCGTGATTCAATATCATCAAAAGGAAGTAGTGTCTCTAGAAAATCTTTAAGTACCTCATCATCATCAGATCCTGGCAGTGCGAAATTACATCGTGTTAACCAAGTAACGATTATTGATGGTGTCATCAATAATGATGTTGATGAAGATGATAATTATAATGATGATGACGCTTTGTCGTCCTCTGGTAGCTCCAATGAAGCCGATGATACATATGATACACCAAGACCTAGTATATGCAGTGACAGGACTGGTTCTTTATCAACTGTTGCCAGTTCAAGGATAGGTAGTTTTGCAAGTGCTCGAAAGGAATCCATATCCAGTAATTTTAGTGATAAATCAAAAGCAATGCCTAATGAAAATGATGATTACCTAGTTATGACGGAAAACGCTGTGTCTATTCCAGATATGGAAGACAGCAGCGACGTTTACCAGGACATGGGAATCGTTTCTCCATTTAATCACATTAAAATCACTCCAGAATTGGGCTCAAAGAAACAAAGTTCGACTAAAATTCGGACGCTATTTTCGCCTAACGGAGAAAGTTACGTACAAATGAATCCCGTCCCTGGGTCTGATTATATACCAATGGATGACAAAAAACCTGAACCTTTTGAGAAAAATAAGAAATTTAAGCAAATTAACAAGTCGTTGTCCTTGCGTCCCAACACGTCTCCATCTCTGGCTGCTATACCAAGAGCTTCCACCATGCAAATTCAAAGAACTTATCCCGCAAAATCAGAGGACCCTTACTTAGACGCTATACCAGATGTGAAAAATAAATGCATAAATGAACCACCAGTCCTAGCGGAGCCTGGTAATTACAATTCTGTACCTTTTACGAAGACTCAATAATTTTTGTATACCCACAACATTAATTTTCAGAATTTAACCTTTTGTTGAATTTCTTTTAGTTGCACCAGATGTCTGCAGGGATACGAAACCGTCACCTTCAATTGATCGGTCAACCAAACCAAGACTTGTCAAACAAACTTCGTACGTAGGTCGGTATAAACGACCACCTCTGCAACATACAACTAACCTTAACATCTCTTTTGACACAGGCCAATTTCGACGTGCTCGCGATGAGTCTCACGCTTACATGCAACATAACATAATCAACCCGTCTCAACATGATAATAACACTACGCAACGTTTTAATGATCAAACTGACTTTGGAGACTACTCTAACCATAGGTTGAAAAGTCATAAACAAGACTTTTGTAACGGAGCTGTGAATTACTGTAATGTTGATTTGAACGAGTTACGACGGCGTAAACCTAATAATAATAATAACAATTACCAAGAAAGTGTAGGCGATCTTTATGCGAATTTTAATTCTTGTCGAATAGAAGATGATAATATTTATGAGGTTGAGAACATTGATTATAAGAATGAAGAATTGCCAACACCACCAAATATTGCAGAAACATTCAATGGAGTTCCAGTGCAGGGTTATGAGAATGTACAGGTAGTTTAACCAGTTTGACCCAGCATGCAATGCGTAACAAGTTCTGCTAAGCTTCTTTTTAATATTCTTTTTTAATTTTTAACCTTTATTTTTTTATACTTTCCTGATTTTTCATTGTTTTTGATAAATGAGCAAGTAAAACTAGCTTCATCTAGTTGTATCATTGTGTGACACTGTTTTTATGATTTTAAATTGTTCTTATTTAGGCCACACCCAGAAGCCCAACGGAGGGTTTAACTTATGTGGAGTGTCAACCAGCCAGTCATGAAATGACAGGCGAACTTGGTGCAACAAAAACTGGTACCCATTATGTCATGGTCGATACATTAAAATCTCAAGCTGTTAAAAAATTAAGATAAAAAATATGATTTTTGTAAAACGAAATAAAAACAGAGTATGGTGACCTTGCATTATTCTTTAATCACTTGAAATTTTTTCTGAAACGAATTAAAATTCTGTTATATTGGAAGTGAAACAGTTTTAATAAAAAAAAAAGTCTAAAAATTTGATATTAATTGATGAAAGATGTGAAAAAAATAATTATAACTTCCAGCATCAAAAACTAGATGGCGACCAGTACAATATACAATCTTAAACGTAAATTTAAAATGTAAAATGCTTTAGCAGCCTTTTTTTTATCATCTCTATCAACTAAAGTTTTATATATTACAGTTTATATTGTTTTTCAATAAACGTTCAATGAATGTTGTATGAGAAGTTATTGTGTACAAAATCTTGATTTTGTATAATGTACTACGCTTTTTTTTTCACGATTCAAAGTTTATATTTTGTTTGTCGTTTTTTAAAGCAATATTTTTCATAATATGTTTTTAACAGTATATTTTCTATTCAATTTTTTTGCATTAAGCAATTTTTCTATGTATTTTATATATAAAGTATTTTTGTGGACGATGTTTTCACGATATGTCATAGATTTTGTCCTTTTTTTCTTCTTAATATCTCTAAAAACTGCTATACCAGCTATGTATGCACCAGATGGATGTGTTGTGACAGACGGGCTTTTGAATATTCACTTTGTGAGGATATGTGCTTTTCAACGAATACAAGCCAAAGAGTGGAAAGTTTTCTTATTGGAGAATATCTCAGTATTTCTTTTATACCTTTATACCTTCAGTTTTTACGAATTTTCGCGCATTTTGACCAAATTTAAAGAATTGAGTTCTTGAGAATTTCTCAAAACGCCATTCACGAAAATAAATACAAGCTCCATCTTGCAAGCAGTGTGAGGCTCAAATCTTTCACAAAAACAAATCAACTTGTAACAACAGGCTGTGGAAGTAAATAATTAAAAAAAAAACCATAAACAACAAAGATTACAGAAAAGCAACAGTTTCCCAAACTGTCCTTGCTCTAAAAACATGTAAGTTTTCATACGACAACAGAAGTTTGATTTCAATTGGCGCATCATCCTAACCAGTAAACACGTGACTTTGACAGCTGTGCCTCGAAAATGCAGAAACCTAAGTCACGATGAGCCTAACTTTGTATCGCTAATAAATGTACACGTCGTATAACAAAAAATATCTGACCATAAATTTTTATTTTTTTGCTTTCTGTTGGAAAACAGTTGCATTCGTAAAGTTTTTAAAAAATCGTCATTCAACAAAACGAGTACTCACTTAAAGTACACGAAAATATAATTATGACTGGAAGTTATGTTGTTCTTTTAAATTATTTTTCTTTTCTTTTGTTCAATTTATATATATTTCATTTTTTATTATTTTACCTTGTTGATATATATATGTTTAATATACAGTTTGTTGATCATATTTCCCTTTCTTTTTGGTGATCATAATTTCCTGAAATGGATTTCGAAAAAAAAAATAAGCAAGAATTCTTGACGCTCTACTTTTCAATACTACCTTCAAAATAATAAATTGCAATTTGGTAGCCGATAAATGCTTGACTCAAAACTCCTCAAATCTCCTCTATAAGCGGATTTTGGAAAAAACTGTCTCTTCAAGTCTCCTAAACTTTAATTTTACAACCTGTCGTGTATTTTAATTTTCAAAATGCATAGAAGTGCTACACGGGTACGGCAAGAATTTGTTTTTTACTCATGGCATCGCCTTAAAAATGTCCTAAAATGTTTTCAATTTTTTGAAAAAATATCAAAAAGGTTTTCTCCAAAAAAAGTTGAAATCCAAAAAAATCTCAAATTTAACTCTATAAAAACAATGGCAACCATGTTTAACGTTATTAACTTTCTTTAGAATAGCATATATTATCATATTTATCATAATTTGGATGGCAGCATGGCGGTGTTTCATGATGAGATCGAGATAGAAGATTTTGAGTATGACGAAGATGCTGAGATATATTATTACCCATGTCCATGTGGCGACCGTTTTGAAATTAGTCGCGAGATGCTAGCGGATGGTGAAGACGTGGCTACCTGTCCTTCTTGTTCTCTCATTGTGAAAGTCATCTACGATGTAGTGAGTGGTTTGTATTGTTAGATTTCCATTGGGTCAGACGTTTAATTATGCATGTAAAGCATGTAAGTTTTGTATCCTAATTGGTTAAGAAGTAATTATTACCCTTCAGTGAAATTAAAAAGTTTAAAAACTATTTTTTATTACTTTTTGTTTGTTTTGTTGGTTTACCCTTTCGTCGCGGAGGCGGCGGCGGTCTTCAGGAAAGTTTTATCACACTGGATTCGAGTCTTTTGTTATTGCTCATTTCACTGGATAAAAAAATTCTCTACTATTTTCTCGCGTATAAACGGAAAGCTGATGATGTGCTTTCCTGATATAAAGTTAAGGAATAAGACCTTTATCTTTAGCTGTTTTTATTGAAGCATGGCCCTTAAGTCAAGATGAAGAAAGAAGCTGTTGTTGCTGATATTTTTCAAGCAAAAATGAAGTGAAGTAAAAAAATAATTTTAAAACCAGCAATTTTAGGATGACTTGAAAGAACGCTATGTTTTAAAGTGTTTTTATGTTACAATACGTAAAATTTCTTTTTGTTTGTAGAGTTCCTTATAGCTAGCCAGAATTTAGAGGCTTTATGCAGGCAAATTTTTCTCCTTTTTTTTAGCGAAACAAACGAACAAACAAACAAACAAACCAATTTTCATTAGCTATGTGTATTTCGCCAAGTATTAAAAAATCGTAGCTAAGAATTTGTGTGTCGTATAATTTATTGTGTTTTATCTGGACAATTTTGTATTAACATATAAGGTTTTAAAGTTTTTAAAATATAAAGTTTATGTTTTTTATTTTATTTTTCACACGCGCTCTCACAAAAGCAAAACTCATTCGGTTTTGCTTTCTTTGAGCATATTCTTTTGAAATAAGCTCTCACGCGCAGAGGAAATAGCTTCATACAAAAAACATTTTTGAAAAGAAGCTTTTGTCCGGAGTGATCAGAATGTTTAATAAAATTGTAAAGCATGCATAAAGTTTGATGACCTCCTACACAGGGCATTTTTAAAATCTTAATCAACACGTCAAAGGCTGGGTTTATTCTTGGCTAGTTTTTTTTACCTCTTTTCACACCATGTTCTAATTAGTTTTATGAACAATTTGGTTTGAGTTTTATCCCATCCTCCTCAAATACAAAATTTACGAACATGCAAGTGATGCAACTGGATGGAAACGCAGCTTATTATTTTTTAATAATATCTGGATCGGAATTATATCAACATATTCTTTGCAGGAATGCGTACTGAAATGTTTTTTCGTTATGTGTGATTTCAAACCGACCGCGGTTTTTTGTTGTTGTTGTTAAACAAATTCAAACAGTCAATTCCATTCGAAAATTTTCATTGGCAAGTGAACGATGGAAATTTAGTTTCTGGGGAGGTAAAACCTGCGTATGTTGCTTCAATGTCTTTAGCCAGAAAAGTAATTGCAGCAAAAAAAATCGTGAAATTTTCTTTTTGAGAAAATTTTGTCTTGGTGGGGGGCTGGTAGCCGAACCTAATTTTTCAAAGAGCCACAAAACATTCTCTGAGATGACAACTTCGCTAGATAATTTTGGATTATTTTCTTGTACAGGATGATTTCATGGAAGGTGAAGAAGTTGCGGCTGTTCCAACAAAAGAACTTGAAAAGGCGTAACATCCAAAAACTCAATTCCCGCGAAGACCATCTTCTGTGCCGTGTTAAAGCGTAAATCGTGTTAAATTCAAATGGTTATTATTGTAAACGACATAGAAATGATGAACGATGAAATGATAAAATGCGACTTAATATATTTTTGTTCACGCTTCTGCTGTTCAATGAGACATTGCAATTATTAATATGGTCTGAATTGACCAACATTGACGTAGGAGTTTTTGATAATCTTGTAACGTTTTGATTAAAAGCCAAATATTAAAGATGATAGTTGTATGATATTTTTTATTATATTTTCATTGCATAAACATCACTCAAACTTGTCTAAGCAATCTGTAATTTTCCGAACGTGATGTTAAGGCAGGTTTCCATTGAAACAAATGTGGTCGAATCGATCGACGTCGATCGATTCGACCTCATTCGTTTGAGTGGAAACCCGCCTTTCACCCGGGGAAAAGACTTTTACGGAACTTATTTTACGGGTCATATAAAAAATTGCACTTATCGCGCAGGGATAGAAATGTTGGGTACATGGGTGGCGTATTTAAAACGCGCCCGAAATGAAATAAATATTAACGAAAACTTTCCACATAAATACGATTTTTATTTATTTTAAAAAAAATTGGGATATCTTTTGATTTGACAGACGCCCTGCAATTTATTTTTTTTACAGGTAACTCCCAATAACTCGAACCTCCAAGGGACCCAGAAAAATATTTCGACTTAGCGAATGTTCGAGTTAAGCGAAGCACCCGTTAAGTCTAATTTAGTCTTGAATGAGGTTATAGTTTGAGTAATAGCGAGTTTTTTAAGAGGTGTGGCAACAGTTATTAGAAAAAAGTCCAATCTTGGCGGTAAAAAGGCATGCAAGTCCCTTGTAAAATGAATTTTATCTTGACAGACAAAGTTATCTATCTATATTACATCAGAAGTTAATAAAAACTAAAAAAAAGTAAAATCTGACATTTATGTAGCTTGAGAAAAAAGTGGGTCGAGAAAAAAAGGGTCGAGTTATCGAATGTTGAGGTTTGAGTTAACCGGAGTTTTTATAAGGAAGTATAAGGAAGGTTGGTCGTTCTTCTCGTTTCGTCGGATTTTTTCTCTTTCTTTTATCGCTAGCGGCTTTGACATACGCAAAAAACCTTGGGGACGAAGATGGGACTTTTTTGCTCTTTTGGCTTACTCTGTCCATGCTGGTAATGTTTCAGGTTTGGCTCAGCTGTGAGAGTTAAAAAATTAACAATAATGATCTCATCTTTTGGCTCGCAGCAAAGTTTTTCCACCATAGAACTTTTTAACCATATGACATCAACAGCTGGAAAAGCCGTTTGTTTAAAAGGTTGGGAAGTTTCTGGCATAACAGAGGCTGTTGAAAAGGGTACATCCGGTATTCCATCTTTGCACCCTTTCCACGATATTGATCCGTTGTCAATTACGCTAGTCTCCACAATCGAAGAAAGCCTCACTAAAACCACAGAGGAAATAGAAATGTATCTAACCGAAGAAGATATGGATGACTATAATAGGGATGACGAAAAGTGGATCGATAGAGATAGAAATGCCTTCAACTAATTCGAAAGTGACGGAGAGGAGGATCTTAACTAACTAGCACTTAAGAAAAACTTGTAAAGGCTTTCTAATGTTTAAAAGGAGTTAAATGTTTAAAAATTGTTTATATTTTATTTTTTAATTCTTGCAAAAATTATTTTTTTTGCCTGAAAAAAATCTTGGGAAAATTAATTCTCGCAAAAATTAATTCCCTTAGATAGTTTGTAATATAGCACCACGTTGTACTTGTTGATATACCATGTAAGACACGTATAGTTATTACCAATGCGGTGTTATTTTCAATTTTAAAACTTTTACTCAATCTTTACTTTACATCTAAATTTTTATTTAACATTTATAATGTGAACTTTAGAATCTTTTATTTTTCTTATTAGCACCCTCTCGTCACATGAAGGGGTATATTTTGTTGACTTTCAATGGAAACAGATAATTCAAGACAAATAGGTTATTATATAGTAACTTGATATTGTTAATTAAAAACACAAAAGAAATCGTTTACAATCACGATGAAAGCATTTACATACGTTCAACATCATCATGATACTTATGTGAATTGGAAGTTATCTGTGGCTTGAAGTAGAAAATAAATTCTCTTCCTTTCTTATTTTACATGGAAATAAAAACAACTGCTTTGACAAGAAATCCACATACTTGAAATTAGATATTTAGAACTAATACGAGAAAAGGGAATATAGATATTATATTTCAAAAACTAACTCAGGAAACAGCGCGTATATAGTTTAGAATATTTACACGACTTAACTAGAATTATATAATGGTGGAAATGAAATGGCGTTGAATCGTTTTTAAAAAATTTTATCGATAAAGTTCATGATCAGTTAGAAGATGAGAAACGTGTAACGTTCAAGTCTGGTTCTCTTGACGACGACGATGAAAAGTTCGAACAGATATCTGCACTAGATGCAAAACCAAGTAGTAAATCAGACGACAAAAAAGTTAACCTTCTAAAAGAAACTTTTGGGCATGATGACTGTGAAATGTGGATTACCTTGTTTCTTAAATACCCATCATTACAAAATATTTCTGGATTGCATATCAAATTGGAACATGCAGATGATGAATGGATGACAAGATTTTTGGATTACAAAGGCTTGGAAACCTTATTTGCTGTCTTGGAAACTTTTACTTACTCTCGTTATGAGAAGGGAATATCTCATATAGAAGATGCAGTGTCCTTTGTGAAATGTGTTAATTGTGTGAAGGCGGTGATGAGTGCAACTATTGGATTGGATTATTTTGTTGAAAATCCTGATATAAGCAAGAATATTATCCTAGGTGAGTGGATGCGTACGAAATTAATTTTAATTTGATTCTTGGTTGCTAGCATTTTAATTCAGCTAATTTATTTCCGGATATTTTGTCAATTGAGACAAGCTGGTGTTGCTAGGATTCATCAGATTTGCAACAAAGATGAGCAAAAATGACCATTTAATCAACTTTTTGTATATGAAAGTACCCGAAAACGGTTTTTCTTCTTGCTATACTCTTCCTGGATTTCAATTGCAGTCCAACAATAATTTAATTTTTCTCTTCTACTCGTCTACTATTGCAGACAAAAGTAAGTAGTACAGTATCTTAACATACACATTATTAACCATCTGCATTTCAATTTCAAACATAGAGTCGCTCAGTTGCTGATATGGTTAGCGTAGAAATTCAAAATGGCAAAATTGAGGTCTTCAGATCGTTGAAAATGCACTCTCAATTAACAAATCAAATAGGTATTCCAAAAAATTCTAATTACCCAAGACTAATTTCTTAACCAATTAAATCATTAACCAGAAAGAGCAAATACTCTTTCAAGTAAATGATCACCAGTAATTATCACTATTTCCATCCAATACAAACCTTACCATTTACGTCCGTTTGTACTCAATTAGCAACCTGAGCCATTGATGTAAATGACTCAGGTTGCCACTTTCCGTATCAGATCCCTGTACCAGTCCATTATGATGTGCATAACAGAAGCACTTGGACCAGGGTTATGTTCTGTTTTAAATACGAATCTGGACGGGTTTGAATCAATACGTGAGATGAAATGCAAAATATTTTAAATATTACAAAAATAATTACCTACGATATTTCATTAGGTTCAGGTAAATAAGCATTTTTGTGAAAATGTAGTGTTCCCGACTGCTATAAACAATGCTGAATGCTTTAGTTTTTAAAGTTTCATGAAGGGGCGCCTATTCAAAGGGGCGCTAATCAAAGTTCTGCAAGATTTGGGTAAACGAATCTGATAGCTAGCTACATAATATTCTCACAAATAAATCTTCTCAATACAACTAAGATAACAGAAGAAGAAGAGGAAGAAAATATATTTTTTATGCTATTTCATTTACTTTTGTTCGCGCATGATTGCATTATATAAAGAATTAATTTTCTTATAAGAAACAAGTTGAATGTTTTCACTTGAGATGTTTCTTGTAACAACTTCAATAAGGGCAATTATACGTACTTTAATCATGATAAAAGTTGTTAGGAGTAAATTTTCGTAACTCGATGAATATTTCACTACTTTTCTCCCACGATTTTTGCTTTTTTTAAAAAAACAATTGTTTTACAAGAAACTGTTTTTCATTTGAAATGCTGTCCACTAACAAGTTTGTAATTATTTTGATCAATACATTTGATTTTGTTACTCTTCTCCGATAATAATTTTATTTTGATATAAGGTACTAAACAGATAAAAGATATTTCTGTGGAAAATGTTTTTGCTAGATTTATTAACTGATGTAAATATTCTGGCGGACTTTTCAGAAACTTCTTGGAAATAAATTCTCGACTTTCTCTTTTTATTCGGAGTATGTTGTCACTGTTTTTATTTTACTTTTATTTACTTTTCTTCGTTTTATTTTTTTCATTCTTTTCTTTGGAATAATTGTTGGCATATCGAAAAGTGGGATGCGGGATGCGGGATGCTGACCGGGACACGGGATGCAAAAAATCATCGAAATAAAATAATGACCGCGCCCAATGTTATTTTTTCTCGCCATGGATTCAACGCACGAAAAACTCGATAATGAATAAATACATTTTCGTTTATTTTTAACAGACTTAACAAAGTATAACGAAAAATAACAGAATTTTAACAAGTTCAACAAAATGTGAATTATGAAAAACACAAATGATAAGGGAAGGCGACTTTGCTTTGAAAATCTTTAAATGTGCAGAGTGGGTAGAAAGGATATCTTTTTGCTGGTATCAATTAGTACAAATAATAACCAAAAATCAGATAAATTTAAAATTCAAAATGTGTAAAATCTTGTCCAGCAAGCAAAAATCCAAAATCCAAAATCCAGTTACAAAATCGTATCCAGTAGAATAATCGAAATGCGTTCAAAATCCAGAATCGAGTTTCACAATGATAAGAATAACATCAGCTTGCAATCATACAACGTCTCAAACACACTACGCTGGCAAACTGTTTTCAGTCGATTAATTTTCCTGATCATTTCGCTCGCCCCAGGGCATCTTGTATCTTTTCTGACCCCGGGACGGCGATACGAATATGTCGCCGTCCCGGGGTCAGAAAAGATACAAGATGCCCTGGGGACGAGGTTGGTGTCTACTCTTCTATGCCATATGCTGTGAAAACCTGGTTTCTACTCCTGGTTTTTATTAAAAAGAAAAAGGGCAATTCGTAGTCACGAAAATGTTCGTTTTTCTTACTCAAGACATAGACTGGTTTCTGCAATATCAACTATTTCAATCTCTTTTCAGAGTGTATAGCTCGAGAGCACTACCTTTTGAGATCGGAGGCATTTACATTTGTTGCTTGATATCTCAACCTCGCCAAAGGATACATAAAAGTTCAATGTCAAACAAATCGTTTCGTATCACATTAAGTTCACCAAGCGAAAAAAAAAACAAGTCATGCATTTCTAACGGTTGTATTCTTTTTAGAAAATTCCGGCGTAGTTTATTTTAATGTCTACGCGATGTATGTTGTAACGGCATGGTCAGTATTTTATTTCGATGAATCTTTTGCATCCCGCATCCCGCATCCCGCATCCCGCTTCTCGCATCCCGATAGGTCATCCCGATAGGTCATCCCGATAGGTCATCCCGATAGGTCATCCCGATAGGTCATCCCGATAGGTCATCCCGATAGGTCATCCCGATAGGTCATCCCGATAGGTCATCCCGCATTCCGCATCCCACTTTTCCGATATGCCATAATTGTTTGGGTAATTTCGAATACGATCTTACACACAAAACATTTAACACGAAACATTAAACAAGTTTATTCAGCTTCCTTTTCTGTTTGCTTCTCACACATAAAAAACTTTTGTATTTTGTATTGTCTTGACGTGGGTCTGATAAATGTTTGTTTCTTGTCGAGATGTTATAACACGTTTAGCAATTATTATGTTTCTGATTTAAAAAGGGTGTCGATTTATACGACGTATTAATTGTTTTGGATCCCACTTCTACTGCGGCGTCTTTGTTGAAAAAAATGTTTCAACGTTTTAAATTAAACTTGAATTGTGCTAATTTCAAAAACGCAAAATGTAAATAATGTATTCTCTTCGCTTTAATTGCAATTATATTCCTTTGAGATTATTTCAAGTATTTTTTCTTTATCTATGGATTCATTCTTTGAATAGCATCGGTGAGGGAGTACAAACATGTGAATTTTTTAAAGAAGAATATTGGAGTTTATTTAAATGAACCTGCTTCACCTTACGTGCTCATTCTAAATAGAAGACAATTAAAGATTAAACAGTATTAGAATAAGTTATATAAGATTTTATATATTTTCCTCTACCAATGTTTATTTGCTAAACTTTCCAGCATGGCGCGAGGTTTTCTGTGTTTACCATTCAGGAAGAAACAGAAGAAACAACGTAAACTCGATACATCAATCTCTAATGACGAGAAATCAAACTTGATCACTAATAATAACGAAGACAAACAAAAAATTTCAGCAAACTTTAATAAAAATGCTTCAAAAATCTCTTTTTTTCGTAAACGCGGGAAAAATGAAGATGGGGAGAAACTGCTGTGTGATGGTAATGTTCAAACACGCAGTTCTATTGATGAGATAATTCCAGACAAATGCAAGAACGAACAGCGTGAAACGTCAAAAGAAGATGTCAAAATGGTTGGAAATGTAACTTCTGAGGAAGCAAATGAAGCTAATAATGACTTTGACACCCTCACAGACGATGTCTTCTCTACTACGCTGGACAATGCTCAGCCTCTCACACGAACACGTCGACCTGTATCTTCAGATGGTAGACCAAGTTTATGGAAGAGATTATCTTCCTCATTGGCACAGGAAGAGGATAATTTTAAGTTTGTAGAAGAATTAGATCTCGCACAATGTCAAGAAGTTTTATTAAAACCTTCAACGAAAAATTACACCCGTTTGAACATATGGTTAAAAAAGTGTTCTGATGAGTGGCTTAGTAAATTTTTAGAGCACAATTGCCTCTACATGATATTTTCCGCCTTAAACGTTCTAAGTGGGAGACAATACCAAGAGTTCGGTGATGCAGTGCTGCAGTTGGATCTTGTACGGAGTATAAAGAACATTTTGAATAAGCAAGTTGGATGAAATATTTAATTAAAGACGACAATGATCTCATTTTTGGAAATGGCCCTGGGTAAGCAATTTCTAGTTGGGTTTTCACTTTATCATTCCGAGTTTAAATTTTTGCGCTATAGTAATATAGTATTTTGTTAAAATTCCCTCACAAATAACAAAACAAAAGATAGATGCTTATCTTTTCCTCTTGACAAAAGGATATTTTCGTGCCTACTAAATTTTAGGCAATGGCGAATTTTTTTGAACGAAGGCGCGGAAGTTGCACGCGCAAAGATTAAATAATTTAAGTTCATTCCAAACCGTAAATGCTCGATTAAGCGAACTGTTTAAACGAACAGATATTTATAAACATTTTGACATGAAATTTCATGCTGCAGATAATAATAACAAATCTGTTTTTGAGTAAAAGGTCGTTTTTTTTATTATTTCCAAAATGCTTCTTAAATAAGCGACCCCTTTGGCTCTAGTAACATATTCAAAGAACCGCTCCTGGATGCTTATTCGAGGGGGGGGGGCGTTTAGAAAGAAAAGAAAAAGGGTGGGCACTTAATCGAGCATTTACGGTACTAGTAGTAACAGCAAAACTTTTGTTCAATTCTTGCATATTTGTCACAAAAATCCTGGGAACTAAGTTGGAAGTTGACTTTAATGAGATAAAAAAAAATTGAGTTGTCACAATACACATTTAATATTCATTTTTCTTTAACAGGAAAAAAACACACACACCTACGTGATATTTATTAGGAATACCTTCACGTAAATTTTTATAAAAAGGTCATTTTCGTACCCAGAGCTCTTTAACTACTTTCAAGGTTCACAAGGAAATATTTTTAGCATATTCTTGATCTGGGAACGCTAACTGGTGGAAAAATCACGCCTGTGTTTAAGCAGCCTAATTTAACTGATTTTGTGCGGATAAATACTTCGTGAGAAAAGACATTTTCCATCAATAACAGGATAAAAGTTGACGTGGGTTAACAAAGATTAAAAAAACAACGTTTATAATCATGAAAGCAAAATTTCAGCATATTATTAGAAATATTCTTAACTTTTTGTCTAATTTCATCTTGAATATTCTTGTAGTATATTCTGAAGCGTTTAACTTAAAATAGGTCTGGGGACGAGAATATAAAATGGTGATTCTTTCATTTATTTGCGTGTCAAGTGTGTTTCCTTGTTTCGTTTTGCTTATTTTCTTTGGTCTTTTTTGCAGAAATAAGCTGCTATGACGATGTCGGTTTGTGATCATCAATTAAGATTAAAAATAAGTGACCATTAAAAAATTACTGCGGTTAGCTAGAAATGTTGTATATAATGTTTTTTTTTACTAGTCGTGCCAGGAAATTTAATTAAGAACTTAAGTACTGTTAATTTAAATTAATTAGTCAATCTGTCATCATTAGGACTTTTTTTTTATCTTTATGGACGATCGTCTCGAGAGCTCTTGAGAGTTCACGGGAACAAACTTTCGTGAATTTCGCGAATTTTAGAAATTCTAAAGTCTTATTCGCAGTATTTCTTTAATGGCTAAAGTTTAAAATTCTATTTTTTTAGATTTTCTAATAAGAAAAATGCCCGCCTAGTGTTATAATTTACCGTATTTTTGCTGATACGGAATTAATTTTCGCGGGAGTTTTTGGTCAATTTCGCTCGCTTTTCGTGAAATTCGCAAAATTTAATTTTCGCGGATTATTGGGACTTGCCAACTTCGCAAAAATTAGTTCTCGAGAAAAGTAAATTTAATTTTTTAAAAAATTTCTTGCGAAAATTAATTCCCTGGTAATATGATCACAGTACAAAATCATCAATCGATTTTCCTCTCTTTTTTGGCGTCTTAATTCGTGTGTCGAATCGATGCACAAATTGACACTGTGACAAAAGACGTTTTAATTGGTTAGTAGATAGTAATATAAGAATCCCAATATCGTGCTGAGATGTTTATCGTTCCACGTTTAAAATCGAACAATTTCTGTGATAATTCTGAAGCAAAACAATAAAAACGATGGCAAAATATCAGATAGCAAAAAAGTTATTTTGCAGTCAAAAACTGTCACCGATTGCCTATATTAATGAAAAGTTTTTAGTTCTATCCAATTTGAATGAGACTCGGTCATCAGAGCATAATTTTTTTTTTAAAAAAGGAATATTTGAAAATGTTTTATTCAATGGTTTTTGAAGCCTTTTCCTCACTTACCTTATCGGTAAAAAAAAAGTCGGTGTAAAAAAAAGTCGGCAAAAAATTTAGTCGGCAAAAAAGTTAGTCACTTAGCAAAAATGAGTCACTTTTTACCGGTTAATTTTTTTAATATTGGTCACTTATTGCCGACTTTTTTGACACCGCTGAATTAAAAGAGAACAAAGATTCGTGAAATTTCCCTTGGAATGTGCCCAACAGTCATCCAGTTGTCAAAGAAATTATTCTTTATTTTAATGGCACATGCATAAGGATCACATTCACTTTGGAAAGTCAAAAAACTAAAAAATTGGAGGTTAAAAAGTAATTCAAAAAATCGGCAAATATTACTAGTCGGTAAAAAAAAAGTCGGTAAAAATTTTCGGTCGGCAAAAAAAAATGTCGGTAAAAAAATTGGTCGGTAAAAAATTTAGTCACCTAGCAAAAATTTGGTCACTTTTTGCCGACTTTTTTTTTACCGATAAGGTATTCAATCATATTTTCAAATTTCATGTTTTCACAGTTTTAATTAGTAATATTACTGTATCTGTCGGACGCCCAAATTCTCGTCGTTGTATTCATTTTTTCGTAGTATTTTTTAAAGATTTTCAATAGACAAAGGAGAAGTTTATATTATTTTTTCTCTTCTCAAGGTCCTTTTGATTTAATGGAATAGATTCTAATCAATTAAACGCCACAAAATTTGCCCCAAAATTCTGTCGGACGCACCTTATTTTCCTAAACCTGAATTAAAGTAACATAAATCTGTTAAAAAACGAAACTTATAGTGACGCAGAAACCCTTTGAAAAGTTTGGAAAACATAACGTTTTATTGAAAATAGAAAGTCAGCCAAAAAAAGTAACACAACATTTGTGCATCCGACATGTGTTTAAAAATAAAAATCTACAATACGGATGGAACAACTTAATTTTTTGTCTCAAGAAACAACAGCTAATTTTCCTGTTATGGTTCAAGAATTCTAACATATAGATCCACGAGTTTCGATAAAAATATAATTTCTTTAATGAAGATTTAAATTCTATTTTCTATCGCGTGCATCCGACAGACTTAAATTTTTATTCGCTGTCATCAGCACCGATCCAATTGGAACTTTAACCACTGTTTCTTCTTTAGACCTTCTTGGCTTCTTTTAAATGGTAGTCTTATTTTCACTCAAACTTTTACCACCTCTTACTGAACTCCTACGAAAGTATCGATTGTGCATCCGACATATTAGGCAAATAATCAAATTTAAGCTAAAATTATGGATTTGTTGAGAATCACAAAGTTCAAACAAACAAAAAACGATTCTTAAAAAAAGGGGTGTGTATCCGTTAGAATTTTGTTTTGACTTTTCACAACAAAATTGTCCCGTTCCTAACGCACATGCTTTGTTACGAAAAAACATCTAAGGTACAAATGGCCGATAAATAAATACCCGTACCCTTTTAAGCTGAAGAAAATTTGGAATCGTATCTCTTTGACGCTTTTGAATAATTCCACTCTATAAAAAGTGTTGCAGAAAAATTGTACTGCGATTTCTATATGTTGTCATGGTAAAGTGGATATTAGCTGTGAGAAGGAAAGATGTTTACTGTTGTGTTACGATAAATATTCAATTATTATTATTGTTATTATTATTTTTATTATTTATATCAATATGGTATTAAAAAAATCTTTGATCTTCAAAGATTTTAGACATTGCATTATTTTTCAAGGCTTTCAAGGCTTTCAAGCTTATTCTTTCTTACAGAGATACAGGTGTATATTCTGATATATTAAACAACTTTCCTCCTGCAACACATATTTAGTTCGTTGATGTACTGAGTTGTTCATTGTCGTGTAACCAACCCCATAAAATAAACTAATTGAAGAAACAAAGAAGTCAACAAAAATGGACTTACTTCTGTTTTTTTTATTTGTGTTTACAGAAAATAAAATCGGAAAAACACTTCGCGCAGTTAGTTTTATTTTCATTCCAAATTATTACAATAAATGTGCGCTTATCTACTTATCGTTCAAAACAATTTTTCCAATTAGAAATTAGGGTTGATTTACATAGTGTTTTTTTTCCTTACCATGTTTAACAAACCAACGCACATTATCCCCCTCTCCCCTCTTCACCGCCTTGTTTCTAATTTAAATAAGAATAGTAGATTTGACTTGAGATTCGGTTTAATTCAGTAAAGACATTTCGTGATGTCATATTTTTTTTTTGATTTATTTGTTATTCATGGATATGTTCTATATTTAAACAATGTGATATTAGTTTTGTGCGCCAGTTCTTGAAAATCACATGCTATGCTCATGTTTTCAGCTTTCATTTTCGACTTCTTGGTATCCATTGACACTCCTTCTTGTTTGGAGATTACGCATCTTATCATTTTCTGTGGTGCAAATGTTACTCGTGCCAAACATTGGATTAAAAGTTATGACTATTATTTTGTATTCTGAGAAACTGTCTAACTCACCTCAATTTGTGATGACCACAAGTTTCGATCTTGCCAAAACATAAAAATATATGTTATATAAATATAGCTTCATATGGAGTCAAAATTTTATTAATTGAGCAAAGGAAATGCGTTCGCCTTTTAATTTCAAACTTGTAATTTAATTTTGTAAAAGATTTCTGACACACGATCGCATGTCATTTGGAGATAAGAAGTATGGAAACTAAGTTGGGGAACAATATCTTCGATTTTACTAATATCGCCAATTATTCTAGTATAGCGATTTTTTATTGTTGTCCATGGACTGCCTTCACAGATAGCAAAAATAAAAAGGATGATTTGGGGTATTAGGTTCATTGAAGCGAATATCTTAAATATATTTCGTGCTTTCCGTAGCACAACTTTAACAGATTTTGATGCATGAACAAATAAAAGGCGGTAATTATTATAGAAAAATAGAACAATGTGTTGTAATTAAAATTGTCAGTGAATTGGGAGAAATTAACGCATAGTCACGTGTTAATTAGCGCACCGTGTCTCTATAAACTTTAGGTGATCACACGCGGTTAAAGTGTAACATTTTGTGTGTATAACAGAACAAGAACGAAGTGAACATGAAGAGAGTTTATTCAGACTCCATGTGTCTAGAAGTTTTTACTCCGTGTGACAGAATATTTTTTTTCCAATTTTGGATTAGCTGACTATTTATTATTTATATAAGCATCTTTGTATTTGAAGTAAATAAAACTTCAAAGACGCCATCCGGAATTGTATTGACACCATTATAATGTTATTTTGTTCGTTTTCTATAAGCGTAATCGACACAATTCTGTTGTGTTTTTTATTAAGCACTTTACCTCTTCCATCCGGTAGTTCGTATTCCTTCACACTCTAAAAGCTATTTATTTTAATATACCATAATTACATCATTTTTTACTTAATTTGATTGGTTAGTAATTACGTCGCGATTAATACGTTTTAAGTTTTCCTATATGTAGTTGTGAAGTGTTTTGCATTCAAACTTTGGTATTCGAAGTTCGTTAAGCTGGATAACATTAACGACGTGTTTTTGTCTCGTTTTCACACATTTTAAACAAAATATTGATCCAATCAATGACGTTGCTTTGTCACATGCATCATTAGAATGCTGACAATTTTTCTTTAAATAATAACCAAACATTGTTGATAAACATAGACCGATGTTGTATATGACATACTTGAGATTTGAACGAGAAGTAAGCGAGCAATAAAGGTAAAGCACGATGAAGGATAATTGGAGTAAGCTTAGTATATTCAAGCGAAAAAGTGTTCCAGAGAAGGCGTTAAATCTTGATGAGGTTGAATTGGATGTTGATTACTGTAGAGAGTTGTTATGTGAACCATCTTCACAAAATTTCGCGACTTTAAATAATTATTTGAATCGTTGTACAACAGAATGGTTGCAGTCTTTTCTGGAATGCAACGCCTTGAACATGATGCTAGGAACATTAGAATTCATGGGGTTAAGAAAAAATGCGAGTTTTGCTGACGCGGTGATAGAGTTAGAAATAGTGAGAAGCATCAAATTAATTTTAAATACCAAAACAGGCATACAATATCTTACAGACACTGACCCTGATCTGGTCGAATCCATGGTACTCAGTAAGTTGTGATTTAATTATTTATTAGTATTTAGCTCGTGGAAAAATCCACAGAAATTCGCCCGTCGCAACTCAAAGCTATCATTTTGGCTCACAGACATTCAGCGAGTTTGAACAGATTTTGTAATAAAAAGTTCTGTAATTAGTCTCAGTTATTCCTTCTTTGTTTGTGCTTCACAGATCGGACGAATGTTAGTTATTTAGGGAGGGGCAATGATCTATTTGTGGCAGTTTCCATACAGCTAATCATAAAATTATGGACACAAAAAGGTCACTGATGTCACAAAAAGATAACGTTGCTATGGAAGTGTCTGTGAGTAATAACAAAACATTATGAAGCTTTGTGACATCATAACCGAGACATATCTATCGCCCACTATCGCAACCCTTCCCTGTGTCGGGTTTGTTTTCTTAAACAATGTAACACAGTCAAATATCATGTTTTCGCCTGCTCACCTTTTAAATCATAACATTAATCTTTCTGTCACGTTTACTTGTATCGAATGAAACTCACTGTAATAACCTTTTCCTCTTTACTTGGCTAACTTTTAAGGTTTGTACAATCACTAAGTGTGAGAGACAGAATACAGTTACAGTGGAATCTCTCTATCTCGACTACTCTCTATCTCGAACTTCTCTCTATCTCGAACTAAAGTCTCAGTCCCTTTGTGGTCCGCCTAAGGTATTTTCCTTTCTTTATCTCGAACTTTCTCTATCTCGAGCAAATTTTTTGGTCCCTTGCGAGTTCGAGATAAAGAAAGGAAAATACCTTAGGCGGACCACAAAGGGACCAAGACTTTAGTTCGAGATAGAGAGAAGTTCGAGATAGAGAGTAGTCGAGATAGAGAGATTCCACTGTATTAATATAGAGATGACACAACCGCTTTTTATGTGTCTTTGGGTTTGTTTCCTTTAAAAAATGCAACACCAGTAAGTCTTTTATTTACCTTTTAAATTATAGCATTAATTTTACTTAATCTTTTTGCTACTTCCACCCGTATCGAAAAACAAATTAATAAGGCCTTTTCCTTTCATTGGCATTAAAATCTTTCCGACCTAAATTTTCCTCGTTGAATTAATGGCCTGATGCAAAAAGGAAGTTACAGAATGCGTTTTAAAACAGGAACTATGTTTTCTTCTGTTTTATATGACAAAAATATTTTTGATACGGTTAAAGAATCGCATCTTTTGTTTACCCACAGAATTTGGTTGTTAAGTTCCTCTTCTTACCGCTTATGACGTTGCTGTAATTACGTAGCATTTAACTTAACTTTAATTATTGGTTAACATCACGTGGTACCAACTACCCAATAAAACGTTCCGATAATTTTCTACACATTATTCATACCAACATGTTTGACAAATCATGGTGGATTATGTTTCTCTGTTACTCCTAACAAACGTGTGTTGTTTAGCAACAGATACAATTTCATCTCGCCTGCTATTGTTGTGGAGAAGCATCTATTAAGATAGTTTACATGGCGAGGTTTCAGTAGAGGTTCATGCGTTTGTGTGTTTGTTATTGTTGTGTTGTTTACTGGAATTTATTTACTTGTTTGTTTGTTTGATTGATTGATTATTTTAATTTTAATGTATTTTACTATATTGGATGCGTTGGATGCGGAAATTAAAAAATAAAGCTTTACGAAAATAGTAATCTTAAGTTGGAAGATAGATATCTTATATTGGGATGCAAGAATTAAAATAAACATTTTTTTCGAGGTTCTTTTCAATAAATTTTAATTTGTTTACAAAGTTTAAATCTTAATATCTTCTGCTTGATACGCCTCTACGTTTTAAACTGAAAGGTACAAGCATTTGTGAACATAGAGACAAAACTAAACTAGGCATACTAAGCTCTTAAACATTTTCTGGGTTTTTTTATTAAAAATGCATTGTTAAGATTTTATCACAGTGTGAAGGTGAAGAAGTACAACGCAGAAGCATAAAAAAGCAACTTTTTGAAATAAACTTGGAACTAGATCTTCAAAAGAAAAACCGAGGCAACATTTTGGTACTCAAGCGGAGTTGATTTGAATGGTGTGATTTTTCTGCGAACGCTTCAATTTCCTGTACCTTTTAGGCTCGAGAGTCCTCAACTCGTGAAATGTGTGTAACACTATTCGATAGGCACCGTGCGATAGGAAATTTATCTGGCTTTCAGAAAATATATTCTTTTATATACATTTATTTCGCAGTTTAGGAAATTATAGACAGTATTCTCAAAATGGGTAATAGGTGTTTCATGTATCCTTAAAAAGATTAGAATCTTTTTAATGTTTACAGATTTCATCAAATGCCTCGTATATGTCTAAAATCAACCAAAAAAAAGCAACTTGCAGCAGGATAAATAAATGTGATTGGCTTATTGGGTGTCCTTCGCCACACAGACTCCTCTTAATTTTATGTGAAAAGCGAGCTGAATAAAAATTCAATTGGTGGAAGTCAGATAAACAGAAACATTTTTCGCCACATGCACCCCTCCATTCTGTATAACTGGTCCATCTTTAACAATCAACGAAGAAGATTTTTTCACTGTTCATAATTTTTTGTAATCTCCCTCAGTTACGCTTTACATGCATCTTTAATTGTCTAAATATTTTGTTGATATCGATAGTAATTTCGAATTTTGAGGAAATTGTGGGCTGTAGATTAGATCCGATATGTTTTTGTTCTGCTTTCCTCGTGTTTTAATGTTTATATGAGTCAAAACAGAATGTGTGTTATTGTTCTCAAAGCGAAAATATAAACTATACGCCATGAAGCAAAAGTTCGAACATTTTGAAGAAAAAGAAGCAACTACAGTGAACATGAAAAATCGTTGGAACAGAATTTCAGCGAAATTAAAACCTGCCGAAACTTTAAATGAGTTGACGTCGCAAGATGTCGGCAACGCGAAACTCGATGTCGGTTATTGCGAACAGTTGCTATGTAAACCGTCGTCACAAAATTACGCAGCGTTGAATAAATGGTTGGAAAAATGTCCCAGAGAATGGATGGAAGAATTCTTGGACTGCAATGCATTACAATATATGTTTGCCACTCTAGACATTATGGGATCAAAACAGAATGGCAGTTTCTCAGATGCTGTTATTCAGTTGCAAATAATTTCGTCTATAAAAACAGTTTTGAACAGTAAGGTCGGAATGGACTACTTAATTGACGATGATACACAGTTAGTTCAACAAATGATGAACGGTAAACACAAAGCTACCATGCTTGTTTCCATAGCAAAACTGGCCTACCTCGTTTTCAAAATGAGATCTATTTTTGAAAACGGCATTTCCTCTGGACTATCTTGTCATTCGTGTATATGCGTTTTATTGCTGACGCAGCATTTTTGCGATGTGTCTTATGCGATTAAGCATTGATTACTTTTAGATTTTTGAATTAATTTTTTCTTTGATTTAACGGCTGAAATTTATTTTTAGCCTTGGATACTGGAAATACAATGGTAAAGAAACAAGTCCTGGAAATGTTATCTGGTATATGTCTTTACAGTAGTCGTGGTTACGAGTTAGCGCTCTCCTCCTTGGAGTACTTTAAGGTAAATAACTTAAGAATGTCAAAATATTTTAATAAAGAAGGGACAGATGATTACGGGTTCATAAATTGCAAACATTGGTGTTCGCAGGCGCATACTTTCCTCCCGATTTTTAATTTTTTTTTTCGTCCATATTTCTTTCATGAGATTTCCTCTTGACATTATCGCAGTCCCGCATCGCATATTAAATCATGAAATAAAACCAGAGTGCAATTTGAATCTCTAAAAATGGGTACTCTAAACTAATTAGTACTTGGGGAGTCACAAAATAAACCTGCACGCCTAATTAAGTTGAATGAAAACTATATGCAGTTAAGTTTTTATAACTTTAAATAATTTGTTTAGAATGAGAAAAGTCAACGATATCGGTTTAGCATACTTATCAACGAATTTAAAAATGCAGAGCTGTTAGCGTATAAAACTACCATCGTAGCATTCATCAACGCCATTTTAATGTCTACTATAGATTTCAACGAACGAAGAAATATTAGGAACGAATTTATCGGTAATGATTTTTCATTGTTTTTTTTAAATATTACGGGATGGTTTTGTAACGTCATGAAATTTACATTCTTGTATATATTCTACTTCATTAACTTTTGCAAGTTTGCGCATTTCATGCTAAAATGATGTTCGGTTTCTTTGAGTGCGTTTATATATGTGACGACTGCTTGAAGTTATGTTATAAACACTACTGCTCGAACGCTGAAGGTTACGACCTTACTACTTAGAGAAGCTATTGAAGAAAGGTATTCGTACATCAATGATGCAGGGAGTTGTTCTGGTATTAACTGGTACTCATTCACCGATCTAAAGAATGCCAGGTTGAATTGACCTGAAATGGCATTAACTTTACCTGGAAGGAAGCTTCCCGATCTTTATAAGCTATTGTATCCAACTCTTCAGATTGTTGATTCAATGTAATTACTTTGTAGGTCTTGGCCTGTTGGATCTGCTCACAGCTCTAAGGTCAGTTATATGCATGTATTGATTTCACTAAGTTTCCAATTTTATTTACCCACTGGCGTTGACTTTTGTGGAGACACCAAGTTTTGTTTCAACCATTTTCGCTGATATTTAGATATGAAGACGAAGAAGGGCTATACATCCAAATTAACGTTTTTGATGAACAGAAACAACAAGATGATGAAATGATGGTAACCTCAGATGGTTTAGATCTAAACGATCACCAACAAGTATTTCGAGCAGTTTTTGACCAAGTAGGTTTTTATGTTGCAATATGTATATTGTCTACAGAATAAATTTCCAAAAACATTACACAAGTCGGCATGGGGGGGTGCTGCAATTTCTAAATTTTCTGCCCAATTATGCATGTAGTTGAAGTTCAGGCTTTTTGCCGCATTTTATAAAAGTTATTTAAAAATCTTATTTCTCTAAAGTTTTTTATCGCAAAAGTTTTTGGTTTTGTTGCGATCTTTCCCTGTCGCCCTTGTGGTCATTTTATTGGATGTTTTCCCTGTTGCCGACAATAGCTTCCCGATGATAGCTTCATCGTCACACTCGCAATTATTATTTTTGATGTTTTTCTCGCAAAAATAATTTTGCACAAAAATTTTAAAATGACCTCATTCGTGACATTTTTTCACTAACTCACTTCACTTTATTATGGAAATATTTTTTCAAATCATACATTTGCACTTAATGTTATGCACAATTTTTCTCTATCAGGTGGCTGACAAACCGGTGGCGAACAATTTGTTGACCATTTTACAGAGCTTACTAATGATTGAGACCGACAATGAATTTCAGGACACCGCATGGCAGACAGTGGAGGATGTGGTTGTGAGAGCGGTAATGGTAAGCAATGAAGCTCAGGTGAAACTGTGTAAACAACGAGCTGATTTTGCTTTAAAAAAAATGTCCCAGTCGTTAGACTTGTTTAGTCATAAAAACACACAAACTGATGATTTAAAATTGAAAACTGACGCACAAAATGTTCAACATAAAGAAACTCAAACTATAGAAGTGCCTGCGTCCATTAAGATTCCTGCAGGTGCTGTTGGATTACCTGGATTATGTCCTATGCTTGATGCACCCACTGCAGGACCACCCCCTCCGCCTCCTCCACCTCCACCACCTTTTCCAGGTGCGCCTACTGAGTTTGTTGGAGGGCCGCCACCACCTGCACCGCCACTACCACCGTCAATTGGAGGGGCACCACCACCTCCCCCTCCACCACTACCAGGTGGAGGCCCACCGCCGCCACCTCCACCACCAGGAGGAGGTCCTCCACCACCACCTCCGCCACCGCCAGTCGGAGGAGGACCACCTCCTCCACCACCTCCACCGGGATGTGGACCACCACCTCCACCAGGATGTGGACCACCACCTCCACCTGGATGTGGACCACCCCCACCACCTGGTCTTGGAGGCATGAATACTGCAACGGATGGTCCGCAAAAAGCAACAAAACCAGCGTTTACACCGAAGCAAAAAATGAAAAAGTTGCAGTGGAATAAAATTCCTGGACATGTGCTGAAGCGAAGCACGAGTAGTGTGTGGAAGAAAGTGATCGAAATTAATGATGGCGTCGAGCCCGATTACAATATGGAAGAAGAACTCTTTTGTCAAATAACTATAAAGAAATCTGACAAGAAGGAAGAGAAAAAGAAAGAACCTAAGGAAGTAAGTGTACAATATCACCATGTAAACTGCAGTGTCAGCATTTTCACGTATATTACGACGTTGTTAAATGATTTACGTTTTTTAGATTGCTATCTTAGATGGAAAGCGCAGTATGAATGTCAACATTTTCTTGCGCCAGTTTAAAGGGTGAGTGATCGATACAATGAATATTCGTTTAGAGTAAATATGTTGCTAAATTACATATACTTTTTGCAGAGGAATCGATCAAATCATTCAATGGATCACAGACGGGAATAGTTCAGACCTGGGAGGTGATAGGTTGAAATGTTTGGAAAAACTTCTGCCTGACACGTCTGAAATCGATCAAATAAAATCATTCAAAGGAGAAAAGGCAAAGCTTGGACCTGCTGAAAAATTCTTCTTAAAACTTTTAGAAGTATCTAGGTATGCATATTCTGTCAACTAATTTGTGTTACTGTGTACCTGTAGACAAAATGACGAAAATTAGATTTGATTAGATTTTAATATACGATCTTTTTCTTTAGTTACAAATTTAGAATCAAGGGCTTGATATTAAAGGAAGACTTCATGATTTCGAAAGAAAGTCTGGGACCGAATATTGAAATAATGACACAAGCCATCGATGGTGACGACTTGTTTTTATTTTCAGTTTACTTTTGCCTGTTTTGTTGCAACGTTCCATGTAATTTTGATGCATCTATTGCTTTATTTCAGATATTTTGTGCAACGAGACACTTCCAGAAATGTTGAATTTGATTTTGAGAGTTGGAAACTTCATGAATCATGTATGTTAACTGAAGAGGAGACTTCCCTCTGATTTTCAATCTGTCTGCTAATGTTCTTTTTTCTCATTTGAATCATTGCAAGTTTTGTTTGAATGTGTTTTTGATTGATTTTTAACTTTAGGGTTCACATGCGGGTAACGCAGAGGCTTTCAAAATCACATCTCTACTCAAACTAACTGACACGCGAGCAAACAAACCCCGTATGAATCTGTTGCATTTTATTGTACAGGTAAAAATCGTTTTCTAATAAGTACTCCTAATCACTTGCTAAATTTCTAAAGTTAGCTTCGTTTTGAATTAGATTGCCGAAGTCAAGAAAGAAGAAATTCTCGATTTCCCTTCGAAAATGAAACATTTGGAAGCAGCTTGTCGGTAAGATTGAAATTTGTAGCGGAGCGGCGTTTCAAATAGTTCTTTGACTTTTCGTCCAGCTAGTCGAATTTTCCTACGGGCTGTACCGCTAGTCTTATGTATGTTTGTAGTTTGAATATCGATAATTTGGAAAAAGATGTCAATGCGTTGAAAACAAGTGTCACTTCTACAGAAAAAGCATTGGCGGACGCACCTGATGATGTGAAGAAGCAATTAGGAGAATTTATTGAGGTATGTTGGTTTGTTTTTATTTTATTTTATTGAGGTTCAACGCACGGGATGATTGTTCTCATCAGTCACTTCGTCATTGCTTATTTTTATGCAACGTTTCTTCTTCTGTTAGACGGCTATCAAAGAATGCAAAGAGTTAGAATCTAAAATATCCGATATACGCAAATTGAATGCTGAGTTCGCAGAATATTTTTGTGAAGATCCAAAAAAATTTTCGCTAGAAGATTACTTGAAAGTGTTCAAACAGTTTTGCGACAGCCTGAAGAAAGCGAAAGACGTAAGTTAACTCTTCATTTCATGTGTTACCAAACGGATGGTTGTGTGAAAGTATGCGTCCTGTTGATCAGCTGTTATGTGACTACCTTGCTTTTGTCAGGAAAACGAACAATTCAAGATTCAAGAAAAGCGAAGACTAGTTCGTGAACAAAAACAAGCTGAGGAAAAAGCAAGAAAAGAGAAGCTTGGTATCAAAGATGACAAACCTAAACTTGGAAAGGGACGAAGACCACCACCAGTGGAAGAGACGTGTATTATCGATAATTTAATGAATGAAATAAAAAATGGTTTCCCGCTACGAAAACGCAATATGCAAGATTCTTCGTCACCTACGAAAAAGAAAACGCCTGATGCGAAAAAGGAGGCAGGGAAGTCAAGAAAGAATTGGCATAAAACGAAATTACTAGCTGCGTTTTTGAGTAAGTTTTGTTTACAATTTCGCGTTGACCTCGTTTTTATCAACTTAATACCTTGTGTTTTATTATCCGACCTGGGGACTAGGTTTTAAATGCTTTATAATATGAAAAACACATTGAACAGTATAGTTTCCTATGCTATTTTTTAAACTTTTTATCACATAATAATATAACTTTCTTTTAGTCACTGGTAAATCAAATGATGAAGAACATACGAACAATACAGAAAAACTTCAAACAACTGTTGATGAACCATCAGAAGTAAAACAAAACGGTGTTGAAACGTCTGTACCCATATTGAATGGAGAAACTTCTGTACCCATATTGAATGGTGAATCGCATAAAGATACAACAATAAAAGATAATTCTCTTATAAACGGTAAAAAAGGCGCCATTACAGAAGATAAATTGAGTAATGGAGTCCATGTTGGAACAGAAAAAATACCGAACGAAGACGGGGAAGAAGGTGTATCATCAACCGATGAAGTGTTTGATAAATCACTAATAGACGTAGTAGATGGACCAAAAGTAAATGGGGTGCATTTAGAAGGTAATCATGGGGACGATTATTCGAATCCGATTTGTTTAACAGGTGTGAAAGCGTCAGAAAAAACTGTAACCGCTGATGACGTCATACCGGTAGAAAAGGAGTCTGATGATAAGTCACGTACTCAATCCGTAGGGGTTTTAACACCTGACTTTGAGGCGCAACATGACTACAGTCGTTTTCACGAAGAGGAATTAACGAAGTTTTCGGATAAAGTTACCGCGGTGGATGAAGCCGTTCCGCTTATTGAACAACCCGTACGTACATCGTCTCAGGGTGATGTTATAAAAATAACTCAGGAGGAGGGTGTAGATGAAAGTTTGACAGGGACATCAATTGATGTAAGTACTACAATGAGTACAGCGGAAGTAAGTGAACAAACTAGAACGCCGAAGAATAATGAAACTGGTGGATTAATTACAGATATTGAAGTTCAGCCGAACAGCGTTGAAACTGATTTGCGGGTACAGACTGATACGCCGGTAGAGACTGATACGCCGGTAGAGATTGATACGCCGGTAGAGATTGATACGCCAGCACAGCCTGATACGCCGGTACAGACTGATACTCCGGTACAGACTGATACGCGGGTAGAGATTGATACGCCGGTAGAGATTGGTACGCCGGTAGAGATTACGCGGGTTAAAGCTGATATTTCTGTTGAGCGAATCAATTACTCTAAAAATACAAGTGAGCGGAGCAGTTTCGAGGATGTTAGTGTAAAAGAAGTGGATATTTTGTCGTCGAACACAAACGGTGAACAAAAAACCATCTACGATGAAGATATCATAGTCGATGTAAACAGTGAGAATGTGCTCATAAACGCAGATTCGAATGTTGTAGATAATTTACCGAACGATAATACAAGTGCAGAATCACCTGCAGTGAAAAACGCAGCGGAAAATAATGTTTCTTTAAAGGAAAATGATGAAAATTTACAGAAATCCGCTGACGTAACTAACGGAGAAGTACAATCTTCAAACAAGTTCTTTGAAGATGCAGAAAATGTTGGCGACACTGATTCTGAAGACGACGAAGGTGATGAAGATGAGTATGACGACGATGTTGGAGAAGAACAAACAGAATCAAAAGTTGGCGACGAAGCGAACAACGGCATAGCTACAACGTCAAATGCACGACGGAAAAAACGTAAGAAAAGAAAGTCTGTCCGCAGACGAATGACTCGATCTTGTAAACCGTCATAATGTGCTTAAAATTCAAAGTAGTTTAGATTTGTTAGCTTTAGTTTTTCATCCGTTATTTTAAAATAAAGTCTCGCGTTTGACAGAAGAGAATTAAGGTAAGTACGATCCAACTTCGTTTCCAGGGTTATTCGACCGAGGTTCAAATGAATACGAACTTAAATAAAAAAAAATTGAAAATGTTAAAAAGTTTCTAAAATGTTGATGTTGAAGGAGCAGATTATTTCTAGAACTTAATTTAGTGAAAACTGTAAATAGCTTTTAGTATTTTATAACGCTGTAAATAGTTTATTCATGTATTTGATATTAAAAATATTTTAACTTCTAAAAAAAAGATCCAAAGTCTCAAAAGTACAGGAAATAATTTGAAACCACGCTCACACTCACCTTAAAAAAGATTTCACAAATTACTTGAAACTGATTATCTTCTACTGTGTGGCCACGCAGAACGTGTGTGATCACATTGATTGAGATTGTTAAGTCCTGTTTTTACTTTCTCATTCTATTGTGTTTTATAACGCATGCGTATTGCTGGTCATGAGAGTGAGTGTAGTTAGGTAATATGTTCTCCTTTCTTTTAGTTCACTGTATCATGCAATAACACCCATTCATTTCAACCATCATTGGTCACACGAAGCTTGAGATACAACACTAACCGTATTCGTCATGCATGTAACTAACACATCACATTCCTTTCACATGCACTTGCTCGCCACCTACACCATGTCAACTCTGTATAACATATTTTATTGCTCACCTGGTACAAAAGCCTAAGCTCATTCCTTTTAATTTCTTGCATTCCAAAAAGAAAAAAAAAATTAACGGCGATAAAATTCAGCTAGATGAATTGTGACGATTACTTTTTCGATGAACTGGAAACTTGTAAATTTATACACTTCAGTCACGTGACAGCATCAAGTTGGCCATCGTTTGGACTACAGATGGATTTACAAGATTCACTGCCACAATTCGACATGTTGATTAGCGCAGAAAGGCTGTATCGCCGAAGATTAGGCGTCCTTGTGTTGTTCAATTTTCAATAAATATACTTGCGTGTGCAAAAGTAGTTTTAATCCCACATATCTTTTTTTGTTTCACCAAAATTTAAGATGTTAACACGTTGTCGGAAAAAAAACTAGGATGTTTACACATTGTCGGAAAAAAAACTAGGATGTTTACACGTTGTCGGAAAAAAAACTAGGATGTTTACACGTTGTCGGAAAAAAAACTAGGATGTTTACACGTTGTCGGAAAAAAAACTAGGATGTTTACACGTTGTCGGAAAAAAAACTAGGGTGTTTACACGTTGTCGGAAAAAAAACTAGGGTGTTTACACCTCGTAATTATGGTGATAAAAACTCTTCCGCCATTTTAGAAGACGTTTCTTGGGGGAATTTGCGGTTTTAGAGTTCGAACTTACGCAATGCACGCGCACAACGCATGCAACAGAGTAACGCACGCATGCCAGTATACAATGCACGTACAGATAATACGCGATACAAATACGCACGAAAATGTTTTTTATATTTTCCCTCAAAAAAATTCCACCCTGGTATCATTTAGATTTGTTCCTCTGCGATGAAGAGGGTTTGAAATTCTATTTTTTTAAATGTACAGGTTAACATTTTAGGCAGTTTCTTGGGCGCGCTGTTAACCCAACCGGGACAACGCTAATCTTGAAACATTGCGTCTTGTGCTCTCGTTAAAACAACTGTGCACCATGTTCAGACTGGTTGTAAATAGTAGAGACGTGTAATTAGTGTTTCTGCTGTGACGTTAATTAAAGCAAAGAATGTGTCGCTAAACATTGATAATTAAAGATAATGTCGATATTAAGATTGAATAATGTAGATAAAATATGTTGCGTAACTACCAAGATAAATAATCTATTTCTGTATTTGAGTTTTTTTCTTTTTTAGGAAAAGTAAAACTATCCTGGGCACGACTTTTTTCACCAAGACTTTACAAGAAGTATTCCTGACGTCGCTCGTGCAAGCAAAGGCTTTTATTTTTTTACATTGTTTTATACCTTATATTAACTTAAAGATTTTTTTATTATTTGTATATATGTATGCTAACTAACATCTCTTCAATTTTATAATTATTTTGTCTTCTCTGTTTAAAATCTGGCGTTGTCTCGAAAAGAAACAGTGCGCGTTACTTGGCAACAAACCTTGTCGGCAAAAAATGACGAATTTTTCACTTGATGATGAAACTTTTTCATCGATATATTTTTTGCCGACGAACTTTCTTAGCGATAAGGTATCACAGCTTGCTAGATACAATCCGATTAACTCTGTGACGTCAGCGTAAATACATCAAAAGGAAGGTGGTTGGTCGTGACATACAAATGAACGAATGGCAAAGCTGTTTTTAATTTACGCAGCAATATTTTATCAATTTTTTTACGGGCTTAATGGGAGATAAAATTGGCGTTTTGCAAGGTGAGGATTAAAGAAAGTTTAGAAATACCAGGGTATTGCTCTATCACTGCAACAGTTACCAAGTTCATGTAAAAGCTGCGTCAGTTATTAAGCATTGTATGAAAGTGAACAGCTGTCCTAATCAATGCGTAAAGGTTGTTGAGATAATATGCCTCGTTTATTTAAAATGTTAAAGATTTTACACAATTTTTTTAATAAAAATGATTTATAGCAACCCTTAATCATTTTTGTATAACATTGAACAAACATGGCATACATCACTAACACATAACAACACCACTACAACAACAATAGGCTCCAAAGTTTTTTTAAAGTTCATCTCCGGTTTGTGGTAACTTCTTCCGATCATTTAATTTATTTATTTACATTTTAAAGCTTGAAATATAGTAAATATATACATCCATACTACGATCATGATTTAGCAACTGACTCGTTAGCAGCCCGAATAACACTTCCTATGCACCCATAACATAAAATTGTTCTTTTGGAAGCTTTTTCAAGACGATCAATAAAATATGTGTCTACATTTTCATTCTTTCCAACGTCAAAACATTTTGAGCAAAAGCGAACGCGAGTATTTGCGAGTCCACAACTACTATAGTGGCATTTTTTGCCAGTTTGTTGACTAGCCTTGTTGTACTGCTTTAAAGCTTTGTTGAAATCTTTCAAAGTTTCATAATAATAGCGGTCGGTTGAGCCTGTTTTGTATACGTTATATTTTAAAACGATTCTCCCAACATCTTTTCGATGCATGGCTGGATAAACAATGTTACCTGAAGAATCAACAATTGCACCACACCGCTTGCGATACTTATCTCCCGAACTTTTGTTGTTTTCTCCGATTTCTTGAAGTAGATGAATCATAATTGTAAACAAACACTTGAGAAGTAAAAAAAATATTTTCACACTCTCAAAACTCTTCTATGATGACACACAGTTTTTATAACATCGCTATGTGAACCCAGAGCCAACTGAAGCCGGAAAATTAATTGTTCATAAATATTCTTTAATTGTTAATAACAAAAGCTGGCTTAAAAATAGATGGAAATTAACAGATGTCTACATAAGCAAACATTGCCAAATTTTCGAAAAAGACTTTGGGCTATATATTAAAAAAAAACAAGTTTTACATTGCTTGAATTTGAGATTTCTTTTTCCCTTCAACCTTACAATTATGTTCTAACAACTAAAATTTTGTTTACATCGCCATGGAAGATATAAGACGAAAATTGATACCACACAAAGAATTAATGATCTTTTTCATGTTTACTTTTTAAAATAGACTTACATTAACACGCGATTTTAAAAGTTTCGCAACTTAAGTGTTATTTTTAGAGAAAGATGCGCCTGCGCGAAGACATCCGCAAGCTTTCACTGCCTGCATGCAGGTTCACACGCATATACTTTGGCCCACCCTTCAGATCACTCAAATAGACCGTTGAACTCAAATAGAGTCTGTGCTTTACACCACGATCCAGCTCTGCATGACAGAGCTTCATGTATGTTACCAAAAAAAACAACGAGAAAATGTTTAACAAAGTGTTTAATAAAAACTTTGCCATCTTTATACATTCAAATTCTGATTAAAAAATTTCGTACATAAAAATATATTCTGTTGGAAATCTAAGCACTAATTTGCGATAACAAAATCAAGTGTTTTGTCACCTCAAAATTCGACAGTATACTTCACAACAATTCTCTTAAAAAAATATAATTTTCCATAAAAAAAAGAATTCGAATTAACTAAAAATTAACTAATTCAACTGTAATATATTAAACATTATCTCTGCTATATATAAAAAAATTATTTCTAACTTTGTACCTGAGTAAACCACTTAGAATATCTCGAAATTTGTATAAAGTGGAATCTGGCTATATAGCGAATACCATTGGTGCAAACAAATGCCTGGTCAGTAGAGGTTTTTCTACTTTAGACCATCTACGATTTAGACTATGTTTACCTTAGATTATGTCTGAGTGAAACTATTTGCACTTTGGACAGATTGCATATAAGAACTTGTAATAAAAAAATGAACCTGTTTAATTCTGATGACGAAAGACAAAGTTTTCATCCAATAGCAACCATTTAAATGTAGTTACCTCCGTTGATACTGATAACTTTTTTTTCAGAACAGACTTAAGTTCAATTTTTACTTTGTCCGCAACCAAAAAAAAAAAAAATTAAGATTACAGGAAACAAAAAATCCGTCACTTTTCGGGAATATCGCAACGTGTGGAGCGTATCTTTTTCAGTTTTCTGTATATTTCCGCCTGTCTTCTCCCCGATTCCAGCATATCCTCAGACATTTTTAGTTGATTTAAAGATCGATCCAACTCAAACTTTAAATGATTGTCGAAATCAAATTGATCGTTGTTATCACTTCCAGAAAGCATGTTTATGCTGGAATTAATCGAGTCCAAGCCACTATCATTGATAGAAGACGAGGGGCGTTGTGTCTGCTTCACTTCTTCGGTTTTCGTATCTTCGTGTAATTTCAAGTCACGGTAAATTTCTTTTTGTTGCTTAATATCTTCCAATCTATTTTGAGATTCTTGAGGCGATATGGTTTTTACTGAAGTTTCAAGTCGCTCTAAACTTTTCCGTATACTAGAAATATAATTATCTTCATTGTTCTCGCGTGGTACCATTTTGATACGACTGAACTCACGGCCCTCATCTATTTTTGGGTGCATCTGTTTAGCGGGAGAATTCAATGCTGTGTTATTTGTGCTGCATTGCATTATACTTGTTAAAGAAAATCTTTTAAAAGTGACCGCGTTTGAATTTCTTTCATCCATTAAGATATTTGGCTGATGTTTTAGCGGGTATAAATCTGAAAGCTTTGGTTGAAGAATGTTTTTATCTTGGTTTCGAGATAAAGACAAAACCTTGTCTGATTCGGCCGATTTTTCATGCCGGTTCTGATCCACTAGTTCATCTCGCTGTAAAGAATTTTTAGTTCGGCGAAGTGACGTGTTGAGTGGTTGCTTAACATTAGGTGTAGATGAGGAGTTGTTTGTGGTTGTACCAGCAGATGTTGAAGGTTCATCAGTGAAATATGAAGAGGATTCGATGCAGCTTTTCTCGAATTCGTCATCCGAACAGTCATCATTCCGTTCAACGAGTTTGTTCACACGATATAACATCTCTTCAAGCTGGTAGTCGATTTCCTCGAAAATATGCTTCTAAAATGTAAGCCGCAAAAAATAAAATCCAGACAGACGATAGAATTAGCGTTTTAAAATTGTAAACCAGCCTATGTCTACCTTGGGAATTTTGCTGTGTTTTGTTTTTCTTTTCTTTCTCAAAAATTTCTTCAAACTGCGCCATCCGCCAAGAAGGATCCAACTTAAAAATAATAAACCATATGCAAGTATGGAAAAATTGTCGCGGATTCAATTCGTGAGACAACGAACACAAATTGCGGGATCACATACACAAATCGTGGGACAACGAACTCAAGCCGTGGAACAAGGAGCTCATAGCGTAGGACAGCGGAATCATATCGTGGGATAGCAAACTTAAGTCGTGGGATCACCACATTCCCTATTAGATCAAACTATAAGAGTTTATGCAAATTTCTAAAATTTTACACATGTTTACGAATTTATGATAGAGATTTTCGGAGTATGTATGAAGGGCTACCTGCAGATTCTGCAACGGGCAAACAACTAGTTAATTATATGATTTGTGAAGAAACACTTAAAAAGTCATTTGCCTATTTAATAACTTTTTATTCTCCATTTTTTTAATATTTTTACCCTTTGGTCAGCCATTCGCGAAATTTAATGCCCGCGGAATTTATACCCTTTTGGCAGATAATTCGCGAAATAATTAAAAAAAATTAACGATAAGTACTACTATTGTAAAAATGCGAGTACAATTAGTAGCTAATTTTGGTAATTGTAAAACTTTTTTTGATGAAATGTGGACCTTACCCCTTTCGTAGCATCCAAGAAAATGTTATGATTTTTTTGCCAGCCAATTTTTTCTTGTGTCTTGTTACAAGTCCAAAAAAGAAGATGCAGCTCTAAAAATAATGGCGAGGTCGAGTTGAAATCAAAATACGCATTCGTTTATTCTCACTCTCGAACATTTTTTTATATCTATTTATTCTAAGAATATAAATATAAAACATTAAAAGATCAAAATAATTATAAAATTATTGAAAAATAAAATATCAAAATAAAACATTAAATTTAAGCAAAAGTATAAAATATTTAAATAATAACAAAACATCGAAATAATTAGAAGCACAAACATTTTGGAAAATAAAAAGTACTTTGAACTGATTTGTCGTGCACACACTTCAGAAAAGCGTGCTTGTGATTTCCGAGGTTGATAATATCACATTGATAACATCACAGGTAGCGATAAAATCTAAACGTCGGGTTGACGTTTAGTGTACGCTCGATTTGTGAGTTGTCTTAAGATATATCGATTTGTGAGTCAACCAAAGATAAAAAAAGTTAAAAAAAAGTGCTCACCATTTTAACCGCCAGCCAAACCAAAACAGAAGTGAAAGTGCTCAACAAGATATAAAAACTTGAAAGTTCGCTATTAATATCTTGCGTGGTCAAACGCAGATGAGGTAATTGAAAGCACACGTATTTGAAAGCATCTCCAAATGATTTGTATATATCTGAGCGCGTTAAACACAGAAGATACCACGCATGTGAACTTCCCAGAATAAGAATAAGGATGAAGACCTAATATAAAAAAATAATTTCACGACAATAACAAAAAGATTGAAAGGCTGCGTTGGCTTGTGAAGGGGAGAGGGGTTAGTGGCAGTGTATATTCTACGAGATATCCATCACTGAGGGAGTGGTGTTTCGTAACCTTTAAATTGCCACGATAGACGTTTTATGCTTCACCACTAAGTTCACAGAACAGTACATCAGGCCCTGCGGAGGAGGGGTACTAGCGCATTTGAGATTTAAGCTACAAAAATCGCACTGTGCAACGGCAAGCTATCAGTCCAAATCTCATGCAAATTATTTAGCAGAACGTATTGAATAACATTGTCATTACGACTAGATCGATGATTAAACCCGCACTTCAGCACTGGCAGCATAAACTCTACCAATAGGCCACTAGTATGACGCAATAGCAACATCAAGACTGCTCTTACCATGTACGAAGCTACTTTCTTACTGGCATCCTTCATAACTTTTAATAACATATATGTTACAGAACATAGTTTGAAGAGAGCAAGGCTTTTGACAGCAACAGTGAAGAACAAAATCGCCTTTGTGTGGTGAATAAACTAAAATAGGAATATGAACCACACCTGTTGAAAACTGTTAAGATGTTTTGTTAAAAAATGACCTAAAATAGAGTAACAAAAATGGTATACCTGTTTGAATAAAACGAGATTCAATATGTTGACATATATGTCATGACTTTCGTGGTCATCAAACTCCATTGAATCTAGAATGTCCTGCAAATAATATCCGCAGACAAATTCCAAAATGCTGGATAAGCTAACGATGGTACCACAGATAAGTAACACAGTCTAAAACAAAATGGTAGTGTGTGGGTAAATTTGCAGGTAAGCGAAATACAAAACGTTAGTAAGGCGAGTAAGCGAAACACAAAATGACAGTGATGCGGGTAAATTTGCAGGTAAGCGACAAAATGACAGTGGTGCGGGTAAATTTGCAAGTAAGCGACAAAATGGTAGTGATGCGGGTAAATTTGCAGGTAAGCGACAAAATGGTAGTGATGCGGGTAAATTTGCAGGTAAGCGACAAAATGGTAGTGATGCGGGTAAATTTGCAGGTAAGCGACAAAATGGTAGTAATGCGGATAAATTTGCAGGTAAGCGACCAAATGGTAGTAATGCAGGTAAATTTGCAGGTAAGCGACAAGATGGTAGTAATGCGGGTAAATTTGCAGGTAAGCGACAAAATGGTAGTAATGCGGGTAAATTTGCAGGTAAGCGACAAAATGGTAGTAATGCAGGTAAATTTGCAGATAAGCGACAAAATGGTAGTAATGCAGGTAAATTTGTAGGTAAGCGACAAAATGGTAGTAATGCGGGTAAATTTGCAGATAAGCGACAAGATGGTAGTAACGCAGTTAATTTTGCAGGTAAGCAAAAACAGGTTAAACTCGAGACAGACTTACATTTAAAATGGTTGTGAAATGTAACAACCCACTCCAAGATGTTTCCAATGATTTGTGATAAATGTCAAAGATGATAATCCAAAGAATAAGACCTAGCAAAAGCTTTAATGAAAACAAAAATAAGTTATCACGCGCATTCCAATCTTCAAAGTTATATTGTAATAATTTCACTGTTTCTTACACCAATATCTTCAGCAGATACTAAATTCTAATAGGTACATACTTGACATATGATAACACAAATCTTTTCTTTCGTATCCGTAAAATTAGCGTAGACTGTTTGAACATCTTCGGTGTTAATTAATATACCAGTAGGCTGTTGTTTAAATGAGATTTTGACCGAACTAATGTAAAAAAATAATTTTTGTGATTGAACATTTCGAGATACAGTTGAAGTTTTAAACGTGGACTATTCCTTGAATCTTCTGTAAAAATAGAGAAATAACTCACAAACTTAAGTAGATATTTAGAAATGGTATTTTATTTTATACTTCGTTGTGGGATGGCTTTTTCATTTTTGAATTTTTTGGGATTTATTTCTTCCAATTCTTTTTTCAGGTTTTCTGGCATTAAAAAAAAAATGGAGAAGAATGAACAAGTGTTTTTAATGTGACGTACCTATACATTGGGTTGCCATTAAAAATACTCATCACGTTTGTTTTGAATGTAACCAGATCAACTTGCTCACTGAAATAATCCTCTATCTTCATTTTCTGTAGCATCGCCACAATAGCACTTCTAAATATCACAAAAATATCACAGGTCAAGAAATATAATTAATAATATATAAAAAATAAATATATGAAATTTGGTAAAAATATACTTACTTATTACCAACGATTGGTGTAGATTCTATGACGCCACCAATTCTTCTATCCATCAGTACAACTCCAATTGTTCTCAAGGCGAAAGTATGTTGTCTCTACAGACAGATACTTACATAGATTAGTACTCAAATTGACAAAATGGAGCATGCAGTCAGGACAGATATTCTTCCAAAACAAAACTTACCTTGATATTATCAAATGACCAATGCCAGTTCTCATAAGAAATAAAATTAGGCAATATTGCTTCGCTCCAGGACCAAAATTCTGTTCTTGTTATAACATTGGTCAAGTTATCTACCAATAATTTTTTTCTAAAAATTATATTATAAGTTAAAGAGAATTATTATTATAATTTCTTATTTATAATTATCAACCTAAAGTAATCCAGCCTAAGGTCTATGGTAATCTGAAGGGGACACGGACAAGAAAATCAAATCCATAATAAACATAAAAAAATTACCGCACAAATGTTCTCGCTTCTGCAACGTCGTGTATTTTCTCCTGTGAAATGATCACACCACACATTACCAACAAGCCAACACCCAGAATGACTCTCCTGGAATACAAAATTTGATTCTATTTAACCTAAATGCATTATTTTTCCCGTATCATGCAGACAATCTTGCACGATCTTGTAAGGTTCAATTACCTGAATCATCTATACAAATATTCTATATCAAACCAAATGGTTATACATTTATTTTAGAACTTCTATATTTCAGCTGAGAATGGATGTTTTATTTACTCAAATGTTCTTATTTGTGTTCTTGATAAAAAAGAAAAACACATGGTGAGATTTACGAATGGTGATGAAGATTTTAAAGGATTTTGAAGTTTATCTTATTGAAAATGTGGCTATATCAAAAAGAAAAAAAGAGAAAAACTGTTCGGTAGTAATCGTTAATCTATGAAGGAATTCAGGCTCTTCATCTGTTCTTAATTATGTTAATACGTTCTTAATTTTTAGCAAAATCTCAGCTTTAATGTTCTTATAAACTAGGTTCTTATAAATTAAACACACAAAAACGAGTATTTACGAAAGATGCGACGTATTTTAAAGCACTAAGGAACTTACTTCACAACCTTCTTCAATTTCAGTTTCTTTCCCAACTTATTTTTTTTCTTCTTCAGTTCAGATGTTGGTAATGGTTGTGCATAACGAATAAATCTTGCTCTGTGCCGTACAGCCAACGCCTGTAATGTAACCAATAGATCAACACTTAATCACACATTGCACCGCTCCGAAAATGTGACAACGGAAGGTAGATTACATGACCGTTAATAAACAAAGATTTTGGAGCAAGCTCAAATCGCAATTTAAAGAACACCATTACTAGGAAAAGTGTAACGCAAAATTTAAACTGTTTTTAGCACCTTTTTTCTCCTCTAAAATAAAGGAAAAGTTCCTGTCATTAAATACAAATTACCGTTCGAGATAAGTTTATTACTATGGGCAGCCTATCACGTCGGCACCCGGATGTTTTATTCTATTTCGGATAAAACTTAAACTTACGAAAGTATGAGACCGTTCAATCACAAAACAGGAAATAAATTGCCAACGTGACACAAAATGTTGCTGATGTGACGCTAATTTTTGGCCGACATAAAATAAATTGATTTAGAAAACAATAACAATAACTAAAACAACAACAACAAAAACAACAACAAAAACAACAACAATAACAACAGCAACAAAAACAACAACAACAGCAACAAGACTAAACGTAAATTTGGTATTGTTGTGCTCCTTTTGCCGTTACCTTTACACTATCATCAGATTTCGCCATGTGAAATTTGTTGTTTTTCAAACATGTCGAATTGATGTTAAACAAATATCCATAGTTTGTTCCCCAACATTTACAAACTTGAGACAGGCAACACTGAACTAAGGCCTAAACATCAAAGACATATGTCTATATCACATGAGGAATTTATCCTACACCATTCCACACATCACATGCTTCTACAAACTTACCACAACAGGACTGACAACAAAAATATCAAATGATATTGCCATGCACACCAACTGCATCCAGGCTGTCATAAAATCCGTTGGTAAACTAAAATAACAAAACAAACGTAACAAAATGTGAAAACCCACTCATTTGGAGGCTCTCTGAAGAGTAAATAAAGTACCTTATCGGGAAAAAAATGTTGGACAAATGCTGCGGATTTTTTAAGGGGAAAACTTTGTTCCATGAAAATTTTGTCTGACAAAATCATGCATTAGAATAGTCATTTAAAAACTACAGTCCACAGTTGTTTTAAGTGTCTTTTTACAGTCGGCATAAAAAAGTGATTCAAAAAAAAAAAATGGTCAAAAATGGTCAAAAGTGACAAAAATTTGCTCAAAGTGACGACATTTTGCATGACGAAAATTTGTGACGACATTTTACATGACGAAAATTTTGTCCAACATAATTTTTACATCTGATCAGGTTTGAGGTTTGAAGTTGTTTAAAGTTTTAAAAAATCAAAAAAAAACTTTTACTCACCTTAACGACCTCCACCAAATGTATAACATTCCCAATATTATGATGAGAAAGGTGGCAATAGAAGCTACTGTCCGAACGTGATAAGGTAAGTCAAACGTCCACGCAACTAAAAGTGAAGTTAATTTATGCAATCATATCATCCGCATTGTTGTCCGTCACAGTGTAACAAAAACGCGCTTATCATACCTGCAAAATTAGTTTTCTTGGATTCTGATGTAACAGCAAGATCATATAAACTAATCTAAAGACAATGCTTGTTCGTGATTACTCTCAAATTTACCGAAACATTAAGCTCAAATAAAGCATCAACGCCCTGAGCGCCATGCATCAATACGAACATCCTTTGCGCTATGCATCAATACGAATGCCCTTTGCGCCATGCATCAATACGAACATCCTTTGCGCTATGCATCAATACGACTGCCCTTTGCGCCATGCATCAATACGAACATCCTTTGCGCTATGCATCAATACAAATGCCCTGAGCGTCATGTTTAAATACGAACGCTTTGAACGCTATGCATCAATGCGAAGATCCTGAGCGAAATGCATCAATGCGAAGGTCCCGAGGGCTATGCATCAATACGAACGCTTTGAACGCTATGCATCAATGCGAAGATCCTGAGCGCACTGCATCAATGCGAAGGTCCCGAGGGATATGCATCAATACGAACGCTTTGAACGCTATGCATCAATGCGAAGATCCTAAGCACAATGCATCAATACGAACGCTTTGAACGCTATGCATCAATGCGAACGCTTTGAACGCTATGCATCAATACGAAGATCATAAGCGCAATGCATCAATACGAAGGTCTTGCATCAATGCGAAGATCCTGAACACTATGCATCAATACGAACGCTTTGAACGCTATGCATCAATGCGAAGATCTTGAGCGCAATGCGTCAATGCGAAGGTCCCGAGGGCTATGCATCAATATAAACGCCCTGAGCGCTATGCATCAATCCTGACGTGCTGAGCGTCATGGCGAAAACCTGAGTAGGGGCAATTTATTAAGTACTTTAGTCTGGAAAGGGTCAATTAAAAAATTAAAATAAGTAGTAGGAAAATGTGTATGTATTACTATTTATAGTCCTTGCAAACTACATGGAAAAACATGGAAATATAATCACAAATGATGAGCAAAAAATTGGTACTCACTTGCTCTTGAAGAACGGTATTGTAATACATTGCTCCCAGATGCTTTGTCTCGAAATCAGAGTTGATTCCTTAAGAAGACGATAATATTAAGTAAAGTTAGTAAAAGTTAGAACGCAGCTAGCTGCTGACGAAACATTCTAAAACTATTGCAAATTTTTAAACTAACCTGCATCGACATTGTAAGAATCCATTACTTTGTTGCTCCTTTTTATCCCCCTCCTCCTGGGTTGTTTAAATTTTCGCGATTTATCGACCAGTAAACTGTTTCGAAAGAAACATGACAACACAAGTAGAAGTGGAAGTTGTGTGCACACAATGAAAAACGCAACAAGGATGACATGGCTGGATTTGATGTGCAGAATACTGAGCAGTTCATCATTCTAAAAATAAAGTACATGTCATGTTCTGAAAGGTTTTAATTGGAACTAAATCAATAAACATATACACAAAAGCAGCGATTTCTACCTGCTCAATGATGTCATGAAACAGAACGATGGCTGTCACGAAATATAACACGATTGATGACATCACACATGATAACCTCTAAAAAGAAAAACATATATAAATGAAAAACAAAAAGTTTAAATGCGGCAAATTATCGCATAAAAAATTAGCCCAAAATATTATTTGTCCCAAAGCCCTAAAGTTCATCTCGCTGAGATTTTTCACATCGATATTTTTCTTAAATCACTCCCATTATATTCGCACATGCGTTTCAGCAATATAAATCATCTCATTTTCTTTGTCGAGTCGTAATTAATCACTGCCTCTGTTGTCCTATGTTGTCCTATGTTGTGCAATGTGGTCCTATGTTGTCCAATGTGGTCCTATGTTGTAAGAATTACATACACACAATAAATTTTTTTGACGTATTATATCCAGTGAATCGATATCTCACTATCGCCAGTCGGCCGACAGTTTAAGTAAGATTTAATTTGAAGACATCAAAACACACAAAATTTTCAAAGTGTGTCTGAAACTTTCTTCGTGGAAAAAGCAGATCTCACTGAATGCGAGTTTAAATCGTTTTCCCAGTTTACTGGAGGCGGTCACCTGCTAACCTCACATGACATCATAAGAATCGTCAGCCGATAAACACATTAAAACAGACACCACATGTCGAAACTTCAGAGAGGAATAGCAGGTAAAGAGAAGTTTGCAATCAAAAAATTACCTCAAAAGTAGAGAAACTTGATTTAGTTGGACCAACTGTGATTGATAGCCACATGTGATAGTCCAAAAATTTCTCCAAAACATTCTGAAAAAGACGAAATGTTTTCCATAGTTACCAGCAAAACAGTACAGGTAAGCACATGCACATATATCAAAGTCGATATCAGTGAAGTGTATACCTGGATAATTGAGTGGCACGACTTTTCTGTAGCAACAAGTCGACAGCTAAGCTGACGAACTCCTCTCGATAACGAAAACCAGTTATGAAACGGAAAGTAACTAGTAGAGAAAAAAAATTAATAAATAGAAAACATCGATAAAGGTTCCCATCAAGCCCGATTTTTTGTCACAACACAATTCGGAGTAGGGGCTATCAGTTCCACTCCATTCCGTAATAAAATATATTTTTCTTGCTCTATAGCAACGACACCTTGCTTGAATATGATTTAACCCATTCTAAATTTATTTGAATTTGAAGTCAACGTTTTTGTTTCTTTCGTTTGTGCTGTCAAATTTGTCATCATTTTTGATAGGTTCAAAACTTTGAATTTTGTTCAGTTAAAAATTCGATATAACTGATCTGTTGTTAGAATACGATAAAAGTCAAAAATGCTGTCAGCAACCTCAAATTGTTAAAAAAAAATCTATTCCTAAGTAAAAAGTCACAAAATAAGCAGTATACAGCACTATCCAAAAGAGAATTAATAAATTTAAATAAACATCAAACTTCTCCCCTTCCCAACTCCTCGAATGATAGTGTTATACAATGAACTTACGACATTTCTCCAGTCGACATATCCTTGACAATAATTTGCTTGATGTACCAGTCCGGAGAAGTACCTTGATTATTAAGCCAAATGTTTAAATGAGTCAACTTTCCAAGGTGTTGAGGACAACTAAAAAAAATACGTATTATTACAGCTTGTAAAACAAAAGAAATCTGAAAATGTGGGATCAATAGAAACAGAACCAGTCAGTAGGTAAAAAATATCGTAGCTTAATGAAGAGTACCGATTAATCTCCCTCCCCCTTCCCATTTTACATATTCGGATTTTTTCCACAGAATCTTTTTTACTTTAAAATTGGTTAAAACTGCGATGGTCTAAAGTTGCTTGTACAGCAAGACAATCACACTGGCTTGTATCCGACATAAACAGCAAAACGTGAAACACGGCGTGTCATTTCCAATTCCAAAACCGACGAATATTGCGACTTAAATCATGACCGATAAAAACAGATTATTTCATCTTTTTCCTTATAATAACTTTTTATGTAATACCGTTGGGCAATATTTGATATTTTTATATACATAACATGATTTATTTCACAACATGAAATAATAATCCGTTCAGATTAGACATTTCGGATTAACACCGTTTTTCCTAACTCTTTCTGTTAAATTCTATTATTTAATGCATGGCGCCATGGCCTATTCAGTTAGCGCGTCGTGCTGAGAAGCAAGAAGTGATATTCAGCAAAGGTTCGAATCCCCCTGGAGTTTATGACGCTAAAATTGACCATTTGGGACATAGCTAGTTAGTTACAAGTTGGTAACCGATACTATCCTCGTAAAATGGTAGCAGACTCCAAGCATGTTTTCATGTAGGTACCACAAACAGCTCTTTCGTTCACGCAAAAGGGGAAGTACATATAATGCTTCTGAAATAAACCCACGGATTTTAACCGGTAGAATTTCAAAGTTTTCAATGGAAACAACTTGTCTTAAGAAAAATTAAAACATCCCAGAAGACTAGTTTGTTAACGCGGCTACAGTGTTATCAAAAATCATTCCACGATAGAAATCGTGAAATATTTTTCTTTAAAAACAATGAACCAAACTCCATTGTCATTTACTCAACTGACAATGCTTAAACAAAGAATGGACCAATATGTTTTAAATCAGGTAATTTATGAATCCAATTGAAAAATGCAAGTGAAAACGAAGAAAAACCGTCATGAAAATCTCCATTGTAGGGTACTTAGGGTAGAGTACTTATTGCTTGTATAGTAGTTGAAGCATGGCAAAAGATAGGGAAACAAACAGGACACGATTCTTCAATAAATCTAATCTCATTAATGAGTTGCTTAGAGAACGATCGAGTAGACACTGTACTAAATGAACTGGATAAATTAGAAATAAGAAATTAAATATGTCAACCACAGCCTGAGAAAGATAAGTATAGTGTGTTAATCAAGTTACTCTATTATTCCGTTAGGGTAGAAGCGGTGCATCAGTAGCGTGTTCTCCTTGTAATCAAAAAGTCTCTAGTTTAAAACCCGACTCCGGTGTGCCTGTGGATATGGAATGACATGTCCAAGGGCGTTACACTTACTTGACTCAATTATTTAATACTATTGTAATGAGTATTGTTTTAAAATAGTTGAGCTACTTTTTGATTACCCCCCCCCCCCCCGTAAAAACCACTCGTTCCCAGGTCATATATCAGTACTAACAGTTTGTTGTCATAGTTACCTGATTAAAATCATGTCAGTTGCACCTCTCTGAAACAAGTCAACATTGTTATTTGTCAATTCGAGTTTCTCTGAATGTCCTTTTGTTCCATGCATCACCGCACAAACCTTAAAAAAAAGAAAGGTTTGTTTCATTGTATTTATTTCATACTGATATATATAATAAAATATTCAAAGAAATAAAGTGTTCGACTTACACGAGCAGTTGTACCAGCACCAGACATATAGCCTGTTTCAATTAAAATGTTGTATCTGAAAAACATGGTTGGTAAAGGAGGACTATAATGTCATTCTAATTACCGTAAATACTCGACTAATCCCCCTTTCTAATATTCCCTACCTACCTAAAATTTCGGACAAATGAGCTCCCACCTTCGAATAGGTTATCATGGATGGGAAAAGTTCATTGAGTTCCGTACAACACTTGCTTTAGAGGAAAAAGCACATTCCATGGTAATGCTCACATGTTTTATGCCAGTAATTATCCTATCTACTGACTGACAACATGGAGAAAGAAATAAAGTCCTCTATTTCTACCTCCATGCTGACAACAATATACTTTTTCTGAATTTTCCCTTCAATATATCAAACAATTTCAACACTTTATTGTTTTTTTGTCTAGTGGTATTAAAAAGTCGAATTATATTCTTGTCAATTTATTAGGTCTTTCTTCTAATAAGCCCTCATCTTTAAATCATTTCTGACAAAAATAGGCTTAAAAAAGTATTTAAGATAAAGTAAATTTGAAAGATATCTGCGGTACACTTAAACTAATAAAATAGTATTTATGATAATAATTTACTTGTAAATATCGCAAGGATGGTTTTCTGGATGCTCACTGACTGTCTCAGAGAAGGTACTTTTCACATCCCAATACCATAAAACAAGTAGAAGGTAGATGAAGAATGCAGCACACACACTGAATACTGGAATCATGCTACCAAACATTCTGAAGAAAAGATTGGGAAAAGCTTTTAAATTACTCTTCATGATGGTGCTATAGTTCATGATGGTGCTATAGTTCATAGATGCGCACTTAAATATTTCACAGTATGGTTAAGTGTATACGCTTTTATTTTATACCTATAATTGACGGTTTGAACAGTCATCAAATGCGGTATAGAAGTCATGTAGCCCGAAACTAAAGCAGAACCTCGACATCTAAAGCAAAAGGAATACATTATTCGATCGGGGAATTTAGAACCTTTGACAGTTTAAAATAGTTATTTCTTCTTGCATAAAATATTGCCACAACGTATTTCCTCTGGATATACATAGAAGGTGACATTCTCAAGTGCATACACAGAAGAAGGTGACATTCTCAAATACATAAGCAGATGACATTGTAATTTTCAGGACGATATCTCATTAAGGACATGCAAAATGTGACATTTTAATATCTTTGCGCAGAAGTAAAAGGCGAAATTCTAATATTAATTCGAAGCATTTCACCTGCATACAATTTGATCAATCGTTGACAAGGCCGTCACTTCACAACTTTTGGTCGGTTTAAAGTTCGTATGACTTTCACAATAAGGAGTGGCAATTGAAAGAGTGTAGTTAAACCATGGTTGTTTGACAACCTGGGGGAAAAAAAGTAAGAAATAATTTACAACGACGGTTGAACCAACATAGGAAGAACATAGCTTCACAATTAATTGCTGTTATCAATACGTATAATATTAGTATCAAAAGGAAATTAACCACACAGTAAATGTATCGCGATTTAAAATTAGTTTGGCATCGCTACTACACATGCTTCAACATTACATCCAGGACAATCTTATGATTCATTTTTTTAGAAAAATTATTGGTCACGGGTTCTGTATTATTTAGTTTTCAAATCTGTCATTCCACTAAACGCAAATCAGTAACTCTTGTGGTTGGTTAAACTGTAAAAAACAGGACTGAATTAATATCTGAGATGTAAACCATGATGGGTAAATAAATAAGAAATGAAATATGTCATAGTTTGAAATACAAAGTTTGAAGGATGACAACAAGTATTTTTTTAAAAAATGAAAATGACCTTACCTTTCGATGAGGAGACTTTATTTCTAATGACAAAACATACGAGCCAGGATCTAAACGAAAATTTACATAATATAACACATAATACACATATATATAAATATCGATTATTTATTTTTGAAATTGTATAATAAATCATAAGTTATTTTATGTTCTCAAACACTACTAACTGTTTAAATGATTTGGCAATAAAAGAGACCACTAAGGAACAAATCGAAATTATCATACACATTTGAAAGAAAGGATAGGTTTACAAAACATAAACACTTACTTAAAGTTTTCTCAGCAAAGTATATGCTGCATGCCTTGCTGCTACATTGTTGTGGATAAGATATTTTTCGAATATATGAACCATTGCAATTTCTTAAAATATTAAGAAAAAAAATGTTGCAGGAAATCCATCAATTTAATTAGGAAAGAAAAAGAATAATAATCCTTTTGTAAACATTAAAGGACCTTCTTACCGCAAGGTAATATCAATGAAAAAATGTTCGTGATTCGCACATATTTCATAAAAATTGATCAGTATATGAGTAGCATCAATATAACTAGTGAAATTCACATCATGTCTGTTGATCTCCTTCCACCGTAACAATAATTTCACATGGTCATTCTGCACAGGTAAGTGGGCGTGGTAAGTAACAGGTGTTCTACCTATCTTCTTATTCGAACAGTCTGATATCATTATATCTGATGAAAGAGCATTTTCCTAATAAGAGATTACAACGCCAATAAAAAGACAGATCATTAGAACCCTGTTGTATTTTGGTAAGTAGAAATATAGTGATATGAAAAGATAGTTACTATACCTTAACTGTGGCATTAAAAATATTTGTGTAGGTGACAGCATATACATCATAGCATGTTTCAATATTCCGTCGTTGTATACTATTTTGTTGTATGTTAAGTTCAACAAATCTTCCAATGTTTACATTTGTTCGTGATGTTTTCAATCCGATAGCCTTCATTTCCAATGATGTAAAGTATATATAGGTTTCATCACTATAATACGCATGCGCCACGTTCTGAGAAGTAATGGTTTTAGTAAATATTTATAGACTGTAACAAACATAAAAAGGAAGTACAAATGTATGTTGACATGTTAACTTACTGCTGCAAACTTTTTTTGCATGGTGACAATCTTTTGTTTTCCAATTTCATTACTGTTCCTAAAAGAAAGAAATGTTTTTTGAGATACCGACACAACAAATATGGATAAAAGAGTTTCGCATCTAAAGTTACTCAACTAATGAAAACATATTTAAAAGCGCAATTACATGACTTTCTTACTTTTTATAAAACAAAAGTATCTTTAAAAACACTTTGTGCATATCGTGAACAAAATTATGATGGCCACCATTATGTTCAAACAAACATTTATATGTTGGTTTTTCAACAATTCTTCTCGTCACACGAATCACTTTTTCCATGCATTCTTGAGGAACCTGGAAAACAAAACAATATGTTTTCTCTTTATTTTGACTGTTACTTACAATTCTTAATTCAAAAAAAAAAATACCGAAAAGTCCCTATAATAATAGCCGTATTCTGTCTGTTTGTGCGCTAGAAAAAAGTCAAAATATGCTTTTCCGAGCGGATCATTAAATCAAGGGGGGCGTTTAATCAAGGATTTACAGTAACTTCGGGGCTGTAAATTCCGTTTTAACTAGCAATTTCCATTATGATGTGGTCACACTTACTTCAACATAACTTTTCTTTACTTCCTCTAAATTCCAAGTCAATAGCTTCATCCAATTTGCAAGCATTAGTACTGAAACCTTAACACAAATTTTTTTTTGAAGAATTAGAATAAGATCAAGATAATAAAATCTTACAAAAAGTTTTAGTAAGCTACAAGAAGAACAAGTTTTTTTTAAATATTGTATAAATTTTTGTATTATTACAAAATTTAGAAAAGAGTTTAGCACAGAAATGATAACTAAATAAATTTAAAGTTAAATAATAAGAAATAAAGTACATACCTCAGGTGCAAGTGTTTCAACTAAATCGCATATAATTTGTTTTGTCTCTTTCGTCTTTTCTGTTGGCTTCAAACTAAAAAAATAGATAATGATCGACTCCACATACTATCTCCACATACTATCTCCACATACTATCTCCACATACTATCTTAACCCTGCTGCTGCTGGTCCCGCATATATACGGGATAGCCACGGGCGTTTTACAGGCCCGCTCAGTTGCGTCACAAGCAATTTCAACAAACTGGTTTTGCTCAGATCTAGTAGCAAGACCAAAACACTGCCTTTTAAAAAGAAAAGCGGAGTCTAAAAGCGCTTTTTGGTGAAATTTCGGGCCTTCAAAGTCAATAATTTGTTAAACAAATCTCTCCGCAAATTCACACTATAGCAATCCGAGATTGTTGGTCATGTTACGGGCCACCAATGCAGCGCAGCGCAAATCCCCAAACGCATTTTTTTGTCATCGCGCACCTACTTAGCATGCGCCCAATGCATTTGCGACACATCTAATGCTTGCAATCCTTTCTTTTGCTAAACTAAAGTCAACAGTCGAGTGGGTTGCTCGGGGGGTCCAGGGGGCAGCGCCCTTCTGGTGGGAGGACGCCTAAACGCAAATTTCTGCACGCCAAAATGAAAGTTTAGGTCTTTTTCTATCAAATGAGCCTGGATTGAGCATCTAGTTCGTTTTCGTTCTTAAATTATGGTCAATTGAAGTTAGAATAAAAGTTGTGTCAAAATTGGGCTTTTCGACAAACGGACAGCACCACTATACAACTTAACTATACAAACCACTTCAACGATACCTGTTTAATTTCACAGTCAACATGGTCAATTCATACATTGTTTCACTTGGATTATCAAACCTTCGAATAGCTAGAATGCTTCGTGCCCTCTGAAATCTATAAAGTAAAAAGTAAGTAATGTAAAATTTAGTATATAAAAGGATGGGTCATAATATTTCTTTATAGGTGTAGTTTTTACATTTAGAATGTGATTAAAATGTTACAACGCATGCAACTAAATGTAAACAGATACACTGAAATTCCAGCATTCCCTTCATCATAGAAGTATATATTATATATGCCTGCACACAGAACTTCTGCTAACACGAATTGTAGTGACCAAAAAATATTATTTGACTTAAGAAATATTAAGGTAGCTTCACGTTGCAGATAAAATATTGCTATAGTGTGAATAGGGTTTTGGTTGTATTATTGAAAATAAAACAAAATAATTTAATTAAGCAAAACAGCAGCAAGAAGTTTGGCAACATAATTGTGAGCAGCATTCAGCAATATTCTACAATATATTGCTGTAATGTAAAACAGCCTTTAGAGTTGCTGAGTCAAACTAAGAAGAATAGAACATAGGTTTCAGTTAAGGTTATTTCCTCTCTTTACATAGTATACGTCAACTTGTTTCGGATTTACTGATAATTCTTATTTGATGATAACTACAAGTGGTTGATAGGGTTATAAAGAGGGCTAACAAATACCCTGCACAAAGTATCTGGACCATCAATATGATTTTTGGAAATTTTCAAACCTGAGTAGAATAATAGTGTGGAGAGTAAAAAATTAATATAGATAAAAAATGTCTTAAGTTAACTAAAAGCTGGAAAAGTGCATTGGATAGAAGAGAGATAGTACTTGTTTTGGAGCTGTTTTTATAAAACATATCTAAAAGAATATAACGACAAACTTACATGTAACTGTCATCTATGGATGAATTTTTCTCCAGCATTATCAACAACTTACACAAAACCAAACGAGAACCAAGAGAATTTTCCACAGTTACGCGAACATACACTAACAAATACATATAAACAGTTATAGTCACCATAAAACAAGTTTTGTTGAAATACGAATCTTTGAACATTGCAAAAATGTTTTTACCTTCCCTTTTTTTGTTTAAGTATCCCTCAACATCTGATATAAACGGTAGGAAAAAATTAAATCTATGTCGTCTTGTTGAAAGAATTATGTCATATTTTTTATCGAGTTTTTGTTGTGTCAGGTTGCCAACTCGAATTTGCATCGAGTATGTGATAGGTTTCTAAAAAAAAAGACAGTAAGAGTAAGAACACAATAAAAAACATATGGGAGTACAACAGGAATATATAAAACGAAACAAGGTAAATTTTCTTTTCATTAAATACATCATTAATATATATTACTTTGAATGTATTGCTTACTTCACTTTCCCATTTTTTACATTTTATAGTGAACTTTGTAGCCAACTCATGGCCATACAACACCATAACTTCACAGCTTCCTTTCTCTGGCGATTGGTTAACTTGAAACTTAAAAGAGGCGCGACCAACAGCTTTCTTTTGGTTAATATAAGCAGTCTTGTATATATTCAGTTCAACAATATAATTAAAACTTGGAGTAAACACGTCGCGATGAATAACCAGAACTGTTTTGTTAAGACCATGAGGAGCATTGTTTTCAATTTTAAATCGATATTTCCGGTCTTCTGTAAAATAGGCATCAACATCAGGTGGATTTACCCCTTTTAGGTATGTTCTACTTGTGCTTGGCACAGCATTAGTGTGCAACTTAGAAGCACTACCAAAAATCCATGTTTTTTGAGATACGGCTGGTGCTAATGTTGCATTGGTTCGTTTAGTTTCTTTACCAGCAATATGACATGTTTTATCCTGAATAATTTTGGTGGAGCATATATGTTCAGTAATTGTTGACGCGTTAAATTTACATCTGCAGCAATTGTTTTTTAGTGTGTTGTTAGTGGATTTTTTTCGTGCGAGTACATCAGTACCCATCTTACCACCTAAATACTGTCGAGGCCATTTGGCTGGCATACATTGTTTGAAATAATATGAAAATAAATTTCCCACCGTATTTATACCGTAAATAGTCCATTCAAAACGTTCATCGCCATCACAGTTTAAGCAAACAGCTGTGAATACAGATTTAGTACTTGACGATTGATTGTGTCCTCTGCAAGAGTTGCATTCTATGTGAATCCTAAAAACGTCAGACATGTATGGTAGAACGGAAACTAGCAGCAAAAAGCAGTAAAAAGCAGCAAAAAGCAGTAAAAAGCAGTAAAAAGCAGTAAAAAGCAGTAAAAAGCAGTAAAAAGTTAAGCAACAATTGATACATTGATATACATACGTTTTACTAATGTTACTATTCAGAAGCAATACAGTATCATTGGAGGAAGCCAGCTTTTCCTTGCTTACAGTCAAAACAAAAATAATTTTTGATTTGTTCAATAGACGTTTTACAGGAAACTTCAGTTTATTTGTGTTCAGATTAATTTTAAATCCAGGCTGAAAACATTTATTTTCTTCCTTGCCATCTTGCACGTAACAGTCCCACTTATAGCTAAACAAAAACATAACAGCTTTAAGCATCAGTAAATCTAAATCTAGCAGATAAAATTCTCTCACTTGTCAAATCCCTTTAAAAAGTTCTACCTTTTGTATTGTGCAGTTTTTACTGGCAGCATGTTGATAAAGTATAGGCAAGGTAGTGGTAACCTTGGATAAAAAGTTTGCGCATTACACCCAGACATTTAGCTTTATGACATTGCCATAAGTGCCTTGCCATTAGCTTCCACATTTGGAATATTTTAATTTTACTTTTACACAAATACAGTTATATATATAATTAGAAAATGCCAGTGTAGTTACCTTAATCCAGATGCACTACCAGGGTGATCAATGTCATATGATTTAGAGCCATCTAACTCAATCATAAATGATGGGTCATTGTTGATGTATCTAACACCACCGCTTCGAATGTTTGCTTTAAGTCCACTGCGTATTATTCTGAAGGTTCCTTGATATGACCGAGTGATACCTATACTGGTTGAGATCTAATGTAAAGAGAATGTATTGAAGTAGAGCATAAAATGATTTTAAATTACATTAAATCTTTTGCAAATCAATTAGGAATTAATGAGATATGAAATTTACCTGAAAAGTATATTTGAATGTTCCCACACCAAGTTTTGGAGAATTTGCCGGGATTGTAAACGATAGCTTATTACTCAGAGTTTTGTTTGAGACTTGCGATAAGGTAGCATCAGAGTACTTAAAGAAGAAACGTTACATTTTTGCAGTAAAACCAAATGGAGATGGTTAAGTATACAATCTCTCAAATTAAAAAGAACTTTGGCTGTACTTTTTTCCAAAAAGAAGTTTCTAAATAAATTTAAATTGCCATTTGTTGGACTTTAAAGGACAAATTAAAACAAAATGTAATAATTAATTAATAATTAAGATAATAGGTGACAATTGACTACAACACAAACTTCTTTATCTTTGATTTATTATTTTTATTACAAACCTAAATTTTGAAAATAGTTCTGCACCATATAAAAATAAAATAACACAATTCTTAATAGAATAGAATATAATTCTTCACATGATTTCTTACTGGGAAAATGTATACAATAAGCAATACCTGCCAGAGATATGAAGCTGTTACATGTATCGAACAGTTGACATCAACAACAGGCAAAAATGTTATGTGGTCGGAGAGCTTGAATTGCTGTAAAGAAAATAGAATATTCTATTGACGCTGTTGATTTCTAATAAAAATTGCTATAACGTATTTTAGTAAAAAATATAATTTGTTTTACAGTTAAAAATTAAACAGATTGCCTCTACAATTTTACATAAAAAACAGAAAAAATCCCGCTATAAAGCTTTCTTAATTTTTTGTTCAAATTAATTAAATTTGTTTACACCTTAAGTCACCTTGGTCAGTTTCTACTTCAAGTCATATATACCTGGGCAGCATATTACATTAACTTTTTAAAAATGGCATGAAGAAGTTTTATACTATATATGTTTTGACAATGATTTTACACAATGATTTTAATCTAATTTGGTTTCACAAAGCTAGTGGTAGTAAAATGTAAAAATGTTCTGAAAACTACATCTAGGAATGAGTTCTATAAGTAAGTTGCCTTATCTTCCAAAATCAAAGAATGAATATATGTTCCAATCACATTTCAATACTATTCATGTAAGTAAAAATAAACAAATGCTCATAACATTTATTGTCATAAAGGCAATCTAGCAGGTCGTTTTTACCTTTTAAGTTTAAACAATAACTATCTACATAGTTTTCCTACAACATTACCTTTACAATTCCATATCTCCAAGGAAAGTAAATCTGAATGTTACAAATATCTTTCTGAATAAAAACATGAGTGTTGGTCATATAACTTGAGAGAACATTGGATGCAATAACTGATGCATTGTAAGCCCTCAGTCTAAAACAAGATAATTTATTAAATATTGGAAATATATTAAATTATGTCAGTTATTTTTCAGTCATACTAAACAATTTTATGCTATAAAACTATCAAAGATATCTTTATTTATAAAAAACAAGCCCAAATTTGTCTTTGCCTGTCAGGAAAGACAATGGACAATATAATAAATGTCTAAGATTTAATTACACTTTATTTTCTCTTACGTGTTTCCACACTTGCCACCATAATCATGATTGACATATGGTTTCTCAGTTTGTACTTCTTTTGAACCATCACCAAAATTCCATGTAAACGATGGATTGTATGTAGAATTGAAAAAATCAGCATAGTAATCATCAACGTCAAGGTTGACACTGAATTTAATAACTGTGCATGTGATGTGACTGTAGAAGGCAGGAAACTATATACAAAACAAATAATCAAATAATTTGGATATTGAACAACTTCTTCTATTGCAACATGTAGTGAATTTAAAACCATAGTCATTTAAAAGTTATTTTGAAAGCAAATTCATCATGGCAAATTTTAAACTGAATATTTGTTAGTGTTTGAAAAAAGTTAGATTATTTCACAAATAGGAATAAAAAACTTGCAGCAAAATGTGCTCACACAATAAATAATTATCACAGATATCTAGATTATCGCCTGTGACATAAAAAAGGTAAAACAACCAAAGAGATCGTTTGCAACATCACAACTTACTGGTTCAATTTTCTTGATGATATAAAGAACATGAGTAATATTTTTATTGGCTAATGGGCTCAGCACCTGCAACTGAATTTCTGCCCTGTAAAGGAATAAAAATTAAATAGCAAATAGTTAAAAAAAGAAAATGTATAACAGCTTTAAAAATTTAAAAATAATAATATAATATCCAATTAACTGGGTTTTTTAAGGTAGAGGATGCATTGGAAATTCTGCTTTTAAATATATTAAAACATGTCAAAAAAAACAGGATTTAATTGTGATATATGTTGTTTTAGTACACATGCAACGTGGTCATAATAAGGAAAGAAATAGGAAATTGGACAATGAAAAACCATATAAAAACCAACCATATAAAAACCAAATAAAATAAGCCTATTAATCAGATATAATTTGTTTATGAAACTAAAGGAGTGAACAACTGTGGCGTGGTTGCTGGTCAATATCTTAGATTGAACGCCATAGACAATCTGGCGCTCAATCTTAAATCTACCATAAACATATTCCAATCTTAAGGTGCAAAATTGAAAATGCTATAACAGCTGATAAAGATTTGGCAAACCAAAAGGTGACATAACGCTGGCCTATTTTTGAAATATGTGGGCTAACATTCACTTAATTTTTTATTTTTAATGTTTAATGGTGATTACAACTCTACACAATCAGGGAAATATTTAGTTATGAAAAACATTTATGTTAGTTATTAGTATTTTTTTTGTAGATTTTAGAAATTAGAAAGTTATTATTTTTTTAGAGTTAAATTCTCTTGTTTGAAATTTCTCTTCGTGTAAACATTTCGTTAAGAAATTGCATCACTCAGTAAATCAAATACCTGTCTATAGAAATACAACTTACTTTCCAATAATGTCCAACACTACTTTAAATCGGGTTTCCTGGGAAACCTTTAAAACCCTCTTTTTGGAGATTTCGATAGACCAACTAAACTTAGTGTTGCCATCAAAAAGCATATTTGTAGAAAACACAACTTCTTTTCCTTCCAATATCGGATTAGGAGGTGCATTGATTTTGACATCTAAAAAAGAAGTTACACATGTTTTTTAAAACTAGTATTATGATTAATAATCACAGGCTTAAGGTCTTCAAAATAAATAAATTTTATGATCTGCACATTCTAACATCTCTAATGCTTCGAATTTGTATCAAGGAAAGCATGGACAGAGTCAATAGTGGCTCTCTTAAAAAAGTGAATGGGAAGCAGGTTTGACTATTATAAGAGTTTTGATTTATACTAAATATATGCAAAATAAATTTGTGTACAAGTTAAGAATAAGTGAGTTGATAAAAAGCTTTATCAACATGCTGAACTAAAACAATAGCCAGTTAAGAAATTCTTTAAAAAACACTTACTTTTTGGCTGATACAACAAATGAATTGTCCTTTCTGTACTGATTGTACTAACATCATTTTTAGCAACTATCACAAGGTTGAATCCAAGACTTTGAGTAGAAGTGTAGTTACATTCAGGTTTATCTGAAAATTGAAGAGTTCTGAAAACTACCAAAAAAAATACTCGCAATTACATAAATTCACTAATCAACTCATAATTTTTGTCCACGGTAACCTGCCCAACTCTAGATATTTTTTAATAAAATTTGTCCGAAATAATATTTCGGGCAAATTGGAAAAGTGGGATTTTTTTTATATACCTTATATAAAACAATTTATATCACGCAAGCTAGAGCAATGCAATACTCATTTTAAGTTTTAAAGGGTTCGGTAGAAAGGTCTTCAGGCTTTATTCAATCATATATCACCATAAATGAGCTTGTGGCATCACTTAGCCAAAAGGATTCAGAGAAAAAAAGCTAAAAGATGTATGGTGGCCACAGCTTTAAAACGTTATAATTTTAAAGGTTTGTCAAAGTTTTAGGAGAAAAAGAAAATCGAGACTTGTCCTTGTTTATTATCACTTTTGTTTTGAAGTAAAATCTTCCATTTGTTGTCATACAGGTATGTCGTTTTCTCAAAAAACATATATCAATAATAGCTGCATTTATGATCTTTTCTTTATTGTAATAGTAAAAAATAAAAATTTGGGGAGATTTTAGGAATTCATATTTGGGTCTCCATTTTAGGAGGGTCTAATTTTTTAGGTTATTCATAAGGGTGATTTTAAGGGTGGCCAAACCATATGCTGGGTAAAAATCTGAAAAAGAAATACACATTTGGGGAAAAATCAGTTTCAAAAACATTTTTTTCTGTAATGAAGTATATTATACCTGTAATTTTTGGATCAGTTCCATTACCAAAATACCAAAGAAATGTTACACCAGTGCTTGGACCAACATAAACTGCTCTATGTGTATTCTGTTTTCCAATAAAAAAATTTATATCTTTCACACACAAAAACTGAATTTTGTCTTGAACAATGACGACTCTTTCCAACTTAGTAAAATAAGATTGATTTGTTTGCTGAGCTATAGCTGCGAGTGAATAAATTCCAGCTTTTTTGAAAGGGATTTCAATAACAAGCCTACAAGAACAATATTTCTCAGCTCTTTTAAGTAGAAATGTTTCATTTAGTGCAACATTAGGAGTTATTTGAATAGTTAAGTAAGAAAACTGATCCTCTGCCCAAAAGCAAAGTTTTAAACAGGTGTTTGATTTGACAGCAATACTACCATTTTGAACTATTTTTGCATCGTCATCTTTTACTGTGAAATAGAGCAGTTGTCCTTTAACCTTTTTAAATGAATAATCGTTTATAAAAATCTCAGTGACATCATCTTTTAAAATAATTTTTCCTGCATGATCACCAAATTCCAAAAGAGTTGTGTTGACCAAAATGTTAAAATCTATTAAATTTTCATTAGATATTTGGAAAGATACTTCTGTGTTGTCAAGAAACACTTGAATACTTTTTAAAATTTCTTGAGAAGGCTTTGTATTTACTTTAATATTGACCACTATTGGTTGGTTCTGAGATATTACTGAAGATTCCAGGGATATGTCTTTGATAATGCTGACATTTGTGTAATAAAGAACAGCACAGTGTGGTTTGCTGCATCTAAGGTGCAAACACAGAACATACTAGGTCATAGTATACTTCAATACTTAGGAAGTTTTATAGGGGAAATCAGTGACTGGCCACATATTTCACACAAGCAGAATATAGTTTTGTTTTGGGTTACACTCAAATAAATAAAATTAGATCCTTTATTTGACTGGAAGTCATCTTTCAAGAATCTTTTCTATGAATCATTGGAAATTTTTTTTTGGACTTATAGTACGATTTACTCCTCATCTCTTTTTTTAACCCTTTCTTTAACCCTTTTAACCCTTTTACTATAGATTCATTTGAGGCATTGTTGGTGCCTTTAAACTTTAAGAACATAAAGAACATAACTTTTTGTCATTTGAGTTACCTTTTTGTGGTTTAAAGTGAGTTTATACTGCAAATTTTAAACTCATGAAACATGCAGACTACGGTTTTAAGACAAAATGTTAAACCCAGTTAAAACCTTAGTGTGAAACAGGGTACAAAGAATCTCTTACCCACACGATTGTAATGGACTGGAGTAGTTTAAACACAAGCAATTCGGCAATTCCCTTTTCCATGCTGCATATAACTGCCTAAATAAATTATAAAGCATGATATTGTACAACCTACAATGTTTTGAATACAAAATTATGATTTCGGAAAAGTTACAATATCACCTGTTTAAGTGGCAAAACAAAGTACAACTTTTAGGAGAATCCAAACTATTTATCTGGGTTGTCACATCATTACTCCTGAAGCAACCCTTTCTCCATAAAATACATCCTCCTATAAGAGAATACACACGAGATAATTAGTTACCATGACTTTTTAAATTAAAGAAAAAAGAATATTTTAAATTCGTCCTGAGTAGCTTGAATATATTTTACCTTTGATGGGACAGTATTCTCTTAATGTTTCGTTTCAGAGACATTATGTCCAATAACATATCCAATCTATTAACTGGGTTACTCATACTCAAGTTTGGATGGTAACATTTCCTCCTTGGAGAGTAAAAAACGTAATAAAAGTTATTCTAAGAATCTGACATCCTCAAGCAACTGCACATAACAACTGGTTTCAGACAAGTGTGTGTTGTTTATTTGGAAACAATCTTCTTTAATTCAGTGTTTTACATTCATGATTTATAGGAGAATTTTCAACAAAATAGATCACAAGAAAATAGTAAGATTTGGTTATTAGAAGATCTTGTCCTCGATGTTTTAACATCATATAATTTTCTGAAAATAATGGCCAAGATGTCTATTCCGAACTCAAGAATAAAGCCTTAAAACTGCTCAAAATCTCCTAAAAATTTGAGCATCAATCAATTTTTTTATGCAAGTTAAGGCCACTTAACTCAAGTTAATCGCAAGAATACTTTTTAGCGTCCCTTTCAAGAGCTTTACGCAGCTGTGATTGCAATATTGATTTTCATATTGTTTTGTTGTCGTTTTTGCTTCTTCGCACTTATAGTCAACCCTAGATTGCTACATGCCTTCTCATTTGTTTTGATTTTGGTGGTGTTTGCTGGTCTTCTTAGTTTTTGTAGTTTCTTAGTGTCCCTTAGTGGTTGCACTGCTGCAGTAGTTTTACCTTATACATATGTTGTTTCTAGGAGGTTTAGGTCTACGAGATGTATATTTTATTTAGAGACTATGTTTATGAAATGCATGTTTCAGAGGCTACTATTTACAAGATTTATCAGAGGTTAATATTTATGTTTTATTTTTGGTCCCCCATACAAGGGTTTTACTTTTGGACTTGTAATATATACATTGGTTGGAAGTTAAATGTATACAATGACATCATATTAACGAAAGAATTTCAGATCGTAGGGGGTGTGCTGTGTGTAGCAATATAAGGTTTATATTTAGTCCTTAGTTTTCCTCATACAATTTTTAAGCCATCTTTGTTGACAGTTAGTGTTTTAAAACCCTCTTTGTTGACAGTTTGTGTTCTTAAGCTGTCTTTGTTGACAGTTTGTTTTAAGCTGTCTTGGTTGACAGTTTGCTGTAAGCTATTGGTTTCAGCTGTCCTGGTTGGCAGTTTGTTTGAGTTATTGTCTAAGTAGACTTTATCTCATCATTCAATACACGCACACATCCATCGATCTCCCACATTCCACCAACAATGCTGTTTTTTATATGTGTTGAGTCCGGTATTATGCCAGCGATTAATTTTTTATTATTAAAATTATTATATTATTTGTGAAAATTATCATGGAAAAAGCATTAATCGCTAAAAACTATTGTGAATACCTCAGTAAGGTATTTCTAGTCAGGTGTGGTGCATATGATTAAATGTTACATACCTTACTTATGTTTCACGTGGTGCGCGAGGATGCTTTTCGTGTTTAATATCAAAAAGTTTTGATATTAAAATCATGCTTTAAACATGAGTTTATTCAACATCAAAGAAACCTTTTGTTTTTACTGCCAATGCTCAAGGTGAGAGTGGCTTTTATGAGAGCATTGCACGAGTAAGTGAAGGAACGACAATGACAAAAAAATAAAAATAATAATACGTAATGAAATCTAAAATAGGTATAGTAGCAGAGGAAGCACTGTCTGAGCTGGTGAGACTCTACCCCTGTCTATGATGAAGCTGGCAATGGATATATGGAAAAAGACAGAAAAGAGAATGCATTTAGTGAGAGACATGAAAACTAGGGTATGGAAAAGGTTTAGTGATTTATTTATTTTTTAAATTAGTTTTTATCATATACTTAAACAAAGATAACCTAATTCTAAAATTTCCTCGCAGTCCACATCCGTACTTACAAGTCACAAATCTTAACTTACGTTCAAAAATTAAGTACAGTGTGAACGCATAATCTTACTGCATAATTAATTAGATGAAAATAAACTCCTCAATGAGTTTAGTAATAAACATATGTTTAATAATAAACGCGTTGGTGGGAACTAGGTTTTAGGGAAAATTGCTAATTACCCAGGGCTGTTTTTCACTTTTCGATATTGGGACTGTGTGCAAAAACACGAACATTGTGACAATATCAAAAGTAAAAAAGAGCCCTGGGGAAGAGGTTGACAGCTTGTTACTAAAAAACAGCAACATGCATATAAAAGGGTTATAACGAAGATTTTATCACACAATTTTTCTGATTCAGAAGTTTTACTCATATTTTTCTAAAAAGTAAGTACATGCTTTTTAAAAAACCCAGTAAAATCTGTTTTGTGACTGGTTGTTATTATTTTCAGAGCATTTTTAAGCCCAGCAGTAGGACCATAAATTCCAACCTAATTACCAGTGCATGTTGTCTTTTCCATATCCAGACAGAGAGATGTCCGTCTCAGCGTCCCTATATGAAAAGGAGACAATAGCCACTGGAAACGAGGTTGCATAGCTTCAAAATTCCGCCTTATTTTGTTTTTATTTATGGAATGTGCTCATGAACATGGTGTCGTAGCTTAGTGGTTATAACTCTCGCACTTTGTGCAGGAGACCAGGGTTCGATTTCCCTTGGCGGTGATTCAACATGGGCGAGTGAATGTTACCATGGCCCCGGGTAACCCAAGCCATGTGAGGGAAATTGGGGAAATGGCACACTGTGTGGGCTGTTGGATGTTGCACGAGGTTGTCTGGCAGAGCGTGGACCCTAATTGGGTCTGCGTAGCTCAAAATGAGCATAGATATTCTAGGACTCCCAATCTAAGCCATGGCCTCTCCTGGAAATAATAGACAGGGTATATCCCTCAATATTTGTGAGGCTAGCCAAGTAAAATATGTACATATATCTATAATGTGAATATGAATATCACTTAGCAGTCATTATATGATAGAAGGAAGGACTGGAAGTAAAAAAAAAATAATTTAGAGAGAATTTAAAGGGAATTCTTACCTGAATATTGTTTTTATCTTATGGCAAAATTTGGACTTGTTTTAGTTTTATAAGCAATGATTTGAGCCTGAGGCTTTTCTTTTTTTGTTCTATTGGTAAATTTGAGGCTTATGTTCTTATATAAACAGCGTGTGTATATTCCATGTTGTTTCAAGTAGTTTGTCACCAGTATATATTATTTTTCGTTTGTCATTTCGTTTCGTTCTTTTCTCATCTAGACTTTTTTCTTACGTTCTTTTTTACAAGAAGCACTGGATACGAGATGACAGTTAAAATTTCAAGCCACAATGTTGCTTCCCCTGGACCAACAGAACCACACCTTTACATGATCAATTATAATTTTCCTCAGTCTCGTGCCAAAGACAATGTTTTTTGGTTAATTTTAGCCGACACAGTGTCCTTTATCAACGTGCGGTACTTTGACTCATGACAGCAAATTAGGAAATTGCCTCAATGTGTAGATATGAAAAAACGTCCTTTGGGATTCCATCCTAATGGCTGGCACTTCCTCCCCTAGATCGTTTTGGAAAGGAAGGTTGCCATTACTTCCCAAGGTAGCACATTTATAAAAATGAATGCAATATTTCTAAGTTATCAACGAATTATGCAAAATAATTATTAAATTCTGTAATAGTTAGCTAACATTATCTATGATACAAGAAAAAAAATTTTATGCCTCAAAAAATAAACCCAACCCAGCTTAGCAATTTTTTTCTGTTGTAATATATAACCACACCAGCAAAGCAATTGCCGATACAGGATGGTGTATCTGTGTATAATAGCAAACTAATCAAATTTGTCTAATTTAGAAAAAGGTTGCCACATACCTTTGGGTAATACCAGTGCTACAAACATAAAAATAAACAGTTCTTTTTTTAAATTCATTGTTTTGTTACAAACTGTAAGTGTTGCAATTTATTGCATATTAAGTAGAAGTATTAAAGTGTCTATCTATAGCTATATATAGCTAAAAGCTAGATTTTATTTTTTCCATCAATTTTCACATTATCGTACATTCTCAAGCTGCTATTTCACACTTCACACTGTAATATAATTTTCTTTATTTACCTTGGCATAAATATTTGCTCCTGTTTGAAACTTGAACATGTTATTATAACGATGAACAATGGTCAACATAAACAACAACAATAATTCATTCTGTAAGTGTTTGTTTACATTTCTGCTACCATATTTAAAAATACACGTGATTTCCCGGTTTTTAAAATGCTCGCTTTCAACACTCTCGTCCCCAAGCTCTTTGAGATAAACGTACTTTCGAGGATTATCTTAAAGAGCTCTGGGGACGAGAATAACATCCAACGTCTTATTCTCCTCCCAAAAACGCTTTGAGGTAAAACTCGACGTTTTTATCTCAAATGTAGTGGATAGAAAGACAGTCATCGTTTCTGTGAAATTGGCCAATCTAGAAGAATGCATGAAACTTGTACTACAAGTAGTTATCACAGAAAAGCAAACATTTTGTCGATAAACGTTACGTGCTGCTCGTACGAGGGGATCGGTAATAGATTTTGTTTTAAAGCGTTATGCAAAAGGGAGGGGTGGGAGAAAATTCTGGTATATTAATAAAACGGCTGTTGTGAACATTTTCTAAAGTGTCATTTTTTAAATTTCTATTTAAATCTGGTGTCCGTTTAGAATTTGGAAAGAAAGTCAAGATCATGCTCTCGCCTGATACACTGATTCTTCAAATCACGGATAAATATCAACACCATTGAACATTCTTAAAACAGACATCCTCTTCTTAAGCGGATGCGTCTTAAATATGAATAGTTTGATTTGACGAACCACTTGAGAACCTCTCCCGAAGAAGTTAAGGCGGACGCACCATAAATCTTTTTAATTCCCCATAAATTTTTTTTAGAAATCAACCTTTGTAAAGAAGACATTAGTAGCAAAGGTCTTTAAAAACGTTTTTAACGGCAGTATATCCGTGCGCAAATTACTTATTTTATTATTTATCCGGCCAATGGTCTTCTCTTAACCCAACCTCGAACCTGTAGCGTTTTTTGATATGAAGATGAAACGCGTACGAGGCTACAGGCCCTGGGTTCGAGGTTGCTCTTAACCCTCTATTTCTATAAGGAACTTCTAATTGGTATCCCATCTTTAGTAAACTTTTTTCTATTGGACCAAATCTCTTCAAAGCGCACACCTCTCTAGAGCGGAGAAAAATGTTTGTCCAGCAAATATGCTATGTATGCTTTATGAAGGTTTTACTCAACCTCGTTCCCAGGGCTTTTTGTCTCTCATCATGTTCGTCTCGCCGTCCGATATGCAAAAAGAGACAACATGTCCTGGGATCGAGGTTGGGTTTTACTGTATGTTTTTTAGAACTTTTAAGACAAAGCTGTCCATATTCAAATACTAAATTTTTTGGAGAAATAGTCTTTAAAAGACCAGTTTTAGTAAAATCGTTTCACGTATCATATCTCCATAATTTTGATTGACAAAATTAGACAACAAGTTGATTCTCTTGTCAGAGCATGCTTTAAGACTTGATCAACAGAGACTTTTGATACAATAAGCATCATTCGTTTACCCAGTGTGTCTTGGCCCCTGAGCCCTGAGCCGTTATTACAGTGCAGCAAATATTTTCGCTGCTATGAAACTCATTTAAAAGGCAAAATGCTCTGGGAACGAGGGTGAATAATCATAAAAATTCAAATCGCAGAAGAAAAAGAGCAGAATCAATAGTTATTCAACGATCTGTTTTTTACCCCTTCGTAGAACCCAGGTATCTACTCTAGCGGAATAATAATAGCGCGCGTTATGTTAAAAAGGTGTATATAGTTAGTGTTTCTTTCTTGCCACCACTATTATCATGGAGGTATAAAAGATTTATTTATACTCATGAGTACCCATTCATAACGATGAACAAAAACTTCCTTATTTTGATTGATGTCGACGACTCCATCATCCAACTGCTTCTAAACGTACTGTGAATATCGAGACAGCTAACAACTGGTCATACTGCTATCGGTATTTCGTATACGCGAAGATCACTGATGTCAATAATCTTGGAGTGAATAGGTGAAAAAAAACTATGGTAGTACCGTTAGGAATTAGCAAAACGCTCAAATATAGTTGTATTATTGTGGAGATGGTGTAGTAGTAGCGCATTCAGTTTGTAATCATAAGGTTCCAGTTTCGAGGCCCCTCTCCGGCGCACTTTAAATATAGTCTATTGGTCATCTATTGACCTATAGTGGAGCCATTTACTGACTGCAAACTGGCTTGTGCGAAATTAGAGCAATGGTATACGCATCTCTCGGTGTAATGTTACATAGTTACAGTCCGGAGGAAGGACGAATCAGCCGTTAATCCAGGACGTAGCATTTTCCATCACTAACGTATTTAGAAATAAATAAATAACACTTATTCGCCCCCCAGCCACATTTTTTAGAAATTGTTAACCTGAGACCAAGACCGAGACCCAAGAACCGAGACACAATACACTAATACGATACACGAGATCTGGGACCCTGATTATTCGTTTATAAATATTAATTAACAAAGAGAAAGAGCAAACTTTTATTTTTTATAAATATGTTTAACTGTGCGTAGTGTGTGAAAAGCTGTAAACCTGGCCTTCATCTCGGGACAGCGAGACGGTTCTGTTCGTTGGTGCTGTAGCTCCGGACGTAAACTCAGTTTCATAGTGTGATCTCTCCATCTCTCTCAATACGTCTATTTCATTGTACAAGTTTGTAGTTCTATCCGGTACAATATTTTTTAGGCCATACAAACTTCTTTTACCGAGTGATTATTTTTACAGTAACACGCATACTCGAAGAAAAGGGTCTAGCAGTTCTTGATTTTTCATAATTTTAGTACCAAACGTTTCTTACGTAGCATCGTGGTAATGGTTATCAAATATTAAACATTGAGCTTGCAAGTGTCATTTTTTCAGTTGAAATTTGTGCATATCTAACAAACAATAATCGGCAATTTTTGGTAAATATTAAATGCGTAAAAGAAAAAGTGCGATATTAAGACAGTGCATAATCCCAAAAACATTTGCCATGGCGATGACAACATCCAACGGCGGTTTCAAAGCGCTAACAACCGTGTGCAAAACACAAAATACATCACTTTTTCTTCGGAGTTGGTGAAAACGTTCGGTAAAAAGTGTCTCCAAGGCTTTTTGTCTCTCATCAGGCGCTGCGATTATTGACACGTTAATCTCGCCGTCAGATATACAAAGAGACAACAGGTCCTGGGATCGAGGATGTTGGGTCTCGGATCCCGGGTATCACCCAATGGCAAAGACCTTTAATAAAACACTCAAATTTGCAGATTTTTTTTGACAACCAGAGCCACAGCAAGGCCGTCAAGTAAGCGCTAGAGTCTTCGACATCAGGCAACAAACCCCGAGGATAAGGTTGTTAAATCGAGCCTCCGTTTTTTATTAGTTTCGTCGTAAGATCGAAGGGACTGCCGCTAATCCGATACCATTTTGTGTTACAAACAGACAGACAGACGGAGAATAGATATTATTACGTTAACCCGCAAAAAAATCCATGGGGCTACGCCCGTTGTACATATATCGCGTTTCCTATTTCGTGCATTAATATTTCGTGTCTCCGAAACACGACTCTTTTCTCGCACACAAACAAAATTAGGCTATTATGAATATAGAGACAATATCGCGATTGGTATTTTTGAAACATTTTTAGAATATTTAATTTCCAAATTACACTATTTTATAATATTTTAGCGCACTTAATTTTTTAGTACAAGTCGAATAGAAATACTTTGTTTCGTGCAACGAAGCTTATACGCATTTAACTTTAAGTAAACATTAAGGCCCAGTCAATCAGGCGACATGAATCGCGTCTACTTTTGGACAGGCAAAAAAGACACACAATTTTTTTATTATTATTTTAAACTGTGTAATGTAAAGTTGACGTTGCTAGAGGTTAATCCCCCAGGTAAATATGTATCTTGCTTGCAGTAAAAACATGCATACACTAATGTGGGTACAATTTACCCTTATTCAAACATCTTTTAAAAACACACAACGACAGCAGGTTAGCGTCTTTACAGGACGTCGAGATGGGTCACCATTTGTTGGGATAGGACCTCCTTCGCAGGACCCTCGTTGATAGCAAGTACCAATAGGAACTGAAGAGGTTATCCTGGGTAAACAAATTTCAATACTAGACTGACTGTCGTAAATACTCTCCTATAATTTCAACCTCGTCCCAGGACTTTTACATTGTTCCCAGTTTTTTTTACAATGAAAATTTAGTCAGAGGGTCATTAACCATTGCCGGACGTCAAATTAATTATCTGGTTTTCAATTTGCGAAATATCATTGACCACTGTTGTAAATGAAACAACTTTAAAGTAAGTCCGCTAATCTGAAAAGAATTGTTATAAAATTTTTAATATGTCAAATTCTTCACGCTCTCTTTTACAAGGACAAAAAGGCGAACAGAATCTTCTGTGTTCTTTTTTATCTTATTCTAGATAAAATACATAAGATATGGGAACAACCGCGTTCCCAGCGCCTGTTGTCTTTTTTTTTAATCGGGACGGCGTGACTGAAGTCAAAAAAGATACAAGATGCCCTTGAGACGAGGTTAATATAGTTTTTATACACTTATATCTTTCTTATTGCCTTCCCCCATTGTTTTCGAAACTTGTTTGTCGAGAAAGAAAAGTTGATTAGTAACTGACCATAACTAATTAAAAGTTGAAGGAAAATTGATAGCCATAGAGGAAAAAGCGTTTGAACAACATATCGCTAACGATAAATTCTTTCTCTAATCATCTATGCAGCCCACGAAACATCCACGTCCACATGCTTTGTTGCCTTTGTCAACGTCGATAGCTCATATTTGAGGCTGTCCCTCAGTGTTACTAAGGAAGGAAAAAGAGGTTGCCCTCAGTGGACCCCTCCCCTAAAAATATATTAGAAAGGATGAAAATGGTCCGTAATAAATTGGTGACATTTTTTCTCAGTTGGTATCGTTTTCTGGGGCTTTTATGCAGGTGACATTAAAAAGGACTGTTCAAGTGGTTTTTCACATATCTATTAACTGCTAGCCGATTTTCTGAGGGCTAAGTCTGAAATTTGCCCAAAAAAATGCAACCGCTAGGCTAAAATTTTGGAAAGTTAAGAAACTGTAGTTTCTAAAGATCTGGATAATATCGCAAGCAACCTACAAAGCAGTTCTTTTAAAAAACTGAAAATTTTTGTGATAAATAAAAACAGCGTGAAAATGAAGTGTGAAGTTTATCTTGTAAAAATTGAATATTACGCTTAGCAACTTCTTAGCAACTTCTTAGCAACTTCTTAGCAACTTCTTAGCAACTTCTTAGCAACTTTTTAGCAACTTCTTAGCAACTTTGAGGCTGAACTTAAATTTTGCCTTTTAAAGGCTGAAGTGAAAAAATGGAGTTGCTTATAAAAGAACGTGTGGATCAGACGGTAAAAAATAATCTTTTTCGAATTAATGAATTATCAAATTAGTGAAATAATTTTTGCGAATTTTGCGAATAGCGAGTTTTCTGAAAACAAGACGGTCATTGATTTGTATATATGTACATATAAACTGATAATCTTATCCTGTATAAATATTCAGAAAATAAAAAATAAAATAAAATAAAAACTATCGCGAGTTTACCAAAAACTCGTATATTCGTGAAAATAATTCCGCGAAAATTAATTATTTAAAGTAGTTGTCTGTCTCCATCTAATTTTCTTGGAAATTGTAAAAATTTAAGCCACGGGAAAATGTGAGTTTCATGTTAGGTGACGCAGTGAGATATTTCATAGGATCTCACTTTGGAGGTGGTCCAGACCACCCGGTCAAGAAAATAGGGTTAAAATTGATTCTCGAAGCAAGTAATTCAACCTTTGCTGCGTAACAATGGAATTAATTTTGAAAATTTGCTCAATCAGGTATGGCTAATTAATCACGAAAAATTTTGGTTTAATCTAAAGCAGTTTTATACATGGTTTGTTATAAAGCAATAACAGAAAAGGTTTAAATCCTTTGACAACAAAGCAATTGTAAAGCAACAGCTCAGCCTAAAGTCAACAAAAAAATTAAAAACTGTAATTGTTTCCGAGACGTATCTTATGCTGAAGGTTTGTAAGTCCCACCAAACCACCTTGCTCCCTTTGTATAATTTTGCTTATCATGCTGACCTGACTAAGGAAGCAAAAACGTGAATGTGATTTTCAAGTAAAAATTCATAAAGCAACGAGACTGAGCAACACTCCAACAATTTGTTAATCTCTCAATATGTAATAGAAAATTTAAAATCGTTTTGACAAGCCGCCATTTTTAGGTTTACATTTCCATTGAAATGTGATTTCATCAACTCAAAAGGTTCCGTTTTTAACTGTTGAAAGGTTATGTTATGAAAGAGGGATTAACGATAGTTTGCATTGCCGGCACGACTCTTGTGCCATTTTTGTATAAAAACTATTTTTTTGACATTGTAGACAATTTAAAGAACGTGTTGTTTTTACTACGCATCGAGTTACAAGCCCGAGCATTGTCTATGATTTAATTCTCTTATTTAATTTTAATTTAAAGAGAACATTGAAGCTAGGCATAATGTAGCTATTCAAACATCAACACAAAAGCAATGTAATTTTGAAAGCAAACAAAAGCGTCTTTCCGGCAAATATATTTCATTCTCTCCATGAATGTGTCGTTTGTCTAAAGCAGAATTAAACAAACAAAGCCGACGTTACTTTTGATTGGTTTCATATTTAGGTATATTCAAATTTTCACACCATTGATAAATTTAGCTAATATTATTGACACATTCTACGCATCTTTTGTGTGTCTGTCGCAAACATCAAACAAAATGACGCCAGCTATAAAAATAGACAAGGTCACGATAATTAGCTACAATCCATAAAGGTAAAATATATATTATATAATATATATTGTATAATATATATTATATAATATATATTGTATAATATATATTGGAGTATATATATTATAACTCGATCGATAAGAGTTCCACAGGTCAATATTGTGCATAGATGCAGTCCCAAAATATTTTGGTCACTCGCATAAAATTTTGACTGAGGCACTGTTGCTTGAGATTCTGTAGCTATAGGCTTAACGGTTGTTTAGCTGTTACTTGATGGCCATTTTCTTAATAAACGTTTCCCGAATTACATGTTTTTTAAATTTTAGAATTTTGATGTTTTGACTTTAGGATCATATTCAACATCATTGAATTGGTGTGTGTATAAAGTTTAACTTAATCCGACATGTGAAAATGCTGTTTTGGTGATATTAATGTTACGGTCAAAATCTTCTAAATTTTATACTTGTACTAATAAGCCTCGGTTTCAAGCAGAGTTTAATTAGGACAAAATTAAAAAACCTGTTGTAACAGGTTTCAATCTGAAGATTTTACATTCTATCAAGTTTGAGGTGAGGATTTCAAAAATTGTTTGAAAATTGTTTGAAATTTTTTAGAAATAGCAGCGATACGAAGAAAACTAATTAGGGAAAGGTGTACACGCATTTTTATATAAGAATATACTCTATAAGAATATCGAGGCTGAGAAATGGGTTAAAAATTAAGAATATCCTAAGAATATATCCAGACTCGAACTTTTGTTTTGGATATGAAAATTTTTGTGATGCACAAATTTTGATTAGAAGTTTAATTTCTTATACTCTATGTTTATTTCTTGTCCGCTCACCTGTCTTTTACACTTTGTTTAACCATTACAGTAGTAGTATGTATACAGTTGTCATTTCTTTTCTTATTTGTTTTGGTGTTTTAAATTAGTAGTTCGTTCGTCAATTAGCAAAATGACCTCAAGAGTATCATATTTAGGCATATTAAGGGTAATTACATGCTTTCTGGCTGTAGCCATGTTAAGAATATTTTTAAGAATATTTTGAGATTTGTTTGCTGAAACGAAAAAACACTATTTTTATAAAAAAAGCGTGTATACAAATGTTTGCTTGCCCATTCGGACTGGTGCCCTAATCAAAGCCTATCTTTTGCTAAATTGCTGATTTATATAATAGCGATAGTGTTTGAAACTTTTGTAATTTTTGTAACCCCATGTCGTTGTCGCTTGTCTTTCTGGCGTTTTGGGGTTTTTTTTTCATCGGCACCTGAGACTCGTGTTCTTAGAAAATTGTTCTTATATAAAAAAAGCTGTTCGTTCGTTTGTGGTTCACTTTTTCTAATGTGCGAATATGTAATGTTATATATGGCATGATTTTTATATGAACCAGTTACAAGAAAAATATTAAAAACTAAAAACTAACGAAAGAAGAAAATTAATAAGTCATCGAGACATTTTATTCTTTATGAATGAGAAGCTTAAAACAACATTGTTTTTTTTGTTCCTGCATTATTACAAAGCGTGCCTAAGATCTCAATCGTGAGATATTTTGTTGATGTTTCACTTTGTTATTTTGCACCGTTGAATGATACGCAAAATAACAAATTTAGAACATTATTTGCCAGAACAGTAGCCGGCAAATTGTTTTCGTGACCAAGTTTACTAAGCTCGAACAACAAAAGTTTAAAAGGGCAATACCGTAAAGGAGAACGAAACGATTGAATAGACTCTTTTTGGCACCGATCTAATTTGGTTCTTACAGCTGACGCAATCTTGCGATTAATAAGATATTAATATAGTATTTATCGCACGAAAAAAATAACAAACTAAATTGAACATAACACGTGACTTAGCCTATATATAGCCAGCAGTTAACTCAATGTGAATCAAAAAAAAGTAATTGCTAACAAAGACAACGCAACATGGCGCTTAATCTTATCATGCATCACATCGTTTTAATAATTTTCTGCTGCTTACACATTGATGCAAGACCAGTTGAATCAGACATATTACTGAGAAGGAACGCAATTGTAAGTATCCTTGTCTTCTTATTTTTATCTCTATTTTTACTTTATATTGTTGCCTTCACCTCGTTGTTTTATTTTAATTAGCTAATGCGATTCCAAAAAATCACATTCTGTGGGTATTACGTTACAAAAATCTAAGGTCTATAACGTAACTTTTAAATCACGCCCGAAAGAGAATGGCTTGTCACGCTAAAGTTATTTTTGTTGCTCGCTTCTTTTTCTTTTGATGTGTGCCCTCGCTTTACGCCAAAATTGATCCTAGAATTTAACTTTGTTCTCCGAACTTCTCTTTTGCGAATCGCGCAAGCAAAATGTCATTAACGAACAAAAGACTCTCCTCCGACTGTAACTATGTTACATTACCGCCAGAGATACGTATAACATTGCTCTGACTTGCTGGCATGTCAAACAAGATGTTTAGTGGTCAGTAGATGGCACCAAATAGGTTGATTATTATTACTATTATTATTATTATTAGTCGAATATTTATACAGGGTATAAACACTTCAGAAGATATTATTTACATAAAATTTCTGTTGTCAATGTGTGCCCTGTGCAAAAGAAACAAAAACAAAAAAACTAAATATATGTGAGACAAAAGAAGAAGAAAGGAGTTGAGATGTAGATAGACTAAGTGCTAAGAGACTCAAGGTCTAAATGGTAAACTAAATGGTAAACTAAATGGTAAACTAAATGGTAAACTAAAGCTAAACAAACGAACGAACGAACAAGCAAACAAACAAAATGTAAATAATACAATAATAATACAATGACAACACTACGAGGTATAAAGTGCGTTGAAGTGGGAACTCGAACCTGAAACCTTATAATTACAATGCAAAGGACTACCACTAGACCATCTTCTCCATATTACATTTTTATATATTTTATATTTTTACATGCAGAATCATCTTATTCGATATGGCTATCTTCAAAACAAAACTACAATCCAGGGAACTTTTAATGATGATAATGACACGTACACAGACCAAGAATTTCAACTAGCTCTTTTGGATTATCAACGTTTTATGAGTATACCACAGACTGGAAAGCTAAACAAAGTCACCATGGAAACAATGGCAAAACCAAGGTGTGGTGTAAAAGACAAAGCAAGTGAAAGCGTTAATGTTTTCCTGACGAACCGTGGCAAGCGTAAAAGGAGAGACGCACTGCAACATTTTTATAAATATAAGTCCGCGAAAAGTGTCACGTATGATTGGTTCATTTCTTCTAATTATCTCCCATCATCAAATGATATGGCTGCTAAAAGCTACGCAATGTTGGAATATGCTATGAACAAATGGAGCGCTGTTACTAATGTTAATTTTCGAAGTAGAAGAGGTTGGATTTACGCCGATTTGGTCATATCGTTTCGCAAAGGTATCTTAATTTAATAGTAACCTACATTCTGAGAGGATAGAAAGAGAATATTCTCCTAGCTACATCATAGAAAAAATATAATGAAGCACGACAGCTAATTTCTAAGTTTACGGCACAAGTCTCGCATTTTGAACTCGTCAAAATGTACCGACCTTTGGTTATTGTAATAAGGTTAAATTTTTAATATCTCTGTCCTTTTCAGGAAATCACAATGATAATGAGCCATTCGATGGTCTTGGTGGAGTTATTGCGCATGCGTCACGAAAAGATATGGAAATTCATTTTGACGATGAAGAAAGTTGGAGGTACGAGGAAACAAGTATTGATTTCAAACCTCCAAAAGTGCTACCAGACTTTGTTCATGCTGCTATTCATGAAGTGGGACATATACTTGGTCTCCCACATTCAAACAATACATCCTCGGTGATGCGCCCTGTAATGGCATTACTACCCAGCTATGACTTGCATACTACTGATGTCAAAGCAGTTCAGCAAAGATACGGTACGTACATATTATTGTTATCTTTCTTCTTTTAAAAATTCCATGCCAGGTCTTTAAAGTTAGCACAAGCAGAGATGATAAAACATGAACTTTAGATGTCAACCTCGTCCCCAGGGGCTTTTGCCTTTTTGACATCGGGGCTGGCAGGGAAAAAAGCCGTTTAGCCGTCAACTAAGCGCTAGCGGCTTTGACATAGGCAACAAACCCTGGGAATGAGGATACTTTAAATGTTTGTTAGTCACGAAAAGAAAATACAGGATTAAATAAATTTTTACTTTCACTAAGACACTCTTGTAGATTTGTTTATCACAATTTTTTAAAATGAAAAGAAAAAGCAATCTTCCCTGTATGTATGACCAGCTACGTATTATTTAAACCCAGGGGTGACGCGCTGCTGAATTTGTTTGATTTTTTAAAATAGTCCGTGAAGAAGAGTAAAGGTCCTTCATATCATTCACTTTCATATAATTCCTGTTCGTTGCTTCAACATTTTAAAACATAATCCATTCTAGGTATATGTTGGCCAGAAAGAATTGATGCAATATTCAGCAACAGCGACGGGAAAACGTACATAACAGTGGGACCTTTCGTCTACTTGTTCAATGATGCATTAACCCAGGTGGAAACTCAATCGTGGCCTCGTCTGGCAAAAACTTTTTTTGGAAATGAATTTAAATTATTTGATGATATATTTCTTAACACTGATGGGTCTTTATATTTTTTTTCGGTAAGTGAAACCATGTTTTTGTTGCATATATTACTACCGCTTTTGTTACTTAACAATAATAATAATAATAATAATAATAATAATAATACTTGTTTACCTTATGAAAATGTTGCCCGCACACAAACTAGATATTAATACTGTTTTGAGAAAGTGTGATCACTTCATAAAACTTTTATATTGATATGCTTTTTTAGGGTGGACAATATTACCATCAATGGTCAGGTCAATATTCACATGTAAAACGTATTGGTAAGTCAAATACAGGGGTTGTTGGCTGGCCTGGTTTGAACGTCGACCGAATCGACGCTGGATTTCAACACTCTGACGGGAAGGTCTATATATTCCGAAAAGATTTGGTATATCGTTGGGATCCAAAAGCTCCTTCGCCATTCCTCCCACATGCACCGAGAGGTCAAGTTGAAAAAGGGTGGCCTAAAAAAATATCCGAAGTGTTTTCAGGGCTTCCGAATGATATCGACAGTGCATTTCGTTGGCACAACGACGGGCAAGTATACTTCTTTAAAGGGAAATATTTCTACATTTGGGATGAACAAAGAAAAAAAGCTGATGGATTGTATGCTACGCATCAGTGGAAAAATATTTGCGATGTTTACCTGTGCACGAATGTGTCTCCATGTCAAAGCTGGGCTACGAGGTCATAAGCATCTCCGCAGATGGTTTCAAACTTTAGTGTCAGACAGAAACGTAATTTATTAACGCAAATATTAACTTATATGCATATGCATAAATATATATATAAAAAGTTCGAAGAGACGATGTAAATATTGCTTAGAAATCTAGAATAAAAAAATGCGATTCCATCGCGATTATTTTAAACAAATACTGTTTTTATTTAAAGATGATGAGTGGATCCTCTTATGAACCTAAAACAAGGTATATAAGTCTAAATAAACCTGCATTTTAGCTTCCCAAATGCTGCAAAGATGTTGCATATCGAACGGGACTTGAACCCACAATCTCACCCTTGTCGGGCAGTTGTTCTGCCGACTGCGATGTTAAGTCGTGCATCACATGTAAGGTAATGTGCAGGTTTACTTATACCGATATATCTCACGTACGCCCCGAGGTTCCTATAATAAAACAAGATGTTCTGAGACTTCAGCTTAGGTATCGTTATATTTGTGTGAAATAATTCAACTACGAAATTTCTCAGTTGTTATGCCACAACAAAGAATGTAGAGAAATACTAATACCAGAATTTTTGGTAAGTTTTGGTAAGTTTTAAAAGATGGTTCGTTAAGTTTTCGGATGTGACCGGAATGTTAAAAAAAACGACATACTATTAGCGTGAGTTGGGGTGTGCAGGAGAATAAAAAAAAACTTTTTTCTGTGGTTAATTATTTCGGTGTGACCAAGGAAACATCTCCTGGCTTTCAGTACACTTTCTAGAGTTTTAAACACTACAGAAAATACGAATTCGACAAAAACTACACAACATATAATCACATCTTAGACGAAAAGGTTTCGCGATGATAAGAACAAAGATAAAATCAAATTATTCTACTCAACGTATTATTGCAGACAAAACAAAATGAATTTAAATGTGATTTCTAGATCAACTTAATATAAACACAAATATTATAAGAGCTAAAACAATCAATACGAATTAAAAAAATCCTATACGAATACTTAACTACGTTTAAAGCTACAGTAACCTAAATAGGTGCTTGTTAAATGCATAAACATTGCATAAAAATTAGTTCTCCACCATTTGTTAAAACGTTAAAGGATTCAAAACAGTGCTTTTTGGACAATTTAACAGAATAATTCTTGTCAATGCTAAAACTAATCAGGTATATATATATATTACATGTTTTTTCCGTTGTCATCTTCGAAGACATCAGGGTCATCCGTCAGTAGCTCGCTTGTATTCATCATTTCGTTATCTGGATCGTCCCTTCTTGTATAGAACAAAACATATGCAGCTTTCGACTAGAAAAAAAAAAGATACAAAAAACTCTGATTTGTCGAACGAAGTGTTTGTTGCTTAATTAAAAAATTGGGTTACAATTTAACATTTAATATATTTATTTTCCATATAATAAAAACATCCACAACTCTCGTTGGGAAAGAAACCTAGACCTTCATAAAGTGTGGTATAATTTATAAGAAACATGAGACTGAATATTGCTGAAAAATAAGAACAACGGCAAAGCTAAAATTTTTACTGACTTTCTAATAGTCTTTTAAAAACACGGAAAAAACATTAATAGTTGCGATTTTTCCAAACTTGTACATACAATAGACGTATGACGGAGGTCTCCATGTACATAGGTAAATTTCAGGTCTCGAAAATTTGTAATGCACTGTAAAATGAATTAAAAAAGCTCACAAGCTCGAAAGTTTTTGAAACTAAGCTACAAGTTTACGTTTGTTTTGATCAAAAGTTTACAGAAAACGCCAGACAGAAAATGTTTCAACAGGGATACACTTGCGAATCACGAAGAATCAGGGATGAAAAAGAAATGGAACATTCATAGTCAGAACATAGCTACTATAAATTGTTTTGCCGTATGTATGAAAGCAGTAGGTGAAGGAAGAGGAGTCACCAGAAATATAATACAAATACTATTTCTCTCCCAGTACAAAGTGATAAGTAATCATGCAGAACATACCACAGATGACGACGCATCTGACGAAGACACGGAAGAGTCGTCAAAATAATACCATTGTCCATCAAAACAATTAATTCCGTACGCTGTGTCTACAAACAAAATAAAAAGCTTTCCATGTTACAACAAAGAAAACAGGAAACATGGAAATCATTTTGTAACAACGACAGAAATAAGAAGTTACTTACAATGTCCTCCACCCATTCCTCCGTAATGATTCTAACAAGAAGACGAAAAAATAGATTAAAATGCAGAAAATAATTTTGTGATCTAGTTTTAACAAATAACTAGCTGTTATGACTCACCGAAACTGCATGCAAATCGTACACTGCTCGACCATGTTTCTTGTTTATGACGTAGTCTGTTAAATCTAATTGCCTGTATGAATATATTTTTGTATATTTTGTAATGCAAATATAATGGAAAAGTGTAATATAGCATAGTGGCATAAAGCAGTGTCCTTGGAAACTTGATTGCCCAAGACCAAATAACGCCTCTACTCGAATAGACGCCCAGGCTAAAACCTGATTAATGCCAAAAATAAGTAGCTAACTACTGATTTGAAAAAAGGATATTTCCTAACTGATAAAATATTTGAAGATAACTGATTGTAGATATTATTCTTGACCAGCTCATCCAAAAAAGCTAGATTATATTTGTCGAGAAACGGTAAGAGTCCATTTTATTCTGAATCTTTACCCTCAACCTGCCCAGCCCAGGGCGTTTAATTGGTGAAATACGGTAAGCGAAAAGTGAAATTTAGCTTAGACATTCCACAACAATAGTATTTCCCGACGCACACTTTTGAATTTAGAGAATTAACTTACGTAATTGGAAAATTTACTAAGGCGTCCAATTTGTCTCTCCAATACCTACAAATAAAATCATCAAAGCTGTAAATTGACATATGAGTGATTAAAACCATTCCCTCGAAACATCGAGGACGAAAATAGACCATGGTATAGACCATGTGAGCAAGGAACAGTTCACAAATCAATCAACCAGTCATCATTCTGATTGAGTGGAATTCGTTTGCGACACCGCATTGTTCTCCGTACCTTACTCTTAATTTTCCAGTGGCAAAAAAACAGTCTCCTGGCTAGTGTTAACCTTTGATAAATACCTGGTATAGGAAAATCTCTTAAGATGGATAACCAAGATTTTAGGTAAAGACCATAAATCGAATTTTTTGAATGCTTGTTGATGTTTCTTGCACTGTGGACAGTACCTGAAAGAAACCAAGCAGATAAAATAAATATATCATTAACAAATAAAAAGTCCCAATATTCAAATATTTTTATTTATTTTTACCAAGGATCCTCTTCTCCTAGTTTTTCTTGTTGTAAGAACAGTTCTAAACAATCCTTCAGTTGAATAGTCTTCTTTGCTTCTGGAACGGCGTGAACACTGGGATGATAGTCTACCTCCTAAAAAGTATTATCTGACAATAACTAGGATGCAAGATAAACTGTGGATAACACGCAGAAAAAACAAACGCAGTATGAACCTTACAAATGAATGGCATACGTACTTTGGCTAATGCTTCATTGTAATGTGCTTTCTTAACCGTAGGTTTCCAGTCGATTGCAAAATAAATTTTAGCTAAAATAAGAAAAGTAAAAAACACAGATTCAATACTAGTTATTGCTAAAAGAATATAATTATTTTTTTAAATAAAAATATTAAATAGTTACAATTTAACTTAATAGGTTCTTTATCAGTAAACTTTAAAGTTTGAAAATCATTGGAGCCATTCGAGTTGACAGATTTTATTTCGAATAAACGATTTAATTTTTTTGCAGGTTTCTCACTTTGAGCTGTATCATCTGCATCCTAGAATATAATTTTGAAAAAGAAAAGCAACAATACTGGGTGATACAGTTCATTAAAAGAGCAACACAGAAAAGAGAAAGTAGTCAGTTTACTTCCTTCTCTAGTGTTTCCTGTTTTATTTTCGCCTCGTTATCTGATTCTTCCTCTACCTCTTCCATCGCTTCATCTTCTATAAAAGGTGTAAACAGAAATAATATTTGCGAAACTCCATGTATTATATCCGCTAATGTGCTGTGATTACAAGAGTTTCAGACTACCATTCCTCCATGGAGGCACGATTTGTTAAAGTGTAAAGTCTAAAAGTGAACGCATTGCATTATGATGATGTCCACTCAATTATTAACTCTTTATTTTCCTAATGTGACATTCCTGACATTTTGCACTAAAATTCCTGGAATTCCCCCCATATTCTTGCAATTTTAGGTCAAAATTTAGTACTTTTTGTAATTTTGGATTACCCTAAAGATGTAAATTGATTGAACAGAATGCCAATGGTAATTTTTAAAAACAAATATAAAATTTAATCCTTGCAAATATTTTCTTAAAAAATGAAAATTTTCAATTGACCATATAAACATAAAATTGCCAACGTTTTTCCCGACATATCACTTTTCCTGAACATTTTCACAATAGTTTAAAAATTCTTGACAATTTGTACCTTGCCACACTGGTTATACTAAAAACATAGTAGTAAAAAGATTGGGATTTACAGTAATTCACTTCAAAACATTGGAAATCCTGTTCTATGGAACTAAATCTTTGAATAATTCACTGCATAGCACATTAGAAGAAACGTGACATGACAACAAACGAAGTATTAAATTTGCAGAGTAAAAGATACCAGTATCTACAATTACTAAAACATAACGACATTCTGTTGTGTACTGGCAATGTTACTTCATACTAACCATTTTCGATATTTATTTCCGTATCTTTTTCTGTATCTCTCTCGTTTTCTTCAGTTTCATCAGGAGTTGGGATTTGAACAAATCGTCTACAAGTTATACAAATCATAGTGAGCATAAGGATTCATCAACATCATTATACATATACTCATTGAAATTCCACAAAGACTCGTACCTCATAGCTCGAAGAATTATCTGGTACAAATCATCTATAGTAGTAGATGTTCTTGGTACTGGTACAAGCAGTGGCGTTCCAAACAAATGAGTATTTGATGAATAATGGTATGTATTTTTTCTGAAAAAAATAAAACAAGAGTTGCTAGCATTTGTTGTTGTGAATGTTCCACTGTACATAATAAAATCGCCTTACTTTATTTCTCGCAAATATACTGGTAACACTAATAATTCTTCATTATCACCATTCGATACTTTGAAGGGAATCTCGTAACTAAAAAGAACAAAATCATGTTCAGTAACTATATACCAAGAATAAAAAGCTACAATTAAAATACAAAATTCTAACACAATCACATTATATCAACATTTTCATTTCTATTTTCATATATAAACTTATTGGTTCTTTACCTGGCTTTAAATGCGCCGTTTCAATTGTGATCCAAATATATTATGTTAAAAAAATACAGAAATGAAACTCACACAAAGATATGGTCACGGTCAGTAATTTGACTTAAACTATCCCTGACTGAAAATCTTTTATGAAATTTGGAACTAAACACATCGGTCACAATAAGCTAAAAAAAAAACACGAGAAAATAATCTGTGCATTATCTCTTTATCAACATCATTAAAAAAATGTAATGATGCGTGAAAGAAATTAAAAAAAATTATCCACCTTGTCAGGATCAGTTCCTGTTAATTTCGCAATGCTAGTAATGAGATCAGAAATACAAGCAGGTTTTGGTATTGTTACTTTAACCTGCAACGAAAAAAAAAAAATCTAATTGTCAGGCTTCCCTAAACACAGTCACAATGAATATAAAACTCTATCTTTTGCGAATAAGAAAGACCTTAATTCTGTTCAGAGAACAAAACTTTAGGATAAGCAATTTATTATACCCTTAGTGGTTTTTTGAGTGAATCCAGTGAAACAAAAGTGATAGTGAGGTTGCGTTCCTTCTTTATTGGTAGTGGTAGAGAGAGATAACAAAACGGATCAAATGTCACAGATTTCTAAAAAAAATTGGACTAATTATGTGTAAGGTCATCTAAATCTAAATTCCATAAAAAAGCTATCGCCACTAGAAGAATGTAAAGTTATGTTTGAGAAGAAAAAGTAAATGTTCTGGTAATTTGGTAATTTTCTTACAAAAACGCACCTTCTCACAAACAGGACATTCAACAGTGGATTTGAACTGTCCATGAAAATAATCAACAATAATCGAATCGTTTCTTTTGGAATGATTTTTCCATGCCTCAGCTGCTACTACCTATTATTGAAATAGATAAAAATAATAATAAATCAATAAAATAAAGGTAACAAACAAAATAAAGTACTAAAAAAGAATATCTTCACATAGAAACAAATACTAGAAATCAATGAAATAATACAATTAGAAATGGTCATGAAATCACCTTGTCCTCAGTACTGCACAAAAGTTGTTTACAAAAGGAAGATCAAGAAATAAACATAACTCTTTATGATGACTGACCATGCTGAATTATCAAAAAAAGAACCTCATCATTTTGGTAAAATTTACTGTTATTAATGCAGAGTCTGTACCTCATCAGGCCTCCCTTCATCATCTTGGAGTTCAATGTATGGCTTTTGCTTCACTCTATTTAAATCTTCATGCAAACCATCCAGTAGGAATGCTAACAGTTCATGCGAGTCTTGCTGTTGGTAACCTGAAAACCGTGGTGCAAATCGACCAACTTCCATCTAAGACAAAATAAATCAAAATTGAATACAAATGTTCTGAGATTCATATCACACAATTACAAAAAATATTAATTTGAGGTTAAATGGGTTTCTTATGCCAGCGCTAAATAAGTCTGTCGGTTTCGCAAAAATTGACAATCACTTTATGTCATCGAATCACTTACCTTAAACTGTCTGGGAGTGGTAGAATTGTTATGACCACTCCAAACATTGTGTATTAGATCTGCATACGCTTCTGCAATTTTCCCATGCATACCAAGAGGGTTTTTTGGGTTTAATTCATGTTTGTACGTATTTGCTGTAAATGTAGAATATAAATGTAGTTGGGTTGACTGACCACAATATGATTCCATGCATGTTTAATTACATTTTGACTTGCTAGGGGGGTACTTCTACAATGTTATGATCACCATAACTAGATGCTATATGTTCAAGAAGGTATTAATTTACTGTATCTGGAAAAATATTTCATAGAAACTTACATAAGAAAAATTTTGTAAGAGGTGTTGTATTACTGAGGCATTGCAGAGTTGAATTCATAAAGCATGTGTTTCCAATGTTGTTTAAACCACACAGTCCTGGTTTGTTTGACATGTAACGCTGTCTACCACCATAACTTGAAGAGAATGGAGAGTAACTGGCAGTGGAAATAGTTGATGGTCTGAAACGAGAAAAGAGAAAAGTATATAAAATATATTAGCAATGTAATTGAGGCCATACATACAAGTAATTTGCTTATTAAGTTTATAATTAAATCAAATTTTTATGAATAAACATAGCATACCCGTTTCTTATTTCAGAATCAGCTGCTGTTGAAATCTGCAGAAACAAATTACAATACTAGTCATATATCAACATTGTGTTTTGATAGCAAAAACAAATTACAGAACCAAAACAACATTTTTTTCTTGTTGTTGGTGGAAAGTACTTTCTCATTAGAACTCTGATGTCATTTCATGTAATCATTACTTCAAAATGTGAAAAGGTAATAAAAGTAAATAAAAGTAAATAAAAAACATACATTCATTCCAGATGATGATGACAACGACCTGCACAGCAAAATAATCAGGGTTATATGGGTTCCATCAAAAATATTATTTTATCAGGTGAGTTAGTAATAGTGGCTAGACAGTTAATACATGGTTTAGCCAGTCTATAGGGTAACTTATTAACTAATAGCTACTTTCAACTAGTTTATACAGAAAATTTGCAGCAATGATTGGCTAAAAAGCCTTTACGACGGGCTTTATACAGCATGGTATAACTTTTAGCCAAAATAGTAGCTATATAAATGTGAAAAAATCATTAAAACATACCTACATATATACAGACAAAAATCAAGTTACAATAAATCCAATATCTCGAATCACTTCACCAAAAAAACAGCAAAAAATTTTGATAATTTTAAATTCATTGCGTTTTTTATATAAAAATTCATCAGCACAGCGCAATGAGAAACAAGCAAAATGGCATCAAATTTGTGTGATAGACTCTTCTTTTGATGAAGAATAAACTTTGGTTCAAAAAACGTTTAAAAAAATTCTATATGGTTATTCGTATGTTGTGTTTTGAAAAATCGTTTTCTTTTTTTAACAAAACCTAGTCTTTACAACCTTGTCACAAGTAAATCTTAAGAAAATAATCCTGGTTTCTACAAACCCAAACAAAATAGCTATCAGTTAATGAATACAATATAAACTATATCTCTTTCAGGAAATATTACCCTCTTTCAGCATATCGACCTGGCAAGTTCGGTCTATACTTTTGACCTCAGGTAATATTTCTCGGTATAGATAGACAAAACGGTTTATATTGTATTAATATAGGCCAAGGTCACGACATATGCATCAAATTCAGTGAAGTCTATATTTTTTAGTATAGACAGGCTTAAAGGGAACCCGAAGTATAAAATGATGTTAGATTGCAAACCGAAACGCAGAAACCAAGTTAAAAATCGTCAGCAAAAAATTAAGAGGCCTGGGACAAGCAAACGAGTGCCATTTTGAAAAAGATTTTATGTTAACCAATTCACTTTTAAAATATCTATGCATTAATAAAGTTTGTATGCGCATGCCTTAACAGTTCTAAAAGTACTGATGACAGAAACTGTCAAAATTTGATGTTACTTAAATATGACATCAAAATTTATGCAGCATAATTAAATTTGAACTTCTTTAAATGTGAATATCTTGAGAACAAAAAGAGCTTTTTAAGAAATTTAAAAAGACTTGTTAGCCAACTTTTTAAGCTCTGTAATATAAGTCCAACATCATTTTATACTTTGGGTTCCCTTTAAGGTATTCACATTTAGAGAAATTCAGAATTAATTATGCTGCATAAATTATGATGTCATATTTAGCAATAGAAAATTTTGACATTTTCTGTTATCAGTAATTTTAGACCTGTTAAGGGATGTGCATTCAAACTTTATCAATGCATAGATATATTATAAAGGTGAATTTATTAAAGGGGAACTACACGCAAAAATTATTTTTTGATATATTATTACTACTACCATAAGAAAACGAATTCAACTAGTTTTACTGTTTCATACGACTTCCAAGTGCCAAGAATACGAACCTTATCACCCCAAAATACTGCTAGAAATCCCGACCCCCAATTCCGTAAAAAAAGACTGGGACGAATGAGATGTGTGACGTTGCAAAGTGCGGATAGCGCAATTCTATGCAGCGGCTGGTTTATTAAAGCAACAAAATTTCAAATCGTTTATAGTTTTGATAAAATATATCTTAAATAGCTACTAGCAATTCCTTCTTATTTTGTGCTAAATATGCCAAGTTGCTCAGCTTTTGGTTGTACAAGTCGCTCCACGTTTAACAAAGAGCTTAGTTTTCATAAGATACCTTCAGAAAAATCAAACAACAAACTTCGTAAAAAATGGTTGCAAGCGATTAAAAGAGAAGGGTCTTTACCAAAAGATTCCGGTTTTTACATCTGCTCAAAACACTTCACTGACGATTGTTTCCAGAGGGATATGATGGTAAGACAAAGTTCATCTGGATTTCTTGAATGCAAAAAATAAAGTTTTCTTTGTATTTGCATATATTCACTGGTCATCAAATCCATGCCATTGTATAATTTACGTTCACTTTTATTTTACTAATATTATTTCACTCGTTTGTTCCCCTTTTCCATATTTAAATTTATAAATTTAATATTTTAAAGTTAAATTTTCGTCCTGCTCGCCACTTATGATTATCTTTTCTCACAACTCATAAGCAGAGTTTTGTATTTCAGTTTTGCGCAAATAAAAATCTAATTTCTGACAGGGGGTAAACATATTACTTTGCTAGAGTGAGCTAATGGGTGAACCGATGTCATCAACATCTCGAACATCAAACGAAAGTAAAGCACGTTCTCGAAAGAGATTCCTTGTTCCTGGTGCTGTCCCGACGATTTTTGTATTTATTTCGGAGACTAAAAAAAGGATGCATAGCATCGAGAGAATAAAAAATTGTGATAAGAAGCAGGTAAAAATATGACATAAAATAGGCACTTACATCTTTTTTTAGAAAATATGTTCTGACTGGGAGACTTTGATAACAGATGACGAGGAGACAAGCACAGATACAATTCTCAACTCCATGGAAGTAGGTGTTCAAGCCAGCGTTAATATGGTTGAAAAAACGCAGTGGTAAGAGTAACTTCCAAAAGAACCCAATGGTCTTATATGTGTGCAATTTCTAAAGACGTGTCACCAGAGATGGATGTTGCTAGCGTTCAAGCAACTCAAAGGAGCCCCTTATTAGTGAAAGTACAATCCCCTACGCGCGTCAAGAACAAGGAATGCAATACAACATATTCATTTCCTCCACATGTTTTTGTAGAAATGAGGATTGTACATACTGAATCAGATGCGGTAAAAGATGCGGAAATGGACAAGGAAGACTCAGAAAGTAATCTCTACGATTCTTCATTTCATGCAGATAGTGTCGTGGAAAGCAATTGTGATGATACATCGGACAAAGAAACAGATAAAAAGATAAAAAATCCCTGAAACTCTGGGAAATCATATTTACTTGTCGAATGGTCTTGTCTGTTACAACTTTTTCTATGTTTAACTTGCATGCGTCCAACACATGTTTCAAAGGAGTTAGTTAAAGGGACATTGCTTGTTGTTCATCTCATCTGCTCTTTGGGTCATGCGCACAAATGGTCATCACAATCCTTCCTTGGTCAACAGCCACGAGGCAATCTGAATTTATCAGTGGCTATTCTTTTTTCCGGAAATACATACCGACGCATTAAAGAAATGATGGATTTTGCAAAAGTTAAAAAAAAGATTATCTATTTCCAGCAGTTCACAGAGTTTACACGTTACACCGAGAATTGCGCTTTGACAATATCCGAGAGGAAACACAGCTTGATTTGATAGGCGATGGAAGATGCGATTCGCCTGGTTATAATGCAAAATATGGAACCTATACGCTAATTGATATGCGTTCCAGTGAAATTTTAGCTTTTCATGTCGTTCATGTAGGACAAGTTCTAAATTCTGCTCACATGGAGAAGGAAGGCCTGATCAAGGCACTAGAGCGTCTGGGCAAAACTGGTCTCAAAATTCGCAGTTTAACAACAGATACACACATGCAAATAAGAAAATATTTGCGGGAGGAAAAACCTGATCTAGTACATCAATTTGACATTTGGAATGTGAGTAAAAATATTAAAAAAAAGCTCGTGAAAAACAGTTTGAAAAAAGCAACCTGTGACCTAAGACCTTGGATTAAAGCAATAGCCAATCACTTTTGGTGGTGCTGTGCTTCATGTGAAGGCAACATAGTTATTTTAAAAGAAAAGTGGCTGAGTGTCTTGGATCACATTTGCAATACACATAGTTGGGAAGGAAATCAATACCAAATGCGATCATCCAGAACTTAGTAAAGACGAGCAGCGCATAAAGAAATGGCTCACACGTGGATCATTATCACACAAAGCCTTGGAGAAAGTTGTGCGCGATGAAGCACTTATCCAAGATTTAAATCAACTCATCGAGTTCCATCACACCGGAAGTTTGGAGGTGTACCATGCTTTATATAACAAATATTACCCTAAACAGCTTCATTTCAGTTACGCTGGAATGGTTGCACGCTCACAATTAGCCGTGTTGGATCATAATTCAGGTGTACTTTCTGGTCAGGCAGAAACAAAAGCAGGAAATCTGTGATATAAACATCAATTTTCTAAAGTTTCTGGAAGCTGGGTAGTAAAAATCGATCCTACGCAACCGATTTGGTTGAAGAGGTCCAATACTTGGTAGTTAATGAAAACAAGATCGAGAAGCCAAGTCTTGAAGACACACCAGAGAACATCGCATTGGTGGAGAAACCGAACAAAAGGACACTATTGAAAACGCAACAACACGTTTTAGTTTATAAATATAGTAAGTATAGTAAAAGTTTGTTAATATGACACTGATGCCTTTATGCTCAGTGCATATCTTTTTCATTTTCCATCAAAGGGACATAGAAACTAATCCTTTTTTTATCGGTTTCTGATATTTCGTTATATGCACAATGGAATAACTCCACAGGCTCATGTTCTATACTATTTAGTGCTGCCAAAGCTATTTTTAATACTGGTTTGAATAGATACACAGTTATGAATTCCACATTTTCTGTGATACACTTCTTTCCTAGCGAGAAAAATTGTTCCTTTTACCCCCTGAATTGTTTCTAATTTAATATGCAAACTTTCCAAGGTGAGGTCCATCACACAAAAGAATTAAAAAAAACTGTTCTCCTTCGTCGATACAATTTCAATTTTTTAACCTTTTCCAAAATTATAACTAGTTATCAACGGGAGAGGGACAATGCATCAAAAGTGTTTGAAAACGTCAAAGTTTTTTTATGAAGACTGTTTGTTCATTTGAGAAATATTGTTGGTTGTCGTTGTTTTTTTTACGAATGAGAAAGATTTATTTTTGGTATATACTTTTAGGATTTACTTTGTACATTTGGTTTTATTGTGTTCATAAATTTACTTTCAAATATTTCTTCTGGGTCTTTGCAGTGTAGAAAACTCTGGCAAATATTCGCTATCGCTTGAATGAACAATGTGAATCGTAGTTATTTTGGTTCATGTTTATTAAAAAAAAAGTTTTTACAACAAATCGTAATGTCTCCTCTTCTTTTCAAGGTGTTTTCTTGGAGGCCTCTCGCTGCGGTTTGCTACAACTCGCACTTTGCAACGTCATATGCCTTTTTGCAATGCGGCCGCGTTGCAAAAAGGCATATTGCTGGCAAAGAAATTGCTCTTACTGAGGTAAAAACAGACATAATTAAGTTGCACTTTTTTATTTTTTGAAATGTATTACCCATTTTTGACAATATATCAAAAAATAATTTTTGCATGTAGTTCCCCTTTAACTTAAAATTTTTTTGTCAAAATGACACACGTTTGCTCGTCCCAGACCTCTTTTGCTGACGACCCCATAACTTGGGATCTTCATGTTGATCCTCATATAGACTGCCACATGATTAAAAATAACCATTGAAATGTGGAGAAAAACAAACATTTAAAATTCCTCTAGGGTAGAGTAACAAAAACATGTATTACCTGGATCTTGTTTGTCTTGGCCAGTCACCTTTATCATCTTTTTGTTCCAGGACAAGCATCTAAATAGATTGTACAACAGTTGAAGTAAAGAATCATAAAATGTTCATGATAACCTTGAAAACAAATAGCACAAGAACTCATTTCATTTTCTCTCTAATTAAACATTCAATCTCATTGTTAAATACTCTCTTTTGAGATCCATGTGGTTTTCTGGTACAAAGTTCAAACATATTTCTAGGTAAACAATGATAACCTTAAAATTAAGGATCGCCATCATCTTTTTAAATAATCGCAGAAGGATAACATAAAATTTATTTTTTTCCCATGGTTTTGTTATCTCCTTGTCATTGGTCATTTTTATTAAATATAGATACAGAAAACATTCAAATAAAATATAATTGCAAATCATGTCACAGTGAATCCTGCAATAAATAAAATATTTCGAGCTAGCAAAGATTTTGTTTGAATAGTAAAATTAAATTATTTATGAATGAAGGGTTTAAACTAAATGCTAAATATGTTGATTATTTAAAAAACTTTAATTGTAACAAACTAAGAAAGATTTTTAACAATAAGATTCCCACCTGTCCACTATTAATACTATTATCTTGTAATGTATTTTCAAGTTTAATTAGTAGTTCATATGTATTTGACATGAATTTGTTCCAAACTCTGACTTCTTCATTCGCATCAATGTTAAATAAACATTTGGTTTTTTCGACAGCATCAGCTAAATGGAAAATAAATTGTTAAACTATTAGCCTTTGGTGACAGCATTGTCCTCCTTTCTCCAAAACCTCTGATTGGGTAAATGGAGAGTGATGAAACTTTGCAATATATGACATGTTTCACTAATTTTCAATTCGGTTTTAAGTTTCTGGAAACATATTTTACATTTAAGCAACAAACAAGGTAAAATATGAAAACTAAAAAATTGCATCTGAAGTTATTTCTATTTTGCAAAAAGCAAACATGCCAATTTTTTCGTGAACTTCTCTTAAATATTTTAACACAGGGATAATGAACATATACCTATTGTGTTAGCTTTACTGAAGTTGTATATTTCAACCCTTTCCAAATCTCTGAATGTACTAAGTGTCAGCTCAATCAGATAAACTTCAACTTTTGTTTCTTTTCTGTAAAGACCATGCTCAACAACCTTTCTTTCAATAGGTTCCTGCTCAGGTGATAGTGAATACCACTGCACTAAGTGATCCCATCCAGTTTGTGAAAGCAGTTTGTAGTTGCTACCTTCTAAGAGACCATCTTTCAACTCTGATTTTTCTTAACACATTAACAGTATATAAATGAAAAAAATTGCAGACCTTGACACTAAATGTTGTTTTTAGAGTACTATACTATACTATACTATTCTTATTTATTTATTTATTTTTTTACATAATAAATTGATAATTGTATGAATTCACTCTAAGCAGCCTTCCAATTTAATTGATTTCATGTCTGCAATTGCCTGCTTCACACCAGCAAACTTGAGTCTCTCTCTCTTTATGATTGTAAACACGAACAACAGTTAAATAAAGAGAGAAAGTAAGAGAAAAACCTTTGTGACTTCAAGTTACATTTGTGAACGAAGAATTTTTGTTAACACATTTCCATTCACCTCAGCAGTTGTCGCGTGACAATGTGAATTGAAAGGAAATTAAATAATTGTGAAGGAAATGCTTAAAAATCTAATCGTGATATAATGTTTTCAAATTATACACACCAGTTTGATACAAAGGACTGTTATCGATAAGACCAGGATGCTCATTGTTATCTTTTTTAACTTGTGATAACGCAACATATTGTTTCCATTTCTTGTACCAGCCAATGTCAAGAAGATACCTATACATAGTGAAAACATTTGGTTTTCTTATAGCACTTCACTTAAGCTTTTCCAGTATACACTAAGCAACAAATAAAACACCTAACACCTAATATTAAATAAATAATGACAAAATGACAACAGAAATTTTATTCTATCATAAAGCACAAAATCCCCTACATTCTGAGTTGTTAGGTGGCAATCCTAGTGCTAGATAAAGAAACAAAGTTCACCATTCATTACCATGTGTCTCCTGTAACAAGTGTTTCCTCCATTGAGTTTTTGATCAGTTCTGCTTGTTCCATAAAACTTGGTATGTTTTCTGCAGTATCACTTTGCAAGTCCACATCTTCGTTCATATCAACACCTGTGTTATCATTAACAATTACTTGATCATCGCAAAGCAGATCTTCTTCGTTCACAGTCATAACAACAATTCATTTAAATCTATAAAAACAAAACGCTGTGCCAAACTTACATAAGTAGCATGATAACAAGTGACCTATAAATTGCTGAATATTTAGCAAGATTTTGAAAAATGGTTATTATTGGAAAGAGAAGAGAGAAACATTGTTGTGGTTGTCCCTTCATGGAGAAGTAAAAATGTTTACATGGTGTAATCCAGAAAGCATAAATAGAAAGGCTGTTAAATCTTAAATAAGAATTTCACCAAGGTTTGAGGTATTCACAAAATCTATTTCTCCACAACTTGTATGGAATGGATTCATTATAAGTCACATATTTTGGAGAATGTATTTAGCTTCTCTAATTAATTGGGACATAGCCATTTAAGGCACACTGAGAACACTGTATCACACCTTGGTTTAGGTCCCCAAATCCATTAATCCATAATTTAAATCATTATTCAGAATATAACAGGGAAAAGAGGTATGTCTTTATACTGTATATTTTGCAGTAGTACATGAAGTATCTTTATCTGTGGTCCATAACTAGACAATGCTGTAGTTCTGACACAGAACTTGGCACACATGTATATTATGAGACAAAGGAAATGATGCGCAAGTACAGTAAGAATGAATATTCAAATATTAATATAACTACATTCATTTTTGAGCTCCGCGTGGATGTTTCTTTACTTTAAAGCAGGATGTATTTGAAAGAATATTCATGAAAATATTGCTTTTTTCAATTACTTTTCAACATTTTACACTTTTGACGTAATTTCTGTTGAATGTTCTTGTTAAATGAATTAATTCAAACTGTTTAAATACTTATTTGTGTATCATTGTTATTCTTAAAAAAATTCTTTAACTTCATATACTGCATGCAAGAATAATACACGGGTCGGCGATTTGCACAAATGTTTCGCCGCTGCGCATCAATGCGCATTATAACTTGTATTTTTACAGCATAGTAAAAGTTTCATAACTGTTAACCTCGCTTCGCTACTTCGCCGCAGCGGCAAAACCATCGCGCAGCGCATTGTTGCGCTAAATAATTTTTGTATTAGTTATTTTATTGTTGCGCTGAAGATTAAATAATTTTTTTAATAGTTATTTACAACACTTCGCGACTTCGCTGCAGCGGCGAAACCATCGCGCAACGCCTTGTTGCGCTAAATAAAAAAAATAAAAATATTTATGAAATTTACATGCTTGAAGTTTATTTAGTTTATTTTTTTGTTCTGTAACATTTTTCGTTCTTTAATATAACATAAATTGTTACATTTTTTGTTCTTTATTAATTAAAAGACGTATAATATATTTTCTGTTCCGTTTTGTCAGTTTGAAATGTCAAAGGACTGTGACTGCGAAATATTGCGCAGCACAATATCTTTCGCGGCTGCACCGAAGTCGCGAAGGCCATTTTCAGAGATATATATTATCTATGAAATGTCAAAAAACTATAAATGCGAAACATTGCGCAGCGCATTACCTTTCGCCGTTGCAGCGAAATCGCGAAGGCAATTTTCAAAGGTATATGTTATCTATGAAATGACAAAGGACTGTAACTGCGAAACATTGCGCAGCGCATTACCTTTCGCCGCTGCGCCGGGGTCGCGAAGGTCGTTTTCAGAGGTATATATTATCTACGAAATGTCAAAGGACAATAACTGCGAAACATTGCGCTGCGCATTATCTTTCGAAGCTGCGCCGAAGTCGCGAAGGCTATTTTCAAAGATATATGTTATTCAAGAACTATAAAACATATGAATATACAATCGCGAAACACTTTGTTTAGGCGCGCTGTGGCGAAATATTTGTGCAAATCGCGTCCTACTCAAATAATACAAGAATGTTAGTTCCCCTTAAAAGCGATTTGCTAAGAATGTTGTAATGCCTAACTTTGGGTTTAACAATACTCTTTTCAGGACATATTTATAAATATCAGCCCCTAAAATGGCCAATTGTTAACATTTGTGATTTTTGAAGTAAATAGCTACTACATAAAATCAGTATATAATTGTTTAACCATAAAAAATTGTGGCATCAAATAATTTCATCACTTAGCTTTCAAATTTCCAAGGTTCGGTTTTTCTCTGACCTTTAGTGTCAGTGATGTAGTGATAAGTCTACTTCTTTAATGTTATGGTCACAGTATAATATATATGAAGAATTGTTAAGAAAACAATAAAAAAGTATTGTTTTATAGTTTATTTACACAAATATGTGGTGTATACACTACCCTTCCTGAGTTACCAAATTATCAATTATAATGACATAAAAATTTCATCCTGTTTGTATTTGGGTCTTCACTTTTTGAGTTATATAATATCCTAGTAAAACTAGAACAGAGTAAAAGTAAAAAGTTACAGGTTTTAATCATTTGTAATGGAGCTAAAAAGGTCTTTTTGTAGGAGTGTATAAGTGTATAGCAAAATCTATAGTTACGAGAAAGAATAAAAACATAACACAATGTTAATATATATACCACTTTTTGGTATAAAATCTTAACAATTTACTTCATTAACAGGTGGTATTAATAAATCACCTTTTCACATGAATGCAAAAACATAAAAAAACGTTGTGGGTAAAAGATAGTGTTTTATCGTTTATTTTTGAATTTAAAATCACCCAGAAACAATGTGAATCAGTTACGAGACAAAGCCACATATTTTTTAGAATATATATATATAATTATATAAAATTTATCTGCATTACTGGAAAAAGGAAACTTTTTTTGATAACTCTGTACTTAAACCATATTTTGTTACCAATCATTTGCGATGTGTCCGTATGTAAAGACTTTATGAAAAGTCACTTCTTGAAATTTTTTAAATGTCTACACTGGTAGCTGGTACTTAAGAATGGTCTGCTATAGCACCCCTGTAAATTTACCAATTTACTTTTTCTCAATTTCCTAATGTTTGCCTCATGTCTCTTATAAATTATGTTTTTATATTAAAATCCCTGAAAAGTTTCTTGTTTCTTTTTTTAGAACTTGAGGATGTTAATCCAGAAATGGCCAAAGTGAAAAAAGTGTCTGATTTATTAAATGTCTGATTTATGGGTGCCTGCTTTTAATAGGTTCCACTGTTAGAGCTTTTAAGAGACGCCTGGAATTAGGCGGACTAATTCCAGGCACAATGCTAAAAATTTATGCTGATTATCTCATTTTGTTCCGGGGATTTGCTATTCAATCTCCCTCTGAAACAAAATGAGATAATCCCCTTAATTTTTCACGATTATCTTATTCTATGAATAGTATTATATAAACAAAGTTTGAGCCAAAGAGGTTCGACAGGGGACTGTTTCTTAAGTTAGTATTGGAATGACCCTATTGGATCCCGGTTACAGTAACATGTTTTGGAAAAGGAAACAAGAAACGTTTAAGAAAAATATGTGGCATATTTGGATTTATCAGCAAAAATTATAAGAGAGGAAAATTGGAAGACCATGACTGTTAGAACAGAATTATTATAATTTTTAAAGTTCATAACAGTTTGACCGTAATATTTAACTGCAGCGAAACATTATCACTGTTGTAAATTTGTGTGGTCATTTCTTCAAGAAACATTAAAAGTTTGGCTACTAATAGAGGTAGCCAGCTAGTCGTACTTGAAAATTTGCATGTTTCTATAAATTTTGATGCTGAATTTAAATATGTTGGTCATTATTTTTGGAAATAACCAGAAAATTTCCAGCATGTAGCTACTTGGATCTAAGAAGTTATAAAGGAAACAACCAAGGTGTCTGCTAAAAGATGTCTGCCTGATGTAGGAGGTTCCACATTTTACACGTAATTGCACAATATAGGAGATGCTGATGGATGCTTCCAAAACCAGGAGAAATTTAGAGGATGGACATTCTAACATTCTCTGATATATGGTACTTTAGACAGGGGAGATAAAAAACAGGGGGTAATCATCTGAAAAGTAGAGGATGGTTTGTCACGGAAAAGGTAGGATACTAAACTTGGGAATGGCACACTTGAGAAAAAGAGTCAGCAAACTTACAATATATGCAATACAATAAAGAAAGCAACCGATGGAAAAGAAATTTACCGTTCCGTACAAAGTACGTAGACAACACCGATATTTTAGCAAATGTTTGGTTAACCTCACACGCAGGCAAAGATCTATGTGGTCACCAAAAGGGGAACAACACGGACCGTGTGGGCACTAGCCTAAACTAAACTTCTCAACCTCGTCCCCCAGGGGTTCTTGCCTTTTAGCGCTCACATTTTATAATGATAGTTTTATATTTCCGTAATAATGAACCTGAATAATAGTAGTTACAATATATCACATAAATGACAAAGACATCGTACGCTGAAAGATAACAATTAAAACATACCTTATCGGATAAGACTTTGTCGGACAACATTTTCGTCAGACAAAATTTTTCGTCGGACAAAATTTTCGTCACCTCCAGAAATTTTCGTCACTTTTGTCCGACGAAAATTTTGTCCATTTTGGATTTTTCTTATTTCCTATTAAAACTTCAATCAGCTAATATACAGGTGAAAACAAATACCACAAACTTTGTATATCCTTAGCAAACCTATATTCTTCAAATAAATATAACATCAAAGGTATTTTACAAGTGTAATTTCGTAAAATAATATATAAGATCAGTTTTTTTTCTACGCTACGGTTTCTTCATTTTCTGATGATTCGGTTGATGGAATACGATACGATACAAGGTTTTTTTCCCCTTGTTTAACCACTTCACTACAGATCTCGATTTCTAACGATTCTGGTGCTGTCTCGTATATGATTGGCGGCTTTTTTCTTTTATCCTTTGGTTTGACCACTTCACTATCATCTTCATCTTTGTCTTGTTCAATTATAAAGTTTATATCATCACATTCTTCGTCTTCTGAATATATTTTTTGTGATTCGTAATCATATGAATATAATGATGTAACGAAGTTATTCATTTTTTGATGTGTAATTAATAAAACGTGTACTTTTAAACGTTAACATTAGAAGAATTTCTAAACCCCCTGCTGGAATCGGAGATGGCCGATATTTTGTACTTTGGACTGATCCTTCGATTTTTCCATTTTCTTCTTTCAAGAAGAGAAATGTGTGTCTGGATATCTCTCTAGGAATATGTCCTACTATTGTTAGTTGTGGAGGCTGTCCAACAAATGCTTTGATCGCACAGCTATATAGATCATCAATTTTTTTGGAGTCGTCGTTAGTTTCTATCTCCACAGAAACTGAATCTCCCTGTTTAACCTCAGTCCAAGTAGTACTTCGATACACATGAAATCCACGTGATGCCACGTTAAAGCTGTACGCCATTACTATTTTACTTTTTTTTCGCTATGCCTTTCGTACAACAAGCTGATTTCTTTTACTGTCGACAAAAACGAACTCAAATACATTCGAATTTATAACACAAAAATGTTCGACTTGATTTCACTTCCGGTTTTAATCAAAGTCCCTCCATCATTGTACAAAAACGTAAAAACAAAATAAAATTAGAAAGTTTAGGGAAACGGAGGAGAGGCAAAATAAAATGTAGATTCCAGTTGTTGTATTTATGTTTTTCTTTATGTTTTTGGTTGCATTGTCATAGACGTTGCTCGGTCGTAAACTGCAAATATGAACAAACAGCAATTTTTTTTCTTTACTTTAGAAAAAGGGAAATTTCAGATCCTGATGTTAGGATGTGAAAGCCGCTACAAATGATATCACCAATGCTGAGTTAAATTTCGTGGAAGATGAAATACAAAAATCTTGTAGTCGTCCTAACGAATACCAAAAAGCTATTCCCAAGGAAATAAAGGAAGAAGTAGGAGCGAGAAAAGAAAAATTATGCTGGGTCTCCTTTGGCTAACCGTGGACACACCGACAACCGTACCATATTTTGACAATATTTGTTTCGGGGAAACATGGTCCCGCAGAGACGTTGCACTTTGACAGATCTGACGGAAAAAGGTTCGTCTCTCCATCAGATACACAAAAGAGGCAACGAGCCCTGGGATTAAGGTTGTAAATTGACATAAGCAAGTAGAAGGCCTCGAGCCTTAAATAATGCTAAAAATTTTATTTCCTTGGTCAAAATGAATTCCATATCTGGGATCCTTGCAGGCAAATTGAAAAAGTTATTCTACATGCGTGTTTTTGAAACGTGTACGCATTTCATCCTCATGTCAAAAAACGTTACAGGTCCTGGGATCGAGGTTAGTACCTGCCCATGCGATATTACAATACGATTAATAGTTGTGAAATGAATGAAAAGGGGAATATAAATTACTTAAACAATGAAAGTTTAGATATGTACCCCGATATTTTTTGTTACTCTATTTTCTGTTACATAAACATTAGACTTCTGTCTAGGAGGAATCTCAAAGGTTTCACTTTCTCTCTTAATGCCAATGCCGGTAATTTCAAAGTCAGGAGTGAAACGGTAGACGTTCTCGTCCCAAAGCTCTTTGGTTTCTAGGCGTTATGCTCTTATATTATTTGTTCTTGAAAACCCTTTTCTGAAAAAGATGTAATAATAAATTAAAATTTTTGTACTTAATAGCTCGAAACAAACAAAAGCACTAGGTATATATACATAATCAACCTTATTCCCAGTGCAATATTTGCTAAATATAATAGCTAAACCATTAAACAACTTCGTCCTTAAGGGTTCTTTCCTTGGTTCGTGCTTGCCCGCCTTATAGTTTTGACTAAAACTAAAACGCGCATCAGTAGACATTTTTATATTAAAGCTTAGTTTTGTCTAAAATATTTATTTTTATTTTCCTTTCTACCCAGGAGTCAATGCCCTTCTTGACCCTTGACTCCCGATTTAGAAAAAAACAGGGGTTCTTGCCTTTTTGAAATCGAGGCCCAAGGCGAAGAACGTAAGCGCTAGTGGTTTTGACATCAGACAGCGAATCCTCATGACGAGGATGGATGTCTCTTTCTTTACCAGTTATTTTAACCAAAGTTACATATCACACATTCTAAAGTTCGTTCTCGGGGTCTTTTTGCCTTCAACGTAGTAGGGGTTCTGTTCAGAGATGAAAATAAAGTTGAATGGAGGTGAAGTTTTGTCAACTTCGCTCACAGGAAGATTTGCCTTTAATTGTTTGCATTTCAATGTTTCATTATTAGCCACTACGTTAAAACGGCTCTGGGGTCTAATAACAGACCCTGGGGACGAGAATGAAGTTTTGTGTAGAACATCACAGGCTCACTAAAAAAAATTCCAGGAAGGAATTTCCAGTCCTTATCCTGTCCCTCATCTGTTCACACGTTTGGCAGTGACACTATAGCGTCCTGTGGCATTTGGAAGTTGCAAGAACTTACAAACTGCCTTGGAGAAAGGTAAGTGACATATGTCCAATCCAACTAATTTTTCATTCACCAGATAAACTGCTACTGCTACTATGTGTATTTTATTTGTTTGTAAACTACCAAGCTAGTGCATCGAACCCTTTTTTAATAGGTTAAAGGTTACCTCCCGCGAAAATTCAAGTTGAGCTCGTACGAAAGATCTTTGAAAGTTCTCTAGAAATCTTTTTATTTTTTTGAAAAATCTTTATCCGTTCTCGAGATATTTGTCTTAAAAGTTGCGCTAATTATGCGAAATTATGATGTCATGGAGTATGCATTCAGCATAATTATGGTAACTAATTATTAAAATTTATGTAAAATGTTCAAAACGCGTTAAGCGAACGGCGAGAAAACATTTTTAACTCTAAATGGCTTGTCAAAAATGTTAAATTAACCCCCTTGCACTTGCATACTCATGACATCATGCATAATTAGTGAATCTTCTTAGTCCAAATTCTAAAGAACCAATCAAGATTTTTTAAAAAAATATTCAAATTCCTAGACAACCTTTCAAGCTCTTTCACATGCAATTTACTTCATTTTTCGCGGGAGGTAACCTTTAAAGTACCGAGGGATCAATTTTTGGCCAAAAATAGGCAAAAGAAATCAAGTTTCCAAATAGCGGACACTTTTAATTAACGGACTGCTTTTTCTTTTCAACTTTTATGATTGTTAGTTTTTTCAAAAGTTTTAATCAGTTAGTTGGCACCTCATCACCTCTTCCCCCTTGAGCTGTTATTCCGGAGCTCGCTAGCGTAATTTTTCTTAACACCGGGAAATCGGAGTAGTTAAGGTGGGAAAAATTACGCTGGGTCTCAAGCGATTTTTCTGCGGCTAAAATCTGGCCGCGCCTTTTGATTGGCTAATTCTATTGTTCTTTTCTCACGTGGTCCATGTCGTGAAAACCCTTTTCATCCGAATATTCCAGCGAGTGGTTTCACTCACCCTAACAAACATTAGTAAACTATAAAGTTTTTACCAGAGTAAGATGTGGCCAAGATTGGTAAACAACTTACATATAAATTAAAATGGCCTCCGAAGCGATTAGTCACATTGTCCAATTTAAATTTGGGGCTTCCGCTGAGTCGTTCGTTCGCGTCTAAGCTTTTGTTTGAGAAACTCATTTTATCAACTCGAAGAAGAAAGCTTAGTTAACTAGGCTAGGAGTTCGCAAAAAATAAAAAAAGGCAAAATGCCCTGCAAACGAGGTTGTTGTTGGCAGTGCTAAACCAGACTCTGTACGTCACACCACACTGTGAATGATAGTAAGGAAGGCTTGTTTGCACCAAGGTCATACGCACCATAAACAGTTTTACTGTTTATTTGTTTACTACAAGGACAGAACAAGCGTCCAGCAAAAATTAAAAATGGCGAGAAAGAAGCGACGTGACTAAAAATGTGGAAGAAGAACGCCAAAGAATTTCTGAAAAAACGTTTGTTAGAAGGAGATCATTGGAGATATTTGCACCACTGCAAACGACAGCGTAAAGTATTATATTGCGACTCTAGACGCACACCAATGTCTATCTCTCCAATTTGTAGTTGTCAGCAGAGAAATGCTTGGCCATCGCTTGTTTTGCTCACAAAATCAGACGAAGTGGTTCTCAACGGAAGAAATAGAAAAAGATTTCCAGATCCAGTTCGTGACAGGTATTGCAAAACAGTGTTGTTGTAAAGTGTTGTTTGTGTTGTGTGATTTTTATTTTATGCGGTTAGCTATAATCCTTGCTTATTTCAATCAATATAACAGACGGGGGGGACAGGGCAGGGGGCAGTTCAGGATAAGGTACAGATTTGGAAACAGTTTCCCTGTTGAGAAACAGTTTCCATATTCAGAAACTTTTTTTGTATAAAAATAAGAAATAGTTTCTGAATACGGAAACCAATTTCAGTTTTCCATTTTCCTCAAGCTACTTTGGATTTCTGCATTATAATCTTCTGGCCAATAGAAAGCTTTATCAATAAACTGAAAAATATTATTTGGAACTGGGGTGTACTTCAGGGGTTCCTTTACTACTAGAGTTATAATCAAATTTACCCCCGTCTTAAGCTATTTTACCCCCAGCCAAACCGAAAAACAGTTTCCAAAGTCGGAAACAATTTCTGTTTTACAAAAAAAACACATGAAATCTGGTTTCCGAATTCGGAAACTGTTTCCTTTTTTTGAGAGTTTCATTATTCGGAAACTGTTTCCATATCTGTACCTTATCCCAGACTGGGGGGGGGGGTGGGTAACACATAGATATAGCTAGTTATAAGTAGACTAGGGTAGCCTAGTCGGCAATTCCCCTAGTTGGGCAACAGGCGGCCTGACTAGGCGATGAAGAACTTAAGCTGAAATCATTGTAAATTGCAGAACAGCTATTTTAAACATGAGTGTTATTCATTATAGCCACATATTGACAACTTAAAAGGCACAAGCCCCCCATGGGGGTAGCTTTATTGTTTTAAAAAATGGAACTTAGCATACAAAATATTAATTAAATAGATGAAGCATCACCTGAATATAAGCGACGCTTCAACAAGGGTGCCGACTCGCCCAAAACGCTGTATATGTGAGGGCAGCTGTGGGCGGTTTTTTTTGGTTTTTTTTTCAAGGTTTTCGTCTGTAACCACCCGGAAAAGCCTGGACCCTAACTTTTATGGAGATGATAGCACCATATATATAGTGTCAATTCCAATAACAAAAAAGACAATCCTTAAATTAAACAGAGTAGTGTAACTTCATTAACTATGTTTATCCAACAATTTTTTTTAATTACAGCCTTTTTGAAAGCCATACACAAACAAATTGTCAACAATGTGACTTGTGGGATATTTGAGCTTTGTGTAGAACAGTGAGTGGATAACTCATAAGAACACAGTACATTAAAAAATACTTCGAATTTTGAATTATATTGCAATGCACATTATTGTTTTATTATTATGTTTAAACTTTAAAGATAATATGTGATGATTCGTGAAAATATTTTTTTTGGCTAAAAACCTAAAAAGGGTTTTATAATTTGCAAAATGTATTGAAAATTTAAGTCAAATTAAGGTAATAACCTTTCTGAAGTTTTCTTTGATGTACCGCTGCTATTTCTCCACTGTTTTAAACATATGAATGTGATCTTTGAAATCCTCACCTCAAATTTGATAAAATGTGAAATCTTCAGATTCCAGCAAACAAACAAACAGATTTTTTAATTTTGTGCTAATTAACCTCTGTTTGAAACCAAGGGTTTGTAGTACAAGTCGAAAATTAAGAAGACTTTGATCGTAACATTAATACCACCGAAACAACATTTTAACATGTCGGATTAAAAATTTATACACACCAATTAAATGATGCTGAATATGAAAGCCAAAACATGTAATTCCGGAAACGTGTATTGCTTCCTTAAACGATTAAATAGTACTAAAGTGTTAAGAAATATATTACAGTAAACATTGTTTTTCTTTAGATCTGTTTTGTTAGCTTGCTTTGATGCTGACAAGAAAATGTTAAAGTTGCGACATTGCTCTAAAGTAGATACCATCAACACAAATTCTTTAGTATACAAGAAACGAAATGACAGTGCACTAACCAACTTCCATTTACAAAACGAAGAAGAATGCATGTATTTTATAACTCTCGACAGCATTGATGTACATAATAGCGAAGGTGTCCTACAAAGCATAAATGGTTCATGCAGCGATAGAAAAATATTGCTAACAGATGTACGCGAGCATACTGTAGCAGAACAATGCTTGCCTGAGGGCGTGTCTGGCTATTGGGTGAGAATATTAGGAGAAAAATTAAAATACACGTTAAACATTTCTTTATGGAGAAGTTTATCTGAATGTAATAGCAAACAATTCTTGTGCAAATCACGAAAGCGCAAACATTTCGATGATGAGGATATGATGAAGATTGGCGAGTTGGCTGTTGATTTACTAAACACTGGAAGCGAAAAGAAAGTCAAGCGGAGAAAACATAAAAAGAGACCAAGTTTCCTGCAAAATAAACTCATTGGTAAGGATTTCAATGGTGTAGATCACACGCCAACATTTTGTAGCAAGGAACGGTACTTACAAGTATCTACCTGTTTAAGAGAGTGTGTCGAGAATGGAAATTTTGAGCTCTTTGAAGAAATGTTTTCCAAATTTGCAGATGGACTCGGCAACGATGAACGAAATGATATTGAGCTGAAACAGTTCTTAAATTGTGAACGCAGTCAGTTAAATGCTGTAAAAGGTGATTTTAGGGAAGCAAAGAAATTGTTACAGGAAGTAGTCGATAACGTCATTTCTAAAAGTCCAAATAAAGTGTTCATTTTAAACAGAGCGTACTTGTTGCTAGCTAACACGCATTTAATTGAAGGTAATTATGGCACTGCGGAGGAGTGTTTAAATGTGTTGCAAAAGGATAAGAAAAATGGCATCCCTTATGAAGATGTTGGTTATTTTAATCTGATCTATGGAATTGTAGGAATGAATTTTGGCAAGAAGTTACCACGAATGTCAAAATATCTGTTGAAAGAAAGTGAAGAGTTACTAAAATTGGCTATAAATAATTTCGAAAAGCACCCTTCTGTGTTTAATTTATTGTGTAAAGCGCATCTAAACATGGCGCAGCTGCGAATATCCAAGTTCAAAGTAGGATTAACAGAAGACTTAAAAGAAGCTGAAAGTAGTATAAAGACAGTTGAAAATTTCGGTATCCACAAATTATCTAAACACGTTCAATGTTTGCTCGCAGTTGTTAAAGCCGAGCTATTTTTTGCTGAGATGAAGCACCAAGATGGAGATCTGTTTTTAAAACAAGCGCAAAATCAAGCAACCGCTTTGAATTTTTATGAAGAAAAATCTTTGTGTGAATGCCTTCAAGAAGTTCGAAACGGTAACGCTCGTAACGAATGTCGAAACTGTAACGTGCGTAACGAATGTCTCGCGTGTTTTACAGATAAGAATTGTTCAGAACAAAATAACAATCAAACTTTTAGTTCAGTGGAATATTTCGCCGACCAAAGCTTTAGTTAATATCTGTTTTAAAGATTTTTATCTTCGATACGTGAAGTATTATATATATATATTTCTTCTTTCTTTTGTGTTTTTTTACCATTTTTATGAATTTTTGTTTTGTATTGTAAAAAATCTATCTTCAAATACATTTTTTGTTTCATGTCTGCGTCGTATAATTTAATTGTTTAAAATAGAAGGCCATGTCTACTCATGATGATCGTGACAAAGAAAGATGGTACATCGGTAGCCGGTTCTTACGCTAAGAGAATAGAAATGCAGAAGTAATAAAAAGAAATGAGAAGACCAGTGTTTGCAGCTACCTTGACCGTATTTGGTTGGGGGGAACAAACTGCCCGCGTTTAAAATAGCTGATGACGTTGCACAAAAAATGCTGATGTCAGCAAGAAAATATACTGATATTGATTCCTTTCGTCACGTACTAACTCTGTCATATGGTCAGCAGGCACTATATGGTTACTCCCTCATTACTTTCATTTGGCGAGAATCAATGTTCACAAACTTGTGAATAAAAAAGCCATAGTTTACACTGTGGGACAATTACATTTCGCGAAAGGAATATCGCAGAGTGGTATTTAAATTTTTGTTGTCATTTTTGTTAGAACAATTTATTTCTTGTTAAAGTAGATTGGACTTTTCAGCACAAAGCATATAAGGTTTACCTCGTGAGGGATTGGTGGAAGAGGTTACCAATATTAAAACGTACTAACCAATTCGCCTACTCGAATTTTTTAGGCCATGGCTAGATTTTTTACTACAGGATTAACTTATATTCTTACAACCCTATAAAGTTTAAATGTTACGTGCAAATATGATCCAGAACTTCTCGATTATCGCCAGAAAAACGTGTGGCGAACGCGGTTTGTCATGTCAAAAGTGTGAAAAGCATCTAGAGTTCGAATGTTCCAATCAGTAAAAACGTTCTCGGCTTGCAACAACACCTCTTTATCAGGAAATACTTGCACATTGCTATATATTTGTTGCTTTTGGCTATAAAATTCCCGTATTTTTGTGTCTGCGCAAAATAGCTGCCGAAATGACTTTGTGCTAAGGATGCACGAATTAGCGATGCAGAAAATATAAACGACGGCATTTATAGAAAAACAACACTACGTCTTTTTTTCTTTCTGGTTAAGAACTAGAATTTTTTTTTTGCAACGAATTAAAATTCTTATTATAATAATATATTACATCTTTACATTAATTCAAATCATGCTGAATCTTCGGAATTCAATCCTTCAATCAGCCGTATCGAAAGTGGGAAAAATATGCGATGCTCATAAAAAATAAAAATTCCCAAGTGTAGCCTTCCATGATATCATCGGTACTGTCTAAAGTTTAAAACTCATAGTTATACCTTCCAAAAGTTTTTATACTGCTAAATTAAACAAAACTTGGTAGGACGATTTCTTATTTTTTTCTTTTTTCTCGTTTTTGCGAGAACCATAACTTGTTCGATTAAAAAAATAATTTTCGTTTTAATATTTCAAACTTCCATCGTAAAAGGCTTCATTTTAGCCTAAAAATTGCTTCCGGTAACTTAGTCCAATCAATTTTTGTCGGATAAATTAATGACTTTTCATTGTGTTTGAAAAGACAGTACAAGCACGACCCCAGTACCAAAACAAAAAGGTCTGGCAACACGGATAGGTATAAGTAAATACAGTACGTACAAATTAGCTTTAAAAATAAACCATGAAAAGCATTGTTGTGGGTGTGGTCATCTAAGATTCCAGAATCATTTTGCACAACACCATTCACGACCTTCTCTCCAGCAGCTACTCACAAATATCAGTATTCTATCATGGAAAGACACAACGGCCAACATTGGCTGTATACAAGATTTTTTATCATATCTCTGGTTCTGTTTCAAAATAAATTGGTTGAGCAGGCATATGCGTAGAGTCGGCTTCCTCATATATATCGTCTTTACGTAGAGTATAGTAATCTTTTTTAATTGAAGTATCATCCTCTGCTAACGCACTGTACCGTTCTTCAGATGTCATCTAAATCAAAAACGACTTTGTAGATTCTACGTTAAGATATCCAATTCACAGTTACACAGTATCCTTTAAGCATGCACTATATAAATCCAGTGGGACAGGTAAACGTGGAATGATGCGTAATATATTTTACTTGCAACCATACCCTACCAGCCTTACGATGGCCTTCTGATTTTAGCCTAACTCTCTGTAGGACCTTGGACCAAGGTAGGACCATGTTTCCGTAAGGGCTCGTTTCCATTTGGCTGCATTTTCGGCTGCTGTTCAGCATGAAAAATCTCATCGAGTTCTTCCGCAGCGGAAAATGCAGATAAATTGAAACAAAACTTTATTCATTGTATAACACGTGATTTAAGCGGAAATTGATTTTTAAAAGAAAGTATTAATGGTGTGTTCTTACTTTGTTGTAGTGTTAATCTTATGGTTAATGAGAAAGAAAAATATAACCGTAGCTGACCACCTTTTATTTCTTGGAATATTTGGATGTATATCTGAAATATCTGAGCCAAAAAGATGACATATTCGTTTTCTACACGCTTTTACAAATGCATCAATATTTTCAGAAAACATAGCCCTCGTATATGCATTAATATCTTTAGGCTGTGAAAATACTCCTTGCAAAACACATCAATATTTTTACTCTGTGAGAGCCTCCAAGGTGAGAGATGCATCAATATTGGAACACAGTAAAGGAAACGTTTTCACCTACCCCAGGCTCTTCATACAAATCATTGTTTGCAGGATCTTCATAGTACTCCTCCGCATGTGCCGGCTCTTCGTAATACTCTCCCTCACAAGCTGGCTCCTCGTATAGTTCGCCACCATCGTACTTAGGTTGTGTATAACACTGGCCAGAGAGTGTTTCATCGTCTTCCACGTGCTGCGCGTATGTATAAGGACTATTCTTCATTGTTGATCTCATTGTGTTTGAAAGTTCAAGCGGGACGAGATACAAATCGTCACATTTTTCTAGAACATAGAAGTTATAAATCCTAAAACTTAAAGTATGAAAAAAGTTTAACGTTCTTGTCTTCAAATTGACAAAACTACTTCAAAATGTGCATCAGGGAGAATACACGTCTTTTCCGCCATCATACTCGTTCTGTTGTTCACTCTTGTGGTGAACTACAGAGAAGCTACATCAATGGTTTAGTTAAAGCAACTGCGTGCTAAGTTTAGTTACAGGGCTTTAAATTCGAACTTAACTTTGGCAAGTCCCAACTACAGTCTTGACTTCAGGTGAATAAAATGTATATATACGGCAGCAAAAACATTTTGTCCACCACGGTGTTTTTTGCGGCGAAACTAAAGCTCCTGCCATCGTTCGCAGTTTATATAAATCTTGTCCAATCACGGATTGTGCAAGTGCATCGCGTTCAGAAATTTTTGACAAAAAGTAGTTTTCAGGAACAACCTTTATTGCAAAAGGATAGAAAGCGTTTGATTTGTTGATTCGTTTGGTTATTTTTATATTATTATTATTGAAATTTTTTACCCAGGATAGCCTCTTCAGTTCCTATTGGTACTGCCATTAACGTAGTTTTTAAAACTTTTACTTGTTTTTAATCCTGTTATAATAGTGCTAACCCTAAACATTATATCCAAGATTATGCGCATTAGCTAACTTTTTTACGAGCATAAAAAATCCAAGGAGCCTAGTTGAGTTTAGCCAGCTAGCTCTCTAACTTTTGTGGCCAGCTGTGGTAATATTTTTGTCAACACGCTTTTCTTTATTAGCCTATTACATTTTATAACGTCACAATACATAGCAAGTGTGATTTTTAGTCTGTATTTAACAACAACAGTTTTTAGGAGACGACGCGTAGAATTGAAGGAGGGGGCAATAACATTCTTACCTCAACCCTTGCAACACGGATGGTAGAGCACGCCTATTTCAACCTACCCACTCAATCTGGAGCACGAAAGTTTAAAATCAAAAATAGACCTAAAAATAGATCTCAAAATAGATATAGCTTTCGAACGGCTAAAAAACGGGTAAAAAAGCTACGGCTGGTTTCAATGGAAATTGCTGGGATGTATGTCCTATTGCAAGCCTCCTTGATTTAACGATCCAAAAGAATTAAGGTAATAACAAAGACCATCCATATTGAACGTACCTCGTTTCTGTACTTCTTGTATCTTTGTTTTTCCAATATCTTCATATATATTTTCACTGGGTTCTTCTTCTTTAAACACAGATCTTTTAATTTGGTTCCATTTCTAGAAATAAATCTTGTAAATAAAAACGGTTTTTCTTTGCAAAGGCAAACTTAACAGGCAGTATGCAGCCCTTATGTAACCCCGTGTTCATAAAATTGTTAAATGCAATTTTTTGTTCTTCGTGTTCTTTAAGGAAAACTATTGAAAAAATAGAGTACCAAAAGCGCCAATGTGATGCGCTTTCCAATGGCGAATTCGATAATTCACCATTAATTGCAACAAAAATACTAGCTGCTTTCTCATCCATTCATTGAGTCTTCTTCAATTGACATAGCGAACGGCGAAAAACAAATTTTGGTAAAAATGTAATTTGACAAATGCGACAAAACTCTGTTAAATTAAGTTCCTATCAAAGTTATTTTCTCTATCTTTTCATCGATTGCCTTAACTACAAAAATACTTTAAAGGACGGTCATACATATGTGCCTAATTCCTATTTTCATAGGCTGTTAGTACAACTTTTAAAAAGTAATTGGTCAATCCAAACAACCTATCAACTTTAGAATCGAGAAAACGATGCATTACTTCCCAAAACCGAATCCGAACTGATAACTGAATTATACAAAACTGTAAAGGGTATTCAAATGTTATGTGAGCATCTAAAAGTACTTTCTTACAGCGTGCTACACCTATTAATCCCTTTTCTGAACTTTTTTTTAATTTTAATGCACGAGGAGTTGAGATGATCGAGAAGTATTTCGGCATCTTAGTAACGATTTCCTCCGCATCACCAAAACTTTGCAGTTGTTAATATAACTTACCCAACAACTTTTGTCTTCACTGCCCATATATTTTCTAATACAGAAATTAAAACTGATATTTGAATTTGAAAAAAATGTTATAAAGTTTATAAAATGACTTTTTTGGTGAAGGTAAATAAATAAATAAATATAAATAAATATAAATAAATATAAATAAATATAAATAAATATAAATAAATATAAATAAATATAAATAAATATAAATAAATATAAATAAATATAAATAAATATAAATAAATATAAATAAATATAAATAAATATAAATAAATATAAATAAATATAAATAAATATAAATAAATATAAATAAATATAAATAAATATAAATAAATATAAATAAATATAAATAAATATAAATAAATATAAATAAATATAAATAAATATAAATAAATAAATATAAATAAATAAATATAAATAAAAATAAATATATAAATAAATATATAAATAAATATATAAATAAATATATAAATAAATATATAAATAAATATAAATAAATATAAATAAATATAAATAAATATAAATAAATATAAATAAATATAAATAAATATAAATAAATATAAATAAATATAAATAAATATAAATAAATATAAATAAATATAAATAAATATAAATAAATATAAATAAATATAAATAAATATAAATAAATATAAATAAATATAAATAAATATAAATAAATATAAATAAATATAAATAAATATAAATAAATATAAATAAATATAAATAAATATAAATAAATATAAATAAATATAAATAAATATAAATAAATATAAATATAAATATAAATATAAATATAAATATAAATATAAATATAAATAAATATAAATAAATATAAATAAATATAAATAAATATAAATAAATAAATATAAATAAATATAAATAATTATTAACTGATAGCTATTTTCAACTGGTTAATACGGGAAATCCGTAGCGCTGATTGGATAAAAAGCCTTAACGACAATACAATACAATACAATACAATATAAACTGTTTTGTCTATCTATACCGAGAAATATTACCCGAGGTCAAAAGTATAGACCGAGCTTGCGAGGTCGATACGCTGACCGAGGGTAATATTTCTCGGAATAGATAGACAAAAACAGTTTATATTGTATTTATTAACTGATGCTATTTTCCAAATGTTTGTAGAAACCAGGATTATTTTCTAAAGATTTACTTGTGACAAGGTTGTAAAAACCAGGTTTTGCTAAAAAAGAAAACGTTCGATTTGAGAAAACGTTCGTTCGATCAGTTTTCAAAGACAAAGAGAGAAAAAAACATTCGAATAGAACTTTTTTTAACTTCTTTAAGAAAGTTTATCCTTCGTCAGTGTCTACGAAACAAACGCTGCGTCTTTTTGTTGCTGGTTGTGCGTGATATGATTTTAAACTTTCAACATTTTTGAGGTAACTTATTTAGAAGTGCTACTTGATGAACGTTGTTAAAAAGAGTTGAAATAGCTGTTTGTTGTTTGTAGCTTTTTAAAAAACTGTTTTGTAGGAGCATGTATGTTTATATATATGCATGTATGTTTTTACGATTCTCTGGCAGTGTTACTTGTTTACATTTATAGCTACCATTATGGTTTCTAAGAGGTTAAAAGTTATACCGTGCTTTATTAACTGATAGCTATTTTCAACCGGTTAATACGGGAAATCCGTAGCGCTGATTGGATAAAAAGCCTTAACGACGGGCTTTATACAGCACGGTATAACTTTTAACCTCTTAGAAACCATAATGGTAGCTATAAATGTAAACAAATAACATTGCCAGAGAATCGTAAAAACTACTTTAATAACTATATTTTTACAAAACAGCTTTTTTTAAAGCTACAAAAAACAACAACATGATCGATTCAAGTATCATATGGTGCACACATAAATAACTGCGTTTTTAATATAAACATTCATCAGCACAATGAGCAACAAGCAAAAAGACGTCGAATTTGTGTGATAGACTCTTCTTCTGACGAAGAATAAACTTTGGTTCAAAAAAACGTTTAAAAAAGTTCTATATATAGTTATTCGAATGTTTTGTTTTCTCTTTGTACATGTATTTGAAAAATTGAAACAATGAAATTCTAATCGAACGTTTTCTTTTTTTAACAAAACCTGGTTTCTACAAACATTTGGAAAATAGCATCAGTTAATAAATACAATATAAACTGTTTTTGTCTATCTATTCCGAGAAATATTACCCTCGGTCAGCGTATCGACCTCGCAAGCTCGGTCTATACTTTTGACCTCGGGTAATATTTCTCGGTATAGATAGACAAAACAGTTTATATTGTATTAGTATAAAGCCCGTCGTTAAGGCTTTTTATCCAATCAGCGCTACGGATTTCCCGTATTAACCGGTTGAAAATAGCTATCAGTTAATAATGTATTAATATAAATAAATATAAATATAAATAAATATAAATAAATATAAATAAATATAAATAATATAAATAAATATAAATAAATATAAAATAAATATAAATAAATATAAATAAATATAAATAAATATAAATAAATATAAATAAATATAAATAAATATAAATAAATATAAATAAATATAAATAAATATAAATAAATATAAATAAATATAAATAAATATAAATAAATATAAATAAATATAAATAAATATAAATAAATATAAATAAATATAAATAAATATAAATAAATATAAATAAATATAAATAAATATAAATAAATATAAATAAATAAATAAATATAAATAAATATAAATAAATTTAAATAAATAAATATAAATAAATATAAATAAATATAGATAAATTTAAATAAAACACAACTAAAACAGGCTGTATTACCTCCTGCGAAACCACAATAGGAATGAAATAATACCAGCAATCACTAAAATAGCGCAGCAAATACCAAGTGCTATGACAATTTGATTCGAAGAATTTTTTCCCTGACTTTTAGTCTGTGTTAAGAGTGTGGTCGATGTCGTATTTGCTATTGTTGATGTCGCTTGTGTGGTCACACGGGTTGTGGAAACTAAAAACCATTTAAACTTATTTCAAGACGACAACAAGAATTAAAGAGAAATATTAAAACCTAACTTTTACTCACATCGACTTTTTCCATCAATATTTTTAAACAATAAACACGCCTGACCAGGATCTTTCTTACACTTGAAAAAAGTCATTTTGAATAATTGTCCTTGCACTTTAGTTGTGTAATTCGCATTGACCCAACCTACCTATTAAAAACGTAACTTTTAAACATGTTTTACTTAACAACATGGGGCAGAGTTTCCATGGTTATGATCAAATGCGCAAAACAAAGTGGATTTTTTATGTTCGTGTCAGTGTGAAAGAGACGCTTGTCGTATGAAAAATACATATCAGCTTTGCTTTGCATCGTAAGAATAAGACTACTGATACCCTCAGGAATCAACTTTTGCAGATTTTGTTTTCAATGCAAAGTTTGCGTTATAAGAAAGGTATGCATAAGAATTAAAATAAGAATAAAGTATTCTTCTTACAGAAATTTGTTTTTTTAATACTTTTACTCTGATATACTTTGCTAATCTCCATCCATTCGGTTGCCACACAAGTACTTCGGGATTTGGCCGACATTTCCCAAGATAAGATTGTTCGCTAATATCACCAATATTCATATTATCTTTCGATTTTTTATAAAAAGCTACCACTTCATTAGATCCCTCAATTTTCAGTTTGCAACCTGTAAAAAAAAATTCTTTTCAAAACACAATAAGTAAAACACCCAGCGTGTTTACAAGAGAGATTAATCCTAAAGTTTTAGTCTATTTAAAGACAAGATTTCTAAATATTTTTTTGTTTCCAAATAATAACGCTATTAACAATCTGTATTACAAACACTCGTCTTTTACAAGAATATGCTTTATAAGAGCATCAGGCTGAGGTTCCAGGTTAAAAATAGTAGGTCTATTGTTTAGGACAACAGAGTAAAAAGAATAATGACCAGCCTGGTTAGAATTTTGATATTCTTATATAAAAAAGCGTGGATTGTGAGCAGCAGTACAATGTCAGACACAACTTCTGTAGACAAAGACAGTTTTTTTCGCTGCATTACAAATATAGCTAGTTAAACTAGTCAATGGCCTGTGGATAAATCCACGAGTTTGCCCGTTCCTTATATACCGCATTTCATGTGTCTGCTAATGCAGTTAAATTTTGCGCAGAGACAGACAGATGCAAAGGCAAACTGGACAGTGTTTTATAACCTACCAGTCGCACTTTTTTGTACATCTGCATTTTGAAATAACACCACATTTTAGGAGTTTGGATCTAGTTAAAAAAACCTAGGATAGCTACTAAGACAGCTATGAGCATTTATACAAAGTTCGCAATGCGTGGATCTAATATGGAAACAGCCATAAAATTACTTGTGGGGACAAGTTCTGAAAGATACGAAGTTTTGACACATTTTGAACAAGATTGTAGTACGGGGAGTTCTTATTGTCAATAACACAGATTTACATTTTGGCGCGAAATAAACGTAACGAAAAATAAACGCGTTTAAACGAAAGTTGTCGGTAACTAATATTTGTACTAAAACTTGCGAAAACAAAAGTTGTTTGGGGACTTAATCTAAGGAAAAACAATTTTTTTAAGTTCAAACATGTCTTGTTTTATTTGCGAATCCGTGGTAAAAAGAATTTTGATGTCAAAATTGATGTACATTTATCACGTGATTAGCCTAGGTAGACATGTACAACTATGCCAAAGTGAAACAAACTTCAATTTCAAAATCAGATTCACGTTTTTTTTTCACTTGTCCAGGTTCAGACTTGAATTTCAGGAAGATAGAAAGAATCCAGTACGAGGAATCCATTTTGACAAAAAAAAAACAACCACAAAAAAACAACACAAAAAGTAAAAAACTCACCAATGTTTTCACCAATGCCAGCAAAGCATGATATTTTGTTGTTCAATGTATACAAAGTTCTTCCATCACTGCAATGGCATGTGTCACTTTTCCATTTTCCACTAAACTTGTCACACTGCATTTTATTAACACCTTGGATAGCATCGCCTTTCTCTTGCGCACGTCCAATAATCATATCACTACTACTGGCCGTCCTTAAGCACAAACACAACAAGAGATGAAAGAAGAAGATTGTCATGTTTAATCTTTTAAAAGTTGCAAAAAATGTCGTAAAAAATAACTCCAATATAGTTTGTCCAGTCTAGTTTGTAATTGTCAATGTAGATTCTTTAAATAATCAGCGTCTTCTATTATGTTAAAAAAAATCCAATATATTAAAAACGCTTCGGAAAAATTTCAAGTTTACAAAATAGCGTTCTGATGTGCCGATGGCGCGCGAGTTTGTGTTTTGATTGCGTCCAAATTATTTTGTGAGCAAACTTTGTTATTATTTCTAAAGCAGATTTCAAAATATGAAATTTATTGAATCAACATGGTTAACGTACAAACTCAATATTTGTATGTGTTAATAAAAAGAAGAAAAGAGTTGATAAATCTTTTCTAATACACAAATAAATATACGAAATTTCTCTTTAAATATATCTAGTGTAAATAAAAATGTAATTTTTTTTTAACCAGAAGAAAATACTTTTAATTGGCCCTCTTACCTTATGTTAGTGAATAATTTAAAATAATAAAAAGTGTAAATAAGTTAATTCATACTATTTTTTTTCTGCTCCTGACCTGAACTTAAAAAAACAGCATAGGACTTCCGTCACGTTACGTCTGCTATCCGCTTCGTTATGATACCACCGCACGTGTGATGTAGGGACTACGTTTGTAGTTCCGGCGACTGGGATTCGAAACCTGCTTACTGCGAAGAAGTATATTAACCATGTATATAGCGCGGTGATTCAGTTTCCATTTGTCGTACATTTCCATTCGTCAAATTAGCGTCAAAAACCTTAATATACACTCACAGCTCAGCAAGATATACATCTTGAAATACACTGTAGCCTTACCATATGAAGCCAAAAATGAAGTTAGGAGATTTGAGACGGTCTGGATAAAGCCTAGTCATTTTGAAAGAGGCTATCAAAATAATTCTTAAAGTTTTACAGCAAAGGTAGTCACCGTGTGAGTTATAAAAATTTTACTCACCATACCTCTTTGGCGTTCTGTCCGAAATAAACAAAATTATTTGTTACAGACACAGACACGTCGACATAGCTAAACTAGAGTTGAGCCAAAAAAACGAAAGTAAAATTTCGACTAAATTTTTATTATTTTGAATTAAAAAGTGTAGCTAAAATATCTAACCGAACAAACATCATATCAAAACAATAATTTATATTGTCACTACCCGAAGGATTATCACAAAAATCCATAATTCGAGTGTTCATACGGTGTCAGGTGGTGTCATGTTTATACTCCATTTCCTAGTGTCAATTATATTTATAAGTTTTTTAAAAATCTCACTGGCTATTATCGTCTTTCTGCAACCAATTAAAATCAGCTTCGTTTTAGCTCTTGTAATAGCAACGTTTATTCGTCTCCAGTCTTTTAATAAATCTCCGACTTCTGATTGGTTGTTAGAACGGACCAATGACACGATTATACAAGACCTGTCTTTTCCCTACACAAACATAAAAGGACGTGAGCTGTGCATTCTTTATACTAATCAGCATAAAATCGCTACGGTAAAACCTTCAGGGTGTGCACTTGATATAACTCCTTATTTTCATGAAATTCTTTACATTTCTTGACATTTGTCTGATTTTTTCAGCTATTTTTACGGATATTTCACACACAACGCGAATTTATTGGAAACTCAGTATTAGAAACTCAGTATTAGAAACTCAGTATTAGAAACTGAATATTAGAAACTGAATATTAGAAACTCAGTATTAGAAACTCAGTATTAGAAACTGAATATTAGAAACTGAATATTAGAAACTGAATATTAGAAACTCAGCATTAGAAACTCAGTATTAGAAACTTAATTTTCACGAATTTCGCGAGTTTTACATTAATTTTCGCGAAATTGACAAAAATCGCGAAAATTTAGGTATTTACACATTTTCCTGTAATATGAAATAAATTGCTGATATTTCAGATTTTTTCCTCACTCTTTGACAATAATTTATTCCCATTAGGCCAAAACTAACCGATTGAATAAGTAATCGTGATATTTCGCCCTTTACTTTGGATATATATCCCCTGTCCAGCTATACTCATATGATATGACAGCTTTATGAACTTAAATGTCTACGAGAGAGTTACAGAATGAAAACCACAACCATATTACTACCCCATGCATATTTGACACACAAAAATCTCATGTATAGCTACTTGCGGTTCGCCTCTTATAAATAAAATGCCGTATCACACCACAAACGTATTTTTAGAAAACGTTTACACATTGTTTCGCATAAGCTGAATTGAATTAACAATAGAACAAAAACATACCTGATACTTATCGATCGTGTCAACCTCAATAAATCCCTCCGAGACCGAACTGACCGAGGATATTTCTTCACGAATAACTTTTAACTGATGTCGATAGGGTGAGACCACGCCCAGATCACGATGGTGTAAACCACAACGAAGTAAAAGTTCAACTATGCGTTTTACAAACACAGCCTCACCTTTGTTTACTATATATGCTGCGGATTTGAACTCAGTTAAGTTTGCTTCTTCAGTGTTGACAAACACAACTGGTTGAGCAGGATTTATGATGCTTAACAACTCAACTAAAACAGAAAAGTATCTTTTTAAGGTTGCCACTCTTTAGAAGTTTTTTGACAAGATTTTTAAAACTGTTTTGAAAAGATGACGATACTTTTTTTTAAAAAAATTGAGGACATTTTCATATTTTTCCAAAGATATTAAAAATATTTGAGAAGATTTTAAAGGTAACGCCACGAGTGAAGAACTAAGTATTTTGAAAATAAAACCATATTACAAACCATATAGTTTTGTAAAAACAAATTGTGAAGGTTTGAGAAAAAAAGTTGTTAAAAAATTTACTTCTGGAGGGGACGTTTTAAATATTGAGGAGGATTGAGGAGTTTTGAGGAGGTAACAACCCTACTTTAAGGGTGAATCGATTAAGATAAAAACAAAAAACTTCTTTAAAGGACTAGATAGCTTGCAAATGTATAACTAATGTACGATCGAATATTTTACAACCAAAACGTAATTAACTTACTGCTAGCAGGATCTTCCTCAGTTTCACATAAACTTTGATAAAACGGTAAATTAAGACGAGCGTCAGCGACTACTTCGTTCCCACACCTCATTCGCCGACTATATACAAGCTCGTTCGTTAACACCATGATATCTTTATTCATACGGTATTGATGGTCTAATGTAACTACAGCTTTAGGATGAAGTTCACTCAAGGCAAGAAATAAACTAACATCCAACCCATTTTTTCTAAAAACATTGTAAAACATGCAACATGCTACTTATTTTTCATAGATATATCCTAATCAACTGCGACTTACCTTGCTTCAGCACTTTGTACAAGCGGAGGCAGCTGGTTATGATCTCCAACTAATACAAACACATTAGCATATCTGATAGGCCCCAGACACACAGGCTGTGTTATTTGAGATGCCTCATCAACTATGCAATAATCAAACGTTTTGTGCATAAAGATAGGATGATTGATACCAAGACAAGTCGTTGCGACCACGTTCTAAAAATACATTGGTATCATCACAGGGTGTCCAATCAATATCAATTTCTTATTTTTTGACAATACTGAAATTTTTGGACTAAAATGGCTGCCATCATTCTTCTGTTTTTGGGGTCGTTTACAAATATACTAATAGAGCCTGGATTACCCTGCAAAAATTCTTTAAAAACATGACAGCGTAATGTTGTCGGATCAGACTCTACATAACGAATAAATATTATCAATATCATCTTCGAGGAGGTCTTGCTTCGCGAAATTAAAAATTGGCAAAATCTTAGGAAATTTTATATTTCGGAACTAAAAACTTATAACCCCTTGAAAATTAAGAAACTAGATTTCGCGGAACTGAATTTTGTCTTCGTCAGTTATTCATACTTAAATTCACAAGGCAAATATGGAACCAAATAAATACTAAATGAAAAATATCGCATTATTTACCTTGCTGTTGTAAAACTCGCGAAGTTGGTGAGTAGAGGTGAACCCTTTCGTACCTTCATAGACGGAATAAGGTCGAATCTTTTGATGAAGTTGCGTTGTTTGTCCAACGCGAAGAAATTTATCGAATCCAAACTGAAATGATAATATTTTTGTCTTATCATCAAGCTCCTTAAAGCGAGCAAAATTTATTTACAATCAAGAAAACATAATTCAAGTTTCATTCATTCTTTATTTTCATAGGTTACACAAAAAAGAAACTCTATTTGAAAAACTGTTGAATATTTGATTGCTTTACATTGGAGAGACGATCTCTTTCGACAATATGAGTTGCATCACCAAGTGCTTTTCTCAGGTCGACAAATTGAATTTGTCAAAGCCCTGTTTACACTCTAAAATTCGAATTAGGGAGAGAATCGTGCTGAAGGGACTGAAAAACTGTTCGAATTATAGAAAGTTTCGAATTATAGAAATTCGAATTGTAGAACGTTTTTATAAGAGTTTCTTAAGGAAAATTGACGGTGACTGAGAACTCGTTTGAATTATAGAAATATTCGAATTATAGAGATTCGAATTAGAGGGGGGAGTCAACTGTAGTAGTTTCTCAAGACAAAAATTACAGTTTTCTTAGTCTTTTACCCCGAAATCTAAATGTGGCAAAAAAATTAAACAATAGTAAAAATTAAAATGCGATTTTTTTAATTTTTTTTACATGATTTTCGAGTCCTGGAAAAGTTACAACACTAAAACACTTTTTTTATCACGACAAAATGCATAAAAAATCTCTTTTTGTACTGCATGGATTTTCATATTTTCTTTTGGTTTTACTGTCAATTTTCAAAAACAAATATCGCGAAAACTATCCCACCCAGGGAATCGCAAAAAATGAAAACCAGAAGATTGATGAAATCTCCCAAACTGCAAAATAAAAAACTCCATCAATAAATGTTACTCACATTAAGAAGTTTCAAAAGGATAGTATCTACAGCTGAATGTGTGTAACTCGTCAATAACACTGATTTACCCATTGCTACTAACGCTCTCACTAAACAAGCTATGGTGGTCGACTTCCCTGCACCCGGCATACCTAATAGATACAAAAAGTGTGTAAATTGGGGGGTGAAAAAATATTCTTGTCCATAAACTGTAAAACTATACTGACCTAGGATCATAACATAATCATCTGCGGTCAGACATTTTTTCACAGCTTGCTTTTGAACTGTATTCAACTGTGAGTATATAGCATCAAGATTTTCATCGTGTTTTATCTTCCACTCGTCATAAGACCTAAACAAAAATATTATCTGTTTGTTTATAATCTTATAAACTATTCCAAAAACAATAGTTGACATCATGCTGAGTTCAGCCTGGATGTATCTTAAATTTGAAGGAGGTTTTCTGAAAATTTATACCCCTGTTTTATACCTTTAAAATGCGTTTCCGCAAGAGACCAGTCAATCTATTATATTTCTTGTTATTTAGCAAGTTGAAAGTAACTATAATCTCAGCCTTAAGTTAAGAAACATTGTATTTCTTACAAAAAAACCTATACACCTTCAGATTGTAACCGGGTTAAAATAGCTCTAATTTCAACGTAAAATTGTTTAAAGTCAAAAGGACAAACAGTTTATACCTATCATGTGCATCACTAGTTTCAACACAGAAGGAGGGAGCTTCCGCTCTGATCACCAACTTTCTCAGTTTTTCGTCTCTCGGTGATTCGGGTGACAATAGTTTACTTAAATTAGACAAAGGGGTAGAATAACTTGACAATGTCTCGTCTTTATCGATACGATATACTGTTTCTTGTTGATGCTGTGTGATCTTTTGGCTGGCAGATATTGTGATGTCAATCTCCCTGATGTCAATTATGTATCCTGCACAAAACAATAGATTTGTCATGGACGATGATCTATTTGATATAAAGACACGTATATACGATTTTAGTATTATCTTAAATCAGAATTTTTAAAATGATAAAATTTTGGCACAGCAAAAATAGTCTCAATGATTTTTCTTATAAATGGTCGAGAAAGGTCATCAGTAGAATTTGAGAGAGAAAGTTTATACTACAATCAAACACAAACTGTCACGAAAAGCATCCTGAAGAATTCGATCTATGGTATCACCCTTCATCTTTTGGGCAAGTCGAAACAAAATTAATAGGAGGAAGGGGATTTTGGCAGGTGTGTCATTAATTTTGTTTGAGGACGTAGTAATTTTATAAGCTTTGCAACTATAATTTTTAAACTAACATATTGTATACATATTCATTTTCATGTACCTTATTCCATGAAATTAACGAGTCAAGAAATTAACGCGAATTAAATTAACGGTCATGAATTAATTTCATGACCGTTAATTTCGTGGAATAAGGTATATCAATTTTCACAACCAAAAATCAAAACAAGAGTCCTTGTTTTAAAAATGGGAATTTTTAAAATTCAAATATATCGTAAACTAATGTAAAAAATCTCAAAAAGCACGAATGTAATGATTGAAATAAATATTCGCGAAAAAAAAACACATGCAAAAATTAGTACGAGGGTTGCTTTCTCCTGACCCAAAAGATAGTAGCTACCTGTGGTGATGTTAAATACACCACATTTCTCTTCGCTGATAATAACACGTGTACCAACGACTAATGGGATTGATTTTAACGATGTGCCAAAATTAGAATGATTATCCTTCCTTTGAAAAACATAATGTATCTTTTCATCTGACGTTTCATCTTCTCGTATCATTTGCATGCCACTGAAACAGTAGCCATGTTTTTCTCTCTCTTCTGATGATTCTCTCCACAAATACCGGGATTTCGAGTGAGCAGCATTATATGACGCTTCTAACATGCTCAGCCTATACCACTTTGAAAAGAACTTGCAATCCTCATCCGTTAAGTGAGTGGTGAGGCTTGTGAATAACTCATCCACGCCACTACTCCATGCTTCACCGTTTTCCATCGCTTTAAAATACAACATACAGTTGTGTCTTTGGTAACATCTACTACATTGCCTTTCGTTGCGTACTAAGCCTGGAGATAAAACATATTTAAAATTAAAAATTTATACGTCATTAACTTATATAAGGCGATACCTACGAAACATTTTATTTTTTGGCAAATATCAACACTATCCTGCTGGCTTCAGAAGATACACCAACAAAGCAGCAGATTTTTAATCGGAAATATTTTTGTAATAAAATTCTACTTATTTTGTCCCTAAATTGACTGTTTAATTTAAACCTATTGGGACTTGAAAGGAAGAAAAGCTGTTACCCTCTATTTTTGTTTTCTAACATTTTATAAAAATCTGATTAGGCGATGATACTTTGTGGTTATTGTTATACTCTTCCTTTTAACTTTTGAGGAGCATGTTGGTAAGTGTGGGATTTTAGAATAAAAAATATTGCTTGAAACCATGCTTGTAACCTCCATAGAAAAAACTTCCCTATATGACTTTCACAAATCTGTTCAATGGGACCAATCATTTCTGATCAGATTTTTTCTCTTAAACTTTCACCAACTTTAACTGAAAACATTGTCTACCTGGAAGAGCAAAATCATTCTTTTCTAATGTCAACTTTCTGGCGATTTCATTTCTTTTTGATAAGAATTGCTCTCTTCTCTTGTTCGGGTCGAGAAACACCTTGCATGTGATTTGATTTTATATAACACAACAAACCAGCATCAATATGTTGTTTATATCTGTCACTCATCAGTAGCGTGTAAACAGCTACTTGTGCTCTGTGCTCAATGGAACCTAATAAGTCATGTATCTGTTAAATTTAAGCATTCACCTCACAATAATCCAAACGAAAAGATAAAATAGCACACCTAGTTTAGAAAACATTTTTCCAGTTTTCAGTTCCAAAGGAAGGGTGTAGTTATTCTTTGTTTTTATACCATTCAGCCGAGGTTTACGATGTACGGTAACGTTCACACTTAAGTCGATTTTCCCTGAACAGAATCATTTGTGTTTACAGAATATGATGTAGTCTCAAGAGCATCGATGAGAACTAGTCGACTCACCTTTTAAGCCATAAGTTGGAGACCAAACATTTTCTTCAATGTCAACAATCTTATCAATATGCAGAGATGTGATACTGTCATCATCTTTCTTACTTTGCTCTCCAGTCTTAAATTCCATAACTTTTCCAGAGGAATTACTTAAAAAATCTTTCCACCATGTTTCCATAGGAACATAATATTGACGTATTTTGTCTAATATTTGAGTTTCATCTATTCCGATTGCATACAATGAGTCAAGATACTTTATAGTTGTCAAATTTTCTCTGGCTTTCCTTTCGAGTTTATCAGCAGAGAAACCTAATTAAAATATACGGATATAGAAATCTACTTATGAAATATTTAAAAGAATGAAGTTCAGTTAACATTAAACAATTACATAGTAAACAAAAAAAAAAGAAAAGAATACAATGTTAGTAGGCTTAATTTTAAAGTTCCGATAACATGGCAACAGTGTCACCATGGTAATAGAATAGAATTTAAAGGGAGCTAAAGCTAGCTTAGTCTTTCAAAAAAAAGGAAATGTTCATTGCAGAAAAAATTTATCAAAATGGAAAAAAAAATTCACCCACAATTTACAAAATGAAATTCCTTAAGTAAAACACTACAAGAAGCTACAATAAAAAATGTTTTGTGAATTTACATCGCAAGAAGAAATAGGAAAAAAAAATTTGGAAAAATAGGAAATGAAGTTTTGGAATCTATCTTTTCCTGGTGTTATGCGCTGTGCAAATAATTTTATTTTGTACGCAATTTTATTAATATTTAAACGTATTTGTATGGAATTTTATTGAAGTTTAAACATAAAAAAAATTCACATAAACTTACGTCCTGTTCGCAAAGCCCATTCAAACAAGTCATGTGTAATTGTACCAAGCAACATTGCTTCGTTTTGTTTTTCCATCTTAAACCGCTCATTAAATATTGCTTGTCGTTCACAGGATATTCCAGCAGCAATTGTGGTTCCAGAAATAAGAGTGTTTGGATACAGAGTGATATGATGCTCAGTTTTGTTGTCCAATATACAATGCAATTTATTTTTACATAGGGCTACAGAAGATAATTTTAACTTTCATTACTGCTCAGAAATTCTGAAAGGTAGAATAAGAATTAATTGCTGACTATTGACACAGCTTTGTTATCAATTTAAATGCCCATGTACAGTTTTCACTAAGGACTCACAATGAGGGCATTGTGTCATTTAAATCTTAAAATTATTTTTTTTAAAAAATAAGAGGCAACTTTTTAATAAAAAACATAAAAAAAATGGGATCCAAAATCGAACCATAAGAAAACACAAACCTGAAACATATGCAAGATCTTCAGCCTCAACTTCCATACGAGACCAATCATCTCTTAAGTGGCATGTTGCTTCAAGTTCAACCTTGGTATCAACAAGATGAAGAATTTTCTCTGTTATCTTGAAACCATTACTTTGCTCATATGTTGAAATCCTCACTTGCTGAATTTTCCACAACAATAGAACACTGGGATCTTTCACGTCGCTATCCAAATTGATGTCTTCGCAATTATCAAAATCGATACCAAGTAGTGAATCCTCACAAAGAACATCACTAAATAACGAAAACATCATTAAGAAGGTGCAAATTTTAGAAGAAAAAAGAAAGCTTTAAAAGAATTTTTACAAAATCAACTATATCAACAAGACTGAATAACCAAGTGTAAACATGCATGCGCTCCATCAGTTTCTGTATATATCACAATGTTGAATAATTATTATTAGAGTTACATTTTCTGAAAAAAATATTGCAGACTACAATTTACAGCCTTTGACCATTATAAGTCAGACATAATTTAATAAATCATAGGAAGTTATATGAACAAGGCTAACATATTGTAATATATTAGGTCCATTAACATAAGTGTTCAGAAACTGTTGTACAACAGTCACTGTTAAGATTTTATTGGAAACACATGTTCTACAACAAAGCAACACAAGAAAAAAATTGTTGTAGAGATGACAATTACAAATTTTAATAGAAACCAAGATTAAAGTAAATGATTTAGTATACACAGTCACCTATCTCCTGTAATATTAATCGTCTCAGGCACATCTTTTTTGCTGCTAATATCATCTATATCATCGAGAAGATCTATAAAACTATCGTCCAAGTTGACAGATCTCTGTTTGCTTTTGATATTTGTTAATTTGATGTCTTCATGGCTTTTGTTGTGAAGAGGTGATGATTTTAATATGCTTGTGTTTGTACTTCCAATGTAACCTGACAACATCTCATTATCTCCATTTATCAGATCCTTTAAAAAAAGATACTTCTATTGTCGCATCATTTTATTACATAGTCATTACACACTTAAAAGATTATGCATTATACAACATCAGAGTTCGAATTAGAAATTTAGTTTGCAAAAATTTGCTGACTGTAGGGAAATAGGCTATAGAGATGATTGATGAAGAAATGGGAGTCACAATTTTAACATTTGATTCGTAAAATGATTCATTAAGACAGCATTCAATTTGTAAATTGCGACTTTCTAATTTGAACCCTGAACACTTTACAAATTATTATTTCTTTAGATGAAAAAATACTCAATTATATCCACCACCGGATTTGCGTTTCAATGTATAAAATAAATATGTTTACTAGAGAGGCAGGAATAACAGAAAAGGCAGAAATTTTTTTCAACGCATGAAAATTGATTTAGTGTTATATTTCCAAATACAAAGGTCTCACAGTTACAAAGCTTAATTAAGCATAAAACGCAATAGGTTTATCACAACTATGTATTCATGTAATGAACAATGCAACTTTTACAACTTGAAATTCTAATGTATTCGCAATGGTGGAGTTGGGAATGGCAGAGAAGTTTGAATCTTTATATTGATAGGCTAACTGTGTCCATCCTTAACAGGCAATGTAACTTAAAGTAGTGGAAAAGGTTATATTGCATTTGTTATTAACTTTTCTAACAATATGGCACAACATCATTAGCATTAATTTAACGTCAATATCTAAATTAAAATTATTAAAGCCATTACAATGCACTTATAACTTTGAGGCCAAATGGCTTGCACACAAAGTGGTGCCGTCAGTTATTTTTCACTGCGCTGGAAACTAGAGACCATCTGGAGCCAAAATGGGAATTTCCTAAGGCTGAGTTGGTTTTGAAACTGATAAAAACATGGTAGCAAGTGATAAGTCCAAATGTACGCTTCATGTCGATTTAGGTCAAAAGGAAATTGCATTGCACAATATTACATTACAACTAAAACAGCATATCATAAGCAATGCTCCCCACAAAATGTACTGCAAACATAGAATCCAGGAGGCAGACACAAAAATATGTACATGGCAGACTCTACCTTGAACATGCAAGGGACGAAAAAGCGAGCAAGAAAGGAAATATTTTTAACCTATACTTGAAGTTTGACTCATTCGCCAATATTGGATTGAAAGGGAATTAACTTGCAGTCATTGATTTATTAAATTATGTCTGTTAATATAGATAACAGAGTAGTTTAAGAGTTTCTTGCATTTGATAATTCCAACTCTTTTTTAGGTTTCTGTTAAAATAAGGCATTCTATGAGCATAATACATAGCATATAGTTGTAAAGTTGTAAAAGGAACATCATTTCTAAGAACCCTTGGAGGCAAAGAAATTCCAGTTTGCCCAGCAGTAAAAATATTCCTAGTTAAAAAAAAAAATTAAAATGACATACCACTTTTACTGCATTTTGCACAAGTGTCAATTTTTTCTGATCATCTTTACCAGAAAAACTGCATTTTCTCTTTAATGGCTTACTCAAACTTAATCTTTTTGTTGATTGTTTTTTTTCTTCAGTTTTTTCAACCAATATTGTGTCTTTAACTTCCAGGCATTCTGTAGTCTTCAATTTGTTTTGCGGATGGGAAATCTTCATTCCATTATCAATATTATTTGCATTCTTTAACTTTTGTAATTTTTTTGATGTAGAATTTATCAAATTAAGTCTTTTTTTAGTTGACATAGAATGCAACGTAGCATGATCATCTATTACTATGACAGGTATGACATTTTCTCTTTCTGGTGTCGGTGGTACAAACTCCTTTTCAGGTGTTATCGTCTTACTTTTGGTCACTTCTCTTGACTTCTTTTGTTTATTTTCACCTTTTTTATTGTTTGCAGGTAATTCACTTATCCTATTAGTTACGATGACAGGTTCCACATTTTCTCTTTCTGGTGTTGGTGGTACAAACTCCTTGTTGGGTGTTAACGTTTTACTTTTGGTCACTTCTCTTGACTTCTTCCGTTTATTTTCAACTTTTTTATTGTTTGCAGCTAATTCTCTTATCCTAGGTTTAATACTAGTGTGGTCAGGATCTCCTTGGTTTAAAGAGCATGTTGATTTCTAATTCATAAAATAAAGATGCACAATAAAGCAAATTTAAAATAGCCATTCTGTAAGAAGAAGTGTTGTTATAACAGCAAAGCATTTATGAACTTTACTTTTTGAATGTTGTACTGGTATTATACTGTAACAAGTTGATTGGATTTGGAAACACATGATTTACTGTAATAAGCCATAACTACATTGGCATACAATTGACTATGAAATATTGTTCAAAAAGGAATAAAAATATTTGCTGCTTTTACTTTTGCGATACACTGGTCCAAAGAATGTCAAATTCAAAGGTCTATAACCAATGGAAAAAATATAATAAATCACTAAAATTGCTACAAATTTAACTTAGAATTACCTTACTGAAGAAGTTTTTAATAGTTATCTGCTTTCCAGCCTGAAATAAAGTAAAAACAAACAAACAAATCAGAAGCCTGTTATTAGCTAAAGAGTAAATCGATCATCTGTTTTGTAAACTGGCTTTGGAAATTCATATTATTACTATTATTTATTTACCCTTAAAAAGGAGGTCCTAGTGCATTTAAAGCTGCGTAAGATATCAAACTTATTCTCATGCTGAATGTTAAGACTTCATAGTCTCTGGTATGACACAACCAGGAATTGAGAGAGAGAGAGAGAGAGAGAGAGAGATTTATTTTTTATTAGGAGTTTACAATGAAAATATATAATATGAAAAATATATTGAACATTTACCTAATAAAAGGATAACTAGCACAAAGCACTTTATGTGCTTAAATAACGTGCTAGCTACCTGGGAGAACAACAGGTAGGACGAAGCCACAGGACAACACAGGGACAAGACGAACATTCAGACGAGGATATCACAGAGTCAAAGTCAAAAATAGCATGAAATGTCTGGAAGCTGCTTAAAACAAACCTTCAAGCAGGAAAAAGGAATTTGGACTGGGTGAAATAAAATAAAATTGTAATTAGATTTTATATGTGTTAATAAAGTGACTATGTAAAAAATTTTTTAGCTCAGAGGTATTTTTACTCAAGATTTTAAAGGGTAAGGAATTTTGAAGACGGTTCCATGAGTTAATTGCAAAGAACTTAACAGACTTTTTACCAAACGCAGTTGAATGAACAAGAGGTAGATTCAAAAAGCCTTTGTCAGCAGCACGGGTGTGGTGGGAATGGGCGAAGTCGATTGCGAAAGTATTGATGAGGCTAATAGGAAGAGTTTTATAATAAAGGTTCAGTAGGAAAATTATATTATGTATACAGATCATGTCAGAGAATTTAATTAAGTTAAGGTTCCCGTATAGTGGGGTAGGAGAAGCATTGAAAGTACTAAAAGAGATGATACGGATAGCATGGTTTTGTAAAATTTCTATTCGACGGGTAAGAGAAGATTTTTGGCCCCATACCAAGGAGCAATATTGTATTTGGGAGTAGAAAATAGCAAAATAAATTTGACGAAGAACACATTTTGGAACAAAATGACGAGTTTTGGCAAGTGCTCCATTAGATTTTTTGAGGTTGGAGATGGTGATGTTAATTTGAGATTTCCAGGAGAGGTTTGAGTCAAGAGTTATACCAAGGTATTTGACAGTATCACTAGGAACGATTTTAGTTCCATTGATTAGAAATTTAAAATTAAATAAAATTGGTTTTAACGGAGTTTTAAAAATAACAAGTTCAGTTTTAGATTTATTTAATGAGATTTTATTTGCATTGAGCCATTGACAAAGGAATTTGAGATCCAAGTTAAGATGTTTATTTAGTTGTTTAGCGGACTTACTAATATTTAGCAGGTTGGTATCATCTGCAAAGAGGTGGACCATGGAATGTTTAATTGCAGTATGAAGATCATTAATATAGAGTAGAAATAAAAGTGGACCAAGAACAGAGCCCTGAGGAACACCATGACGAATAGGTTTATGTGAAGATGACGAATTATTGATAAACACAAATTGTTCTCTGTTGGTTAGGAAAGAGCGCAGCAAATTTAAAGGAACCCCACGAATACCATAGTGATAAAGTTTTTTAATTAAAATTTCATGGTCAACAGTGTCGAAAGCTTTTTGTAGGTCAATGAAGACACCACAAACAAGAAGACCATTGTCAATAGCTTCCATAATCTTTTGAGTAATGTTTAGTAAGGCGTGTGAGGTAGAAAATTTTTCCTGAAGCCAAACTGATCTGGAAAGATAGTATTGTTCATAGAAAAAAAATTATATAAACGATTGAAAATAAGCTTTTCGAAAATTTTGTCAATGTTTGAAAGTAAAGATATGGGCCGATAGTTGCAAAGTTCGACATTTGAGCCTTTTTTGTAAACAGGGATAACTTTTGCAATTTTAAGAGAAGATGGATAAATACCAGTTGAAAAGGAAAGATTGATTAATTTAGCAATTGGAACTGCGAGGAGTTTTTTAGTAGGAAGAAGGACTTGGTACGGAATGCTGAAAGGACCTGTTGATTTTTTTTTATCAAAGAGAGAAATACAATCAAGGACTTCTAAATCATTAGTTGGGCGAAAAAATATTGAATTAGCTGTTGGGTTTTTAGATACGAAGAAAAGTGTTTAAAGCTTGGTGGAATCGATTTCCTTAAATTATCTGCAATTGAGCTGAAGTAACTGTTGAACGAATTAGATATGGTTAATGGGTCTGTAGTGAGATTATTGTTAATGTTTAAACAAGAAGGAGTAGGAGATTTGGCAGACCGGAGTGAAATGATGGAACGAACACCATCCCAGATAGCTTTTGAATTATTTTTATTTTTGATGAAAAATTGTTTGTAGAAGTTACTTTTACTTATTCTACATAGAGTGACAAGTTTGTTTCTGTATTTTTTAAAGGATGTGTGCAGTAGAGATTTTATGAATGGATCTTTTTCTTTAATGAATTGTTTATGTAAAGCGTCACGTTTGCGTATAGAGGTGAGTATGCCAGTAGTGATCCATTCTTTATGAGAGTTTGTGTTATTTCTAGTAAAAGATTTTTTGAGAGGAACACATTCATTTATACAGTTATTGACAAAGGTATGAAAAATATCAAAAGATTTAGATGGGTCAAGTTCATTTAAGCAAAGAAGTTCATTCCAGTCAATGGCAGATATTTTTTGAGAAAATAATTCTTGGTTAAATTTATTCCAGTCTGGAATAGGAGATCTTTTGTGGGAGGAGGCGGCAAGACGTGTTGTTTGTTTATTATAAGAAACTGTGGGAAATGGTCAGATATTGACGATATGATGTTACCAGACTTGCAGTTTAGTTCAAAAGGGTCATGAAGAATATTGTCAATTAAAGTACTAGTATTTTCTGTAATTCTTGTTGGAAGAAGTATAGAAGGAGCTAAAGAAAACGAAAATATAGAGTCTAAAAAATCAGAAATATCAGGGTTGGAATCAGAGAGTAATAGATTTGCATTAAAGTCTCCCATTAAAAAAATGTTTTTGTTCTCAGAGGTGGTTTTGCTTAATATAGGAGTAAGATGGTTCATATTAAAGTCATGTAGGTCCATATGAGGATGTTTGTAGATGCAACCTATGACATAATTTTTACCTTTAGGATGAATAACTTCAACAAATACTGATTCAAGTTGGTGACTTATATAACATAGTTGATCAAGGTCAGGGCGACTAGAACAGGAGAGCTGATCAGAAATGTATAACAAAGCGCCACCTTTAATGCTTTCTGAAGGAGTATGTATAAAGGTATATCCATTTAGATTACAGTTCAGAGAAGGAGATTTACTTTGAAAACCCGTTTCTGTTATACCAATAGCACTGAAATTAAAATTAAGGTCAGAGAGGAGATAGGTTAAATCATTAAAATGTTTAGATAAGGAAGATATGTTTAGATGGAACAAGGAAAAGTAGGAAGAATTAAAGTTTTGAGAGACAAATTCAACAGAGTCATAGTATTTACAATTGGTGTTATCATTTTCAGAAGGACTGTTGTTAAGAGTATTAAGATTGGATAGGAATTTTCTTTTCTCAGTGGAAGATAAAGCAGAGTTGAAAACAAGAACCCACAACGTTCCACAATGGAGGCAAACGCTCCTAACCTTATTTATTCTTTCCATAAGGCAAGCTAATCTAACTCGATGTTTCAGGAACAGTGATCCTTTTCATAATTAACATGATTACGATGTCATTATAAAACCCTAATATTCGCAACTGTTCATCGAAAACATATAGCCCTTAAAGGGAACCTAAGATAAAAATTGATGTCGGACTTATATTATAGAGCTTAAAAAGTTGCTTAACAAGTATTTTTAAATTTTTTAAAAAGCTCTTTTTGTTCTGAAGATATTCACAATTAAAGAATTTCAGACTTAATTATGCTGCATAAATTATGATGTCATATTTAAGTAATAGCAAATTTTAAAATTTACTGTCATCAGTAATTTTAGACCTGTTTAGGGATGTGCATTCAAACTTTATTAATGCATAGATTTTATAAAGGTGAATTGTTTGACATAAATTTTTTGCCAAAATGACCTTTCATGGTTTTGCAAAATTAGAAATTAATTTACATGTGTGATACAGTGCTCCCAGGGATAAATTTTCATAACTGGGTCTGCATGATCACTTATATTATCTTGCAAAAACTTTATTCACTGTTTAGGCAACACATGGAGAAAAAATGAAGCCATGCAGTCATGTGCACAACACAACTAATTTCATAATATCTTTTGTGTGATGTTCACACATTAAAAAAAAAAAATTATGGCATATGGTGGCATGTGGTTTATTTTTTTTTATCTTTCTATGCTATTATATATTTCTTAGTTAAAGTGAGTGCCTGTTCTTTAGCTAGCGACTCTCAGTTTTAACTTCCTTGTCTCCAAAAGTTAAAATAATGTTTGGATAAAAAAGGAGGTGGGTGGAATTTGATCTTATGGTGTAAATAATTAATTATATACCTGAAAATCGTCAAACCAATGTTAAAATGTTTTTGTCTCGTTTCTTGTTTCCTATAAAAGTTTATCTGTAGACATTTTTTATAAAGATGAAACTTTTGAATGCAATAATGACTTTTCTAGCCACAGGGTAAAAACAATCAAAAAAAATCAATCAATCAAAAAAAATATAAATCAGGAAACCTTATTTTGATTTGTTTTTCAATTTCAAATATTCTTGCTGCTAAACGGTTTTTTTTGTGAATTCGCGAAAGTTTATGCAAGAAATTTGACAGATTGAACTCAGAAAAGTTTCTCTGTTTAAGGCAGGTAAATGATAAACAGTAAAACATGATTATAATAAAACATGATTTTTTGTGATTCTATATATTTCCGTTCTCTGGAAACTAAAGGTAGTTCCGACGCTCTTAATAGTAGGTAGTTCTGTGGTCCTTTAATTATACAATCCTAGAAAACCATAAATAATAATTCTATGGCACTTTTTTCTTTTTAACATTTAACATTACATTTAACATTACATTTAACATTACATTTAACATTACATTTAACATTACATTTAACATTACATTTAACATTACATTTAACATTACATTTAACATTACATTTAACATTACATTTAACATTACATTTAACATTACATTTAACATTACATTTAACATTACATTTAACATTACATTTAACATTACATTTAACATTACATTTAACATTACATTTAACATTACATTTAACATATAAAGGTGTGTTTTATTTGTCAAGAAATAATAAGAGTTTTTGAAATACTGGCTGGAGAAAAATACTTGTTTTATGAAACCATGTGTTTTTATGGTGTGAGATGAACGAATGCCTTAGGTATTTTGTGGACATTTTTGCTGTGTAAAATATTGTTTGACAAAATAAAACAAGGCATAAATGCACATGCGATTGACACCATTTCTGGTGAGCCGTGCTGATGAACGAAGAACTTCTTGAACCATGATTAAAATTAAACAATCATCTACAATCATCATACCAAGTTACAATGCCCTGCTTATATGATATGTAAACAGGACTATAAAAGCATATTTCTAAATTTTTCTCAGCATTGTTAGTACCTGGCATTGAAATGTTTTCTTTATATCTAACGTTTGTATTGGCTTTTTATCGATCACTATTTTTCTGTAGCGACCGGCTTAAATGTACACACAAAAAAGTAAACAAACTTTCGTGAAATGTGAACGCTGTCAAACGTCCAAAGAAAATCCAGGTTTTGAACTAATTGATTTAAGATTTTGAGAGTACGATGAAATAGATCAATTTATACTGGACCAACAGTCTCTGAAAACGAAGTATGCTACAAAATATAGAAACAATACCTTTAAAAGGTTTTGTCAAAGCAATATAGTGGCCATAAAAATAGAGACTTCTAAAAAGGTACAAAACAGCTAAGGCAGGCATCATCAAAATGATGGTTCTCTTTTCCATTGTTCTTGTGATTAGTGTATTTTTTGACGGGCCTTACTGACTAGTATAATTAATAAATATAGACAAAAAATAACTGATAACTTTAGCTACCATTTTCTCCATGCAGAGTTAAAATTTTCCTTCTTTTTTTTCGCTTTCCATTTGCACTCCAAAATTTTTGAATCTGCTCCAATTTACACACTGTTTGCAGCTTTTTTCCTACTTGAACTATATAATATAACAAAATAAATAATAAAATTATTTACAAATAAAGTCAGCCATGAAAGCTGCCAGTCGCACTTGGCAATGGTGTCTTAATTATATCTATTCATTACATTGATAATGGCAAAAACAAATGCTGCCATGACAAACATTCTTACAATTCTCTTTTTTGGTTAAAGGTTACCTCCCGCGAAAAATAAAGTTAATTGCATATGAAAGAGCTTAAAAGGTTGTCTAAGGATTTTGAATATTTTTTTTAAAATTCTTAATTGGTTCTTTAGGATTTGGACTAAGAAGATTCACTAATTATGTATGATGTCATGAGTATGCTCTACAAGGGTGTTATATTTAACATTTTTGACAAGCCATATAGGGTTAAGAATGTTGAATCGCAAAATTAGCGCAACTTTTAAGACAAATATCTCGAGAACGGATAATAAAGATTTTTCAAAAAAATAAAAAGATTTCTAGAGAACTTTCAAAGATCTTTCATATTTGCTCAACTTGATTTTTCGCAGGAGGTAACCTTTAATTCTTATTTTCATTTGCCAATAATGTTGGCTGGAATTGTTTTTTATGTTTAATTATATCTTGCTTGCTTATTTCAAGCTTAATAAAATTTATCCTACAAAAAATAAATTCAACTCATTTCACAGGCCTTTTCGAGAAGATTTTGACACACATACAGCTAAAAGCACACATCAAGTATTTTACATGTACTTTCAGGTGTGCAAAATTTTGCATTGTATGCACATAACTAGATGACATTACTAAAATTTGTAACACACAAACTAAGATTTTTTAAACCATGTTGTATACAAGTCTTTATTGGGACAAACAAACATTTAAATGTAAATTAAATTATGGAAAATAACATGATATCAAAATATATTTTTATTAATTAGATAATTTACATGTCTTCTGTAAAGGTGGGTTCACAGTCATTCATAGCAGTTGTTCGAATAAGGAGAATACAAAAAATCTATTCATAGCGAATGAAAGAATGCACGAAAAATAAAATTGCATATAACGAATAAGACATTAATTTTTATTTGGTACCACCAGTTAGTTACAGTGACTCCATTCCAGCACATTTCTTTATACTCAATATTATATACTTAATATTAAGATATTCAATGTTTACATTAAAGAATGGATGGCTTTGACATGATATCCTGAGCCTTACGTCTCTGATGTACCATATTACCATTTTCACCGGCACCGAAACCTTTCCACTTTACATAACACACAACCTGAACATCGCTGGGGTAGATCACAGATGAGAAAATGTTTGCGCGACAGGGGAAGACATTTTAATCTATTGTTATCTTTGTAATTATTCATTAAATACCAAACAAACCTTATTATTATGAAACTAGACAGGCTGGAGAATATTTTTAACAAAAAAAAATTATTACCACATGTGCTCTCCTCCATGAATCCCTTTGGTAATTCACTTCACCAAATTTTCCTAATGTCACGTCTGTTTTATGAGGTACATACATGAGGTAAAAAGGTACATGGCAATGCTTAAAGCAGCTACTAGCTCCATCTAAGACAAGTTGGCATGTATCGCAACCATGTTAATCATAAAATAGATTTTCCAGTGGATCTCAAATCAGACAAAACGCATCACAGAATTAAGATGTAAATTACGGAAATAGGACATTTTAGATGATTTCTCTTTCAAACCACCCTGCGCAATTTTTTGTCTACGCCTCCCAAAAAATCAGGAAGATCCATTACTGAGATGTCAAAAGTCAAACTTTGAGGGAAAAATTGTAAAGTTGCTCCCAGTGAACTCTTTTTTCTCTTCTGTCGAGAAACTTGCAAAAGGACCAAAAAAATGTTCAAGACAAAAAGAAAGTTTAAGAGAAGAAGAAAGGAGGGACGAAAACAGTAAACATATTTATTCGAGATAGGGAGATGTCAAGTGGATAAAAGCTGTTAGGGCAAGTCAAAAACTTCTCTATTCTATCTAGCTAGCTGCTCTAGTTGCAGACAAAACAAGAAACAATCTTTGTTTACTAATTTTCCCGCGCTTGCCGGCACCGAAATAACGGTATAGACGATGGCTTTGTTCGGAAAGTTTACGCAAGGCTGTCGTCCCGTTTTTTTTCCCCGAGGGTAAATTTTCCATGAAAAATCATTTTACGACGTTGTGGTGCCGTCCATTAAAAAGCATAAACGGTTGTAAATTAACTTTTTTATGTGAAGTTACTATAACGTTACATGTGTTGAAATTGTATGTAAAAATGGTATAGAGTTTTAGGTAGTTGCAATAAAAATCCATTCTATCACACAGAAACATTTTCTTAAAAGCTTACCAACCTCACACTTACAATTCTCCCCCAAAAGTCCCCACTAGTAGTTATATAGCTTTTTATATACCAGGTTCAAGCAATTTGAACTTGTCAATGCTTACATCGTACTTAGGACTTAGGTTATTTTAGATACCAGCTTTGAAAAATATTGTGAGCCTGACATGAATTAATTTGTAGAAGAGACGTGTTAGAAAGTGAGACTAGCGCTTTTTAAATGCTGCTTACCAAATCTACCAACATCGTCCCCAGGACCCCTTTTCGCTTCCTACGTTAGATTCTATATGATAGACGATGGATGTAAAATATTTTCTAAAATTGGCATGAAGGAAGTATCCACGCAGAGAGAGTTATATCCTGAAAGTCGAGGATACAACACGTCCCCAATATGAAAAAGTGAAAAGGGGTCCTGGGGACGAGGTTGCCTAACCTACGCATCTGAAAAGTAGCACTTATGAGAATTCGTGGCTTTTCGCAACTTTGCAGAATGGCCGAAAAAGTGCCATTGTCTCAATATTTTGGTGAGGGATTGTACAACCTTTTTTATATCGGATACGGCGCAAAGAAATTTCTTCGCGCGTCTCTGATATAGCAAAGATACTGGGAATTTTAGGTCAAGAACTTACGCATCCTTGTCCCAAGGGTTTGTTATATACTGTAAGAGTCGCTATCGTTGCTCATCTGACGGCTAAAGCCAGTCTTAAACGGTCAAAACATTTTCATCCATCTATTATATTTAACAGTTTTTGCAGATGAAATACCATACGATTGATAAAAGGTTAAAAAGTTTCAAGCTTTTATCGAACGTGAATAATTTGATCGTCTGCGCGCATGATGAGCAAATAAAATATCAATTGAACGAGCATCAAACATCCCTGTAAAAGATCCGACAAAAAGAGAACGAGAAGGATGATGTTTGGTCGTGTTGTCTTCTTAACCTTCGTAGTGCGGTCCGTTTGTCAAAAAGCCCAATTTTGACACAACTTTTATTCCTACTTCAATTGACTATAACTCAAGAACAAAAATTTTTTGGCGTCCTGAAATTTGCGTCTTGGCGTCCGTCGCCTCCCGCCAGGGGAGCGCTGCCCCCTGGACGCCCCGGGCCTGTTGACTTTAGTTTAACGTAAGAACGGATTACGAGCATTAGATGTGTAGCAAATGCATTGGGCGCACGCTAAGTAGGTGTGCCGTGACACAAAACTGTGTTTGGGTGAATTTGCGCTGCTTTGGTGGCCCGTAAAATGACCAACAATCTCGGACTTGGTAAAATTTGCGGAGAGATTTTTTGAATGAATTATTGATTTTGTAGGGCCGAAATTTCACAACAAAGCGCTTTTAGACTCCGACTTTCAAAGGGCAGTGTTTTGGTCTTACTACCAGATCTGAGCAAAACCAGTTTGTTAAAATTGCTTGTGACGCAGCTGGGCGGGCCTGTAAAACGCCCGTGGCTATCCCGTATATATGCGGGATCCGCACCACAAGGGTGTTAACAAGTTTCTTCGCCGACGAACTTAATGTAAAAACGAAGCGAAACGTTTTAAGCGAAGTGAAGAAAATGTAGTGGAGAAAAGGTTTGACGAAAACACAAAAATACCGTTTGTCAAGAAACTGATGAGCAATGTTTAATAAAAAATGGCTAAAAATGTTTGAGAATGCGTGCTTGCTTATACAGGGTTTCCCAACTTGTACCACGTTCTCATGACATAACACACAACATCCGTTAATGATATATTTTCTAGTTTCACACTGCTTATAGATATATATATATATAAACATGTATCCATAAATAAATTAATGACACGAAAAACACCGTTATCTTCACTGACTAAACTATTTATTAGATAAGCATTTTTGTTCTTATTTGGACATTTTTTACCCTTTTTTTCTTCATTTTTTGTACCCTTTTTGGCGGTTAATTTTTTTAAAAAGAATCGCAAACAAAAAAATGAAGAGTGAACAGTTTGAGATTAAGAAGTTACTGCAGTACTTTAAGAAATTTTCGCGAATAACTCATTTCAAAATTCCTCGCGAGAATTAACTTTCGCGATCGCCATCGTGTTGATTATTATAAGTCTAAGGAGGTCTTGAAATAGCGTGCAAAGTTACAATAAATTGTAATCGTCATCAACGTTAAAAAACCGCATGACGTAAATCGATTCAAAGAGTTGGTTAACAATTATTACACAAAAACTTTTGGATGTTGTGAATGAGACGGTGATATATAAAAGAAATTTTGTCCCTCAAAAGAAAATTCCACAATAAATTCACGATTTTATTTCAATATATTTGGAGGGAATAAATATTTGCTATTGACCTAACATTCGCGATTTGGACGAAAAATCGCAAAAAAAAAATTCGCGAAAGTATTCCAAATAACCACTATTTAAAAGTCTGAACAACAAAAAATATACTTGCCTTTTTTTAAAAAAAAAGTAGCTGCAAAACTGTCGAAGGTTTGCTGCGGCGAATATTTTGGCCATCAAGTACACAAGAGGACATCATTAAATTATTATGTAAAATATACACCATCTACACAAATGTTTCACACAAAAGTTATAAAATTTAAACTTATATTATTACGAATCTTAGTCAAAAAATATGTTCTCAAAATAATTTAATACTGTTAATAATTTTTTACAATAAAATTTAGGGTTAAAAATTCAAGGTTAAAAAAATAAATTATAAAAATTAGTATAAAAATGATAAACTGAAACCATTTTTATTTAACATAGTCTTTTTGAAGAGTTTGAAATGTTAAAATAAACCTGCGCAAAAAATGAACACGTGCATTTATGAGAAGATACAAACGGGACAGACTTTTTTCTATGAAAGAAAAATGCCGAAAAAAATTCAATACAAAATTTGAGAAAAGACATTAAATGAATAAAATATAATTTTATATAATGCTTAATTGAAACAACACGTTCCAACAATTAATGATTAAATTTCATTTTCTTTTTTTACTCTTCCCCTTTCTCCCTTTGTTTACATCACGTGACACATATTCTTCGAAACCTTCTCGCTTCGCATCATCAGGAAGCAGATCAGTAACAATTGCTTTCTCGTCCATGTCGTTCCGTTCGCGCATCATTTTCTGTACAATATCCAAACAATGCGCGAGATCTGTCTCTTCCATGCCTAAAAAGAAAAAAAGCTTGACAACAAATTTTTCAACCTTGACCAAACGAAGTACCGCGGTCTCAACATCTCCTATATTCCTCTAATTAGCGCCGGGGGAGATTGTTCAACTTTTTGGAGAGAATCGTAGCGCCCACTATGTACAGGTGTCTTCAAAAGGTTTTGTTTATAAGAGTTTATTTGTAATTCAACTGTTCGGTCTCGGCTTTATCACATAAACCCTTTCGCTCCAAGCCACCTTCAGGGTCGGCTGGTCTTGGTAACCATTTTAAAAAGGCTATAATTCTAAATCTCAGAGTTTTTGGATACTGTAGCCCGGTTTTTCTAAAAGTAGACTGAATTTGCTACAAGATCAAGTGGTTTCGGGGTCGTCCTCCCCCAACACAACGTCTCGCAGCGAAACTTGTGAATTCCTTCTTTTTTTTAAATGCACGACTTTCTCGCACAAAATGGTTTAACGAATGCGGAATATATTATCAGCTACACGCAAACATTCAATCTTTACATTAAATTTATATTTGTTTATGGAAGATAGTTTTGATCATCTATAAAATATAGATTAAAATAAAACAAATATGACAAAAATATATATAAATTATTTAGTCCTGATGTAGGCATGAATTATGATGTCATCAAAGAACACAGCAGCTCATTTGAACTCTTTAAATCCTGCTTTTATAATTCTTCGCGTTTCATGAAGGCAGTCAGAAGAAGTGAGAAGAAAATTGTTAAATTAGAGAATAATGGAAGAGAAAGAAGAAGACGGACCAGAAATATATGAATACACAGAAGGTGATACATACGAAGTAAGTCATCATTGTTTAAATCTAACTGTTAGGACTTCCACTAGCATGCGGAATATTGTTGAGAAACCCTTTCTAACAATATACTTAAGTGAGCTATTTCCCTGCGTACATCTCTATCCATAAAGATAACAAAAAATAATGAAGAGAAAAAAGAAAAGAAAAGAAAGCAGAATTGTTTTGCAGGATATGGTTATACCTAGAACCGAGGAGAAATCGTCCTAGCTAGAACATATACGTTGTTTTTGCAGTCAGTTAGATAAATTTTAATACCTTAAAAGTTTAAAGTATACCAAAATTTACAAACCAACAAATAAAACCGTCAGTATTGGCGTTTTTAGGGTGAATGGTCAACGGAGGGGAAAAAACACGGACTTGGAAGAATACAGTTTAAACATGGTAGTGAATATGAAGGAATCTTTCGAAATGGTCTATTTCATGGCTTCGGCACTCTGTTGTTCGAAGATGGTACTACATACGAAGGTATGCCAGTTCTATCAACGTACGCAAATACTAAATTTGCATCAATAAATTCAAAACGTTTTTTAAAAATCTTACAATGAACTCTTTATCTTGAATAACAAAATATTTTGGTCCGTTGCAAGTTCCTATATCCTTTCTCTAACAAATTCTATGGTTCCTTGGAAGTTTTAGATAGATTGATTAAGTCCGCTGTGTTTGAAAAGATGTGTAAGGGAATCGTGAACAGCAATAGAAAATTCCTCTTACACTAGTTCCATAACAGATAGATAAAATTCGATTAATATAATGAAAGCCTATCGAAGCCGCTTTATCTATGTTTATTTTCAGGTGAATTTCACGAAGGAAAGTTTCATGGTTTTGGGGTGTATACAAGATGTGATGGGATGAAATATGAAGGAAGATTTTCAGATGGAAATCCTAATGGAGCTGGTCTTATTACATTTCAAGATGGTAGTCACGGAAAGCCGAGACAAGAAGGATATTTTGAAAATAAAATCCTGATCAAAGGAATGGATGTGTCGATGGAATTAAAGAAAGCAAGAAAAAGTGCGGAACGCGCAAGGACATGCAAAGTTGGTGGGAAGATAACTTAAACATTTATTACAACGATTAAATAGAGTTTAGTTTTTTTAGTCCTTTTTTTTGGTTTTCTAAACATATGATAACATTACCTTTTTTCCCTATTAATTTAACAGCTTCTTCTCCATTGATCAACGGGTTCATCCAAGTTGACTTACGTGTGTTCTTCAAATTTGTACCTCTTGGAATGTATATCTGGAATGTGATGTCAACAATGTCTGATTTTGTGTACATATGCACATCGTGTTTGCTGACGCCTAAAGATGTAATGTGGGTACTCACTTTGTTATTTTTCAGACACAGCCTGACATCAGTACCTGAAATAAAAACAGCCACTAACCTTTTTCCTTTAAAACAGATTTTATAGCTGCTAGCATTTCATCTTTTGATGGATGTAAGCCACAGGCTTCGAAAAATAACTTCATCTCATCGAAAGAAATCACGTTCGCGTTATTTTTTCCAACAATGCGATCGAATTCTACTTCGTATTCTAAAAAAACAGAAATCACAATAAAGCTATCATTTTTTGATAGGTAAAACAAATTACTGAAAATTGAACTGAAGGTTTGGCAATGTTAAAAACCTTCATTAAAATCTCCCTTACCTCGTATTAAATGCAGCTGTAGTCACTTAAGGCCGATTTCCATTAAAACAAAAAAAAACTTGCACTACGAAGTTATGTAACAACTGTACGACCGTCATTGTCGTGCAAATGCTGTGCAGCAGTTTTTTTCTGATGAAAACAAACCTTTAAACTTCTTCGCTTAAAAACAGAACGTTAACTTACTATTCCTCCTTTCAATGTATTCTAACAATTCGTTAAATTGTAGAACCACTTCAGGATTTTTAACTCCATGTCGTTTCATGATGTTCTCCAAATGAGTTATGTAAACATTGTGAACGAATCCACCAAAATCTAACGTCCGCTTCATCGCCTAAACAATTGTCAATACACACGAAATCTAATCGAGTAAAGTCCTTACTAATAAAAATTAAATCCTTGTTTACACGTAACTTTTTTATTACGATTGTTTATCCAAACATCTTTTTAATTTCTATTGGTACTGCTATCAATAAGGGCCTTGCGAAGGGGAGTGGGTCCTAGTGTATTTAAAGCTCTTATTTGAGTTACGAAAGTCGTGCAAGCACTGAAACATCGCTCAGCAAAAAGGTTGGGTTGATGCTTTTATAGTCTCTGACCTCACTCAACGAAGATTAAAAACACAATAAAGGATTCCCAATCATTTTGCAACTATTCTTTTTAGGATATGAAGAGAAATTTAGGAGGGTTTTAGCTGGGTTTTTTTAGGATTTTTTCGATTAGCAGGAACAACACATACAGAAATTTAGGAGATTTTGAAGAATTTTAATTAGTGAAAATGTAACCTAGAATGACAAGAATCAAGGATGTCAAAGGAATTAGACAAAGAAGACACATTGTATTGATCAAATTTCAATTCCGCATTAGCTGATGTAGAATATATATGTCTTGGACTTTTATATTTCACAAAAGAAAATGCATTATAAAAATTGAGCTTGACAAATAGATGTATCCTGAAAACTTAGAAGATTTTTAGAAGTTTAAAAAAAAAACCAGGCAATTTTAGGGTTTTTCGGGATTATTAGGATTATTAGTAGGCATGGAAACACTGCAAGACTCTCCGCACTAAAAACAAACGCTAGCACTGGTGTCACGGTTACTTCACACGCGACTAGCTATTACAAAGTCAAAGAATCATCTCACCTTATATTTAGATGTTTGAAAATGTTTTCGCACAAGCCAACCGCGCACAATCCTACAAACGAAATAATTATGTCGGTGGGTGCAGTAAATTTTAATGTCAGCAAAGTTGTGTGGTTATAAATGAAATTATAGTGGTACTTTTGTATTTGAATTGCAGCTTTTTTCATTTCCGATTTACTTGGTCCATTATCGTGGAAAATTCTATAAAGAAAAAATAAATTGACATTTTTCCTCTTAATCCTATAATTTGAATTTATTCCCTTTTTTTTAGGTTTTCTTTCAATAGCAAGATAACATCTATACATACTCGTGTATATTATTAGATGCTTGTGATCGTTTCGTCATATTGTTCTGTTTGGCTTGCTGCATGGCTTGTCTAAAGATAAAAATACGTACTGATAGCTCAGCTGGAACATAAAAATGAAAAAAAAACAAGAAAAAGAATTATTCCGAACAAGTAAAATCAGTGCCGAAAAAAAAGGAACAGTAACACATACCTGCGAGCAAACAAACTCAATTTCTGTTTCCTATCAAGTTCTTGTTGTTTCTTTTTAGCTTTATATTCTTTCTCAAATTCGAAATCCACAATGTTTGGTTCTCTATACTCCATGTTTTCTCGTAGTTGCCTGATGTGCTCTCGATACTTTTTTTCGGCGCTGTACGAAAAGGTTTGTTGAAAATTTCGGCAGTGTTTTGGGTAAAAATATGTTAAAATGGAAGAGGCCAATTAATCAATTAAACGTTTTTTAATAACTACATACTATGAGAGAGCATCTGCTCTTTTCTTCTGTCTTTGTTTATGACTTGATTTAAGTTCTTTAATATAGCGACGCACCATATGACCACGAAATATTCTAAATCAAACAACTCAAACACTTAGCCCCAAATTTAAATTCCTGTGTAAAGTAAATCAGATTGGCAAGTTGAATTGAAATACATTTTCGTGGTAATAGCAATGAAATATAACATTAGCAACGATTGAAACCTACAGTAAACCTTTCACACGCAATAGAAAAATTATTTCTTACTTTTGAATATCAATTGCTGCATTGATTTGACGTTGTAACTGAGTGCTTTCATCCATTTCGTGCTACGTTGAATATATAAGAAATAATTTCGTTAAACAATTACTTGAATGCATCCTAATTTGCATAAAAAATGAATAGCTACATCCCCGCAAACTGAATCATTTAGGTTTTAGAGGTTTTCTAAACACTACGACACAAAAGTGGTTAAATACCTCTCCGTCCAGACAGAAATGATGAAAATCTGATGTTTTGAAACAACTTGCACAGGATTTCGGTCGCTCGATTGAAATACTTGGAGCTTTGACGACAGTATTAACAGCCTCAGTTTTATTCAAGAAGACAACATCCTTCGCAGAGGCGCCATGTGGCAAACGACTTGAAATACCTTCGTAGTTTGAATGTGATGGATCAGAAATAGATATGTCTTGTCCATTAGGACGAGGGTGAAGGATCAGCCCTATGCCGTTTGTCTTCATCTTTTCGTCAGTAAGTAAAATATTCTCCAAATCTGTAAACAAAAAATAATGATAAGGAATTTTCTTTAGCAGTTTTGTTTTGAAACATAAACGTGAAAGCAGGAAAATATTTTCGAAAAAAAACTATAATAAGGATTTTGCTGGAACTAATAAACTTAATGCAATAGATTTTAAATTCAATTTCGTAGTTCTTTTCTTGTACAAGCGAAGAGACGGACATTTTGTAAAGGTTTTTTGTCACAAATTCGCCGTAAACAATCACGAGATAATTAAGGGAAGATTTTTGCCATCGTACATTGTTATTTCACCTAACGTTTCACAGTCATGATTAAGAAACAGGAATTTACTAGTCGAATTAGATGAAAATTTTTTTGAATATATCGCAAACGACGTTCATGGATAAGGTGAATCAACTCGTCTTCCCGACGAGCATAGTACTTGAGTCAATATACGATACATTGCTTTTATGAGCAACCACCCCAAGCTGCTTTAGTATAAAAGATATTGGACACAAGCATTCATATTGTTTTGGGACTGCAGTTTTGAAAATGCATTATAAAACTTACGTTGATTTTTACATTGTGCAACTTTTCCTGTTCCTAAAGGTAATCACTTATGGAACAGTCCCTTTTTGCCTAATTTTTACCTGAATAATTTTTTAGCCTAAGTTTTAGGATATTTATTTGACATTTAATCAAGCTATTGAGGGTAAGCATAGGTAACTTTTGGCAAGATATTTATTAATCTTAGATTTCTTTTTCATTTTTTGGTAAGCAACCTTTAGCAACTTTTCTATGTTTTTTAAAACTCAAATCGAAAGTTAGGTTGCTTTTAAGAAAAAACATGTAAATAAAACATCGATATTCAGCAATCTTTAATTTAACACTCTCAATCCACATTATACCTAAACAAATGGCGATTCCATTCAACCAACGAATATTTTTTCCACTAATGTATTTATTAAAACAACATGTTCACAATAAAAGAATAAAAGAAGAACCTTACCAAAGTCTTCATCAGAATCGTGATTGGCTGGAACATTCTGCGTACTGTAATAACACGGTGATGTATGATTGGGCGATACATGAAGTTTTTCTGAAGGAACCGTTAAATCGATTTGTCTCTTCCTAAAAACGCGAAATATTAAAATAGTTTTTATAGAAATAGTTTTTCAGATTGCTTTAGTAGTTACATAGTATAAAAAGCACTAAAAATGCATGCTAAACTTACCCTAAAGCATCAAGATATCCATAACCTGAAATAATAAGTTAAAGAAGTTGTTAGTCCATGAAAAAATCCACCAAAATTCACCCGTCGTGCATATGGTATTTGTTATTTTGTGCATAAATATTCTTGCTATTATTACAGAGATAAAACACTAAACAGTTTATGGATCCTTGGTAATCAAGGTTTCAAAATGATGTCTACCTTGCTCGTAGGATAATTTCTTTGTGAATTGAATGTATTCAGTATCAAATAAATACATCTCTGGATGTTCAACTATCCATTGTGCAGCATTTTTCTGGTCATCATGCGCAGAGAAACTTCTACAAAGTGACAAACATACTGCATAAAAAATAAAATGACGTCACTGTAGGAATAGTGAAAAAAAAGTCTGGTTTAACCCTGAAACAAGAAATGTCTGATTGTTGTTGGTTGTTGGTTCTGATATTAAAAAAAGGGATGACATTATTGGAATTCTGGATGTAGAATTGATGGAACGGAATCTTACATATTTCCTGAGTCTATTCCACGTTATGAAAATCATGTTAACTAGATTTGTTGTTTCACAAAATTAAACCTGATGTACAACCGTTAAAAAACGCTAACTAACCCCCCCTTCAAAGTTGTCTCAGGTTGCTTGAAAGAAGTCGCTTCAGATGAAATCATTCGCACTGCATGAACCTAGCATTGGCAGGGGGGAAAGCGGAATGCCTGTGTTACATCTAACAAATTTTAACAAGATATAATTTTTTTTGTAGATGTTATCATGACTCGTAGAACAGCTTTAGAACTAAACCAAAGTGTTGCATTGTATTTATTTAACTAGTTTTTTATTTATTCTTTTTTCTTGTTTACTGTGACAAATGTAAATTTAGCATGCCTATAGTACTGCATAAGACTAGTGATACAACTCTCAAACCTGGAAGAATTTGCGCTTTCTCCTAAATGTTTTACAACCATCATTGAAGCGATTACTTTAGGATCAAGTTGTCGTTTAGAGCTTCTAGAACTTTGTTCAGATTTTGTTTCTCTTGTGTACAATGGAAGTTTTTTGATTCTAAAAATTAAAATAAATTACTTAATTTGTTAATTGTTACTCTCACATATAGAAGATCAATAATAAATTTATCACAAGCTTTTAAGCTTTTTCAGAAGTGGCGTGTGATAGCCCCTGCACACACCCCCACACACGCAAATTGGTTAATTAGTAGCACAGGCAAAATTCTAAACTTCAAATCTAACTAATTGCCTTTTACTTCACTTTTTCTGCTTAAATAAATAATTTGTTAACAAAAACAAACTCTCTGCTTCTTTTATGAGTTGCAAACATTACCCTCTATTTTATACCTAGGTTTTCTTTTCATGTGAGTTTTCCAACCAAATTCACTTTCAGTCCATCTAAATTTTTTAACGCAAGAAAATCAATAAGCACACCAAATATAACATAGATATTTTAATTTTTTGTTTTACATTTTAAAGTAAAGAAAATACATACTGGTATCGTATTGTGTCTGGAATTACAGGTCCCGATGTAGGTACCGTTTTCGTTCTTGTTTTCTTTTCTTGCGGAAAATGAACACTATACTGGGATCCTGTTCTATCGATATCAAGATCTACAGAAGCCTTATTTAGTAAAGCACTATCACAACTTCGAGATCTAAATGTAGCAGTTTTTAGAATTATGTACAGCAATAATAATAAGGATGCAGAGCAGAAAATAACTTACCTGTTTCTTTCAGTTTCGTTCGAGCTTCTTAAATTCATTTCATTCTTTATATAAGTTAAGTAAGAATTGTCATTTCCAACTGATTTATGCTTATTCTAAAAAATAGTTTTAAACAAACAGTCAATTAATCAAAACATTTTTAGAGAGTTTTTCGTAAATACTGGATATCTTACGTCTTCACGTTTTTTGTTCAACTCTTCACCCACTTTGTCAGTACGCTTCATAATATCTTCCATTTTCAGTGAATCTCTCACAAAACTAAAAACAATAGACTTTATGAAACCAAATCGTTGAAATTAATGAATAAAAAAACAACAGAGGACTTACTATTTGTTTTTCAAATCTGTAACGACTTGTTGCTCCAAATCTAAATTGACAAGTTTACTCTATTCATCAAAGACAAGCATTTTTGTGAATGTTAACCACATTAAAAAATACATGTTCTGTAGAACCACGTTTTGCAAGCATGAATATGCATGAATAGGCTCTGATTTATTAAAAACAAAAGCATACGTTAGGCAAAATGGTGAGAGCGCAATCTATTTTAACAGTATTAAGTCATAGCTAAGAAGCTTTGTTTTAAGACAATGAGCAATTTTGCTTCCCAGAATAATTATTGGAATCTCTATAAAAATTTTAATTACAAAATATACCATAAGTAAGTTTCAGCCTAAAAATGACAATTTACTATATCACACCCAAGCTTGTTTTCAAATTTTCATACACTTAAAAAACAAAAACAAATCAATTTTATGTGAAATTGTTTTATTGAATTATACTGATTTCTTAGTTTTGCTTTCTATTTAACACATAAAAAAAACGTACCAATCCCAAATGATTGGTAGTATTCTGAAAGAACTTTTTGTTGAGTTATATTATTTTGTTCATTGTCATCATTATTATTTGAATCTCTTTCATCAAATGGAGTGTTATTCTCGTTTTGAATTGCTTTGATAACTTTAGACATGTCGATGGATGAAGGAATCCCTCTAGGCGTTAGAGCTGCATTTGATGCTTTTAAGATCATATTTGATTCTCTCTTTTTGTTATTCTCATCTCTGTTTGTATATTTTTGTTTCAACACAACACCTGTTGTTTTCATTGCTGCACAGTTTGGTAATGTCCCGTTGGTCTTGCCACTTACTTTTGGAACTTGAGAAGTGATTTCATTAGGCCTACAAAATTAACACATGAAAAGCTTAATAGAACACATCAAAATCTAGAAATAAGGAGAATAATAAAAAATAATAATACACTCCAATTAATTTTACCAATCCCAAATAAAATTTTGGGGTTCTTTAAATTGTCTTACCTCTGATCCGACAAGATAATATTACCATCAATTTGACCTGGGGATGTTTGTGGTCGTTTTCTTTGATTTAAAACAGGGGAATGAGCAGCAGAAAGCTTAAAACACACAAGAAAAATCTTAAAACCATTAACAAATAAAATAACCAGAATTTCAAATTTGTTTACGATAGTTCACATTATTTGCCTGTTTGTTTTGTTGACACGTAGGCAGCAACATGAAATAGAAAGGCTTAAAAAGGCATGAAATAGAAAGGCTTCGTTAAATACAACAAAAAGATATACACTAAGTGAAAGAAATTTTGGGCTAAAAGAATTTCAGGCCAAAGAAACATCCGAAAATATTAACTTCGAAAAATTTTTGTAGTCCCAAATTTTGAATTCGCCAAAGATTAGGTTAAAAAACGTCCAAAAATAATTTTTCTAAAAATACTTTGTCCAAAAATATTTGGTCTAAATTTGTCACACTTAGTGTGTTAATAAGATCAATATACCACTGGTGAAGATGTTGTTGGTCTACCAAGTAACTTCGTGTTCTGCAACATCTTTCTGTTGCATATCTACAGAAAGGTATTATTAGCATTAACATGACAGGAAATTGTAAAACAGTTTATGTTATGTAAAAGAATTCAATAGATAACAATGTGAAAAACTTGTCATTTCAACCATAAGAATACAGCATCTTACTGGAGACAAAGTTCTTTCAAGAGTATTTTCACGTTCCATATTTATTTTTGAACTTGTTAGTAACAATGATGGTGGCAGAGATACAGATGAATTTGGGCGAAATGTGTACTGTAAAACAGGAACAGGAGATTTTCTTCGCAAATCTTTCTTAGAAATTTCTTCTTTATCAGTATTCTAAATAAAAGCACAGAAATATGGACCATAGCAAGTTTACGATGTGCTAATATTTCTGCAAAAAGAAAATCAATTAAAAAGGCAACAAAGTTTACTAATGCAAACAGAAAGATTGATAAACTTACAAAATTTGGATCCAATAAAATTTTGTTGGTTTTATACCATTGATAAATTCTTTTGAGATTATCAGTTTGTTTGTTTACGTCATTTTCTCTAAAACAAAATTACAATTCTATAGAAAAATTGTATATACTTAATTTTAAAACAAATTATTGTTCTCTCCTACCAAAATTTGCATGTAAGCTGTCTCATTAGGGAGAAATAATTACAACACATGTTTACCATAGTAGCCTTATTCAACAAAATAAATCTTATATTACCTGATAACTTCAACCAACATTTTGATCAATGTCAGTAAAAATGGCTTGTCATAATCATCTTTTGGTCCATAAAGAAAAGGCCTTGAAATAAAATTTAAAAAAATAGAAAAAAAAGTAGAAAAAAGTAAGTCCTAACAAATTTGTTTAGACAACATAGAAATCAAGAGCATTTAGTTTTAAATTATTAGCAGTAATTTCTCACTACTGGTAAATTAGCTGGCCCTCTTTCTATTGGCAATAATTTTTTCTGAATATTTGAGTAATTTTTGTACTCTACAGATAAAGCCTTTGGAAAAATCCACTTAGGCATAAAAAAAACCCGTCATTTAAATTTTGACAACATCAGCAATGACCCATCGATGCACAAAGAAACTTATTTCACAATTTTTTAGCTGTTACCTGTATTGTGTAGAATTTAAAACGCTGACCAAAATAATGTATAGGATCGTGCACATGTTGAACAGTTACAGAGATATTGGGGTTAAAGTTTTTTTTCATGATGTCACTAATCTGGCTGTTCCGAAATGTTTGACGTCACCCACCTTTGGGAAACTTACCTAATTTAGTCCTTGGTTACCCACATCGAATCTCCTGCCTGGGTAACTAGGGACCACCGGAGACCAAAATCAGGCCAATTTCCCAAAGCTTGGACACCTGGAACAGACGGGTTGATGACGTCATCAACCAACCCCAATATTTCTGCAACTGTTTGTCAAAAGAACATGATCCTATACATTTTCTTGATCAGCATTTTAAGCTCTACACATTACAGGCAATGGGTTAACAGATTTCTCCATAAACTTTATTTGGGTATGCACTGCTGACGTCAGCAAAAAAATATAGGTTGTTTTAAACCTATATTTTTTTGCAATTTTCTTCTGCCTTTCTGTATGAGTGAGAAATAAAATTAGAAGATAAACAATAAAATGAGAAATAAGAGGTTTGAACGAGATATTAGGGTACCTTAAATCAAATTCGTTTTTATCTTTTCCATGTGTTAACAAAAGCCATGTTTGTTTCTGAAAGTATTCATCCAGCGTTTTGTACATTTCAACATATTCGCCATGACTCATCAACTATATAAGAAATGGTCTTACAAGGTAACTTACCTCTCAAAAAGGCACCTTATGATGCATACAAATGTGTGTGCTTACAAGCTTAAGAAATAATAAAATTTCTAAGACAGCTTTTTAATTTACACCTACCATCCAAATATTTTGAATCCCAGAATAAAGTATACAAAAACACATGACAGAATTAACAATATTTTTGTTTTAAGCACCTTTGTTCTTTGTTCCAAATCTAATGTTTAAAACTGTGTGTTCTACTTTAAGTATGCTGTTAAAGCTTTCACCAAGTAAAATGAATAGAGTAGTTGTTCACTTGAACGTTTTAAGTAAGTTGCAACTATTTGTATATTTTTAACCAACTTGGTTTGCCTAAATGTGAATTTTAATACTGCTAGGAATGGTTCACATCTTTTTCTTTTTGTGAAGTTTTTTTCCAACATATTGAACAGTATAAAAAGATTATCTGTAAAATGCTATTAAAAGATTATTTATATCTTTCAAAAAAAATTGAGAAGATTTAAGAAGATTTTAAAATGACACGAGTGAAGAATAAATTATTTCTGTACGCATAGAAGAGAAAGGGCTAAGGGTGAACACAACAAAGTCTAAAGTCATGATTAGTAGCATTGCAGCCTAGTGTGACCTTGTAGTTGGAAAGTGGCCTTGTGGAGTTTGCAGGAAAGGGGTTGGTAGTAACTCAATTTTTTGTCAGACTTGCAAGCATTGGGTACATAAGAAGTGCAGTAGTATTGGTTTAAGGTTAAGAGCTGACATTCAGTTTGTATGCAAGCGTTGCAAAGGTGAGATTATAGAGAATGAAGTACTTCCAGCCTTAATGATGTACAACAGTGGCTCGTTAGAGATAGTTGAGAACTTCTGTTACTTAGGTGATATGTTGGGCAGTGAAGGGGGTGTTGGAAGAAGTGTTACTTGCAGGATAGGTTCTGCTTGGAAAAAGTTCAGAGAGTTACTGCCTTTGTTGACTAGCAGAGTCTTGTCAATTGAGGTAAAAGGTAGGTTGTATGAGGCCTGTGTAAGAAGTGTTATGTTGTACAGTAGTGAGACATGGGCAGTGAAGCAGGAAGATCTTGACCGTTTAGAAAGAAATGATATGAGAATGGTTAGGTGGATGTGTAACGCCAGTCTGAGAGACAGAAAGAGTTCAGATGAGCTAAGAAGCAGGCTAAGTATCCGTAGAATTAAAGATGTTATCCAGATAAGAAGATTGAATTGGCTGGGGCACTTGGAAAGAATGTAGGAGGATAATTGGGTAAGAAAGTGTAGAGACTTGATAGTTCCTGGGGCAAAGCCCAGAGGCAGACCGAGAAAGACTTGGCAGGAGGTTATAAGGACAGACTTGATACAGAGGAAGTTGAGTTTAGATCTAACACAGTCTAGATCAGATTGGAAGAGGGTCATTAATATACCCCGTCCAACCCATGCTAGCATGGAAAACGGACATTAAGCCGAGAATGATGATGAGAATGATGATGTAGCATTTCTATGCATTGTGAAACTAAAAACATATAACAAACCACATAGTTTTGTAAAATTAAAATTGAGAAACTTTGAGGAGAAAGTTGTTAAAAAAATCTCAGATTGGAGGATATTTGAGGAGTTTTGAGAAGACTTTTCAAAATTGAGGAGGAATAAGGAGTTTTAAGGAGGTATGGCAATCCTGGGTATTCACAACTGAAATTTTCATGTGCTAGTATGAAGTAAAAAAGGCTGCAATAATATTAGGTCTGATAAATGAAAGTCAAGATGTATAAAAATGATGTTTTAATAAAGATATTTTCAAGATTGAAATTAGATGAAATGCATTACATTGAAAAAGGAGGAGAGGGGGAGAAAAGATTACATTTTGGCATTTCCCCACTAATTTATGTCCAGGGTTGCAGGCTATGTGGAAAACTCTAAGACCTTTACTGTCCATAAACATTTGTTACATCTTTTTTTTTTATGCTGATGGTAAATTACAATTACAATCACTTTCAGCAATTAATCAATTGAGCAATTAAGAATAAAATATAAAGAATAATCACTTAAAAGTGTGTCTTAAACAAAATAAGATACAAGCTTTATATAGAATAATTAATTACTATCACTATATTTTTTTTAATAACACAATAAGTAATAAAAAGAAAACCTTTATGATGTAATCAAAACTAAATGGATATAACTGCAGTCTACATAGCAGCTGAAACATTTTACCAAGTATTGCTTTCGAAAGGTATGTCTGATGTTTTTTTTGTCTAATGTTGCTCAAATTTTTTTTATGCTTTTAAGTTGAAGTTATATTTGTAGCAGCATAGAAAGAACAGCCAGTTATTGATAAATTTTCCTGTTTAAATTAATACTTGAATTTAAAGTTAAAAGTTTAAATTTAAACTACATAAGCAAACTTTAGCTAAATTTTGGGATTTTGACTTTTTTAACAACATTCTCTGAAGAAAAAACAAAAAATGCTATTCCTAAAAAGTCCTTTCAAACTTTCTTTCACAGTAAGGAATTTAAAAACTTATCAATCACAAAATCGCAGGAGTTTATTTTGAAAAAACTTCCCAATTTCAGATATCAGAAAAAGTTTTTCTTCAAAAAAACTTTTAAATATAAGGATATGTTGAAGTTCATCCAAAGAATTTCGCAAGTTTCTGGACCTGGGAAAATTACTCTGATTAAAGTATTTTTATGTAGGTCAGTTAGTTTGGAGGGTTAGAATATTTGCAGTAGTATTACAAGGTTCTAGATTCGAATGTTCACACTTTGAGAAAACCTCTAATTTTTTCGAAGTGTACACAAGCTAACAAAAAAAATGGTGAGCTTTTTGTGCTATAGCCGAAAATTGCAATAAAATGAAAGGGACTTTTTGTTCTAAAAATTTCGCATGAGAAATTTTGGTCAATCCTAATTCCAGTAAATAAACTTCCGGAAACATTTTTGACTAAAAGCTTGTTGCACCTAATCTTTGTGTGTTTAAGGTAATGGGTAATCTGATTTTTCTACAGAATAGACCTGTGCAGCAAGATGTTGAACGAGTTAATAGAGAGTGATATTGTTTACTTGCTTAATAGAAATAAATCATTGCAGGTCAAAAATATTGCAGGTTTTTTCTCACAGGCTGAGTACTTAAGCAAATGTAACATATATTATTGAATTACATAAGTACTTGTGTAATTCATTGTATGTTATCTGCTATTGCAAATTTTTCTATGTCTATGGGTCCTTAAAGATAACTAATAAAACTAATAAAAACAAGAAGTAAATAACAAAAATAATACTTACATTTGAATTTTTTAAACTTTTTAAATTCTTTTCAAAGGATTTCCATGCCAGCTTACTAGTCATATTTCAAACATGATCAATATTTACAACTAAACAAGATTTAAAATATTATGTGGAAAACTTTTAATCCCTTTTTTTTATTTCCAGCCTTTGTTTGATACAAAAAGTAGTGTAATCACTTTAATAGATTAATTAATCCTACAAATTTAAAAAAAACAATATTTATTCCAGGATGTCAGACAATGATATAAATGGAATTATATATATGAAAGGAAATTAAAAAATGCATTTATTTATACATATTTATATATTAATAATTACTATGTGGGAAAAAAGAACCACCTAAAAGCTGAAAATAACTATACTAACTAGGTAAAGAGGGGTATTAAAAATAACTTCAAATTTTGGGATTTTATAATTTAAATTTAAAAGATAGAGAAATATCAAAAACAACTAAGGGAAAAAAATAATCGTTTTCAGCTTGAATATTCTTTTTACGTAATAACCCTACCGTTGGATATATATCTTTAATACGGAACAAACAACAAGGATTATAAAAAATTGCTGTACTGCAATTTATTTGGTAATATTTTTTTGTTTCTTGTTGTTAAACCTTGGAGGAAAATGAAAACTGGATTTAATAATGTCCAATAATTTCTTTGTAGAACCCACTTTTTTTACCTCAAGGAAAAAAATAATATTGCAAATATTAATCAGTTTATGCATGTTCTCTATTATTTTTACCCTGATTATTAATTCCAGGAAATAAATCAATTCCAAAATTTCCATAAAGATTTTTTTTATAAATTGACATTTCCAGGAATTTTTGTGCAAATATAATTTTGGATAAAGTTTGTGTAATCTTTGAAAATTTATCTTTGCACTTAAAAATGGTGTTTACATATACAACCAGAACTTTTTTCAAAGGAAATAACAGGGAATTTTAAATTCAAACAGAAATTAATCTTAACAAAATTTAAATGTTATGAATCTAATTTTCTTAAAAAAACAAGATTTTGAAAAGGCAATAATACATTACAAAACAGGACAAACAAAATTCAAAAAAAGTTCATCTTTTAAAAAGTGAAGGGAAATCAGAATGTGGAAAACCCCAATAAAGGAAAGATAACATGAAGCTCTCAAAGCTTCCTTAAAAGGACAAAGCAAAAAATAACTCAGCTGTTTTTGCCAGGGAATAGCAATGGCTTTCTTGATCACACAATGTGCGTTACAGATGTGCATAATGTTACATGACTAACCTCACAAATATCAAGGGATATAACCTGTCTATTATTTCCAAAAAGGGCTAAGACTTAGATGGGGAGTCCTAGAGTATTTAATGCTCATTTTGAGTTATGCAGATCCAATTAGCATCCACACTCTACCAGACAACGCCCTGCAACACAGTGTGCCATCTTCCCAGTTTCCCTCATATGGCTTAGGTCAACCAGGGGCTATGGTAACATTTACTCGTCCATATTGAATCACCGCTAAGGGAAATCGAACTCCAGTCTACTTATGGCTATGGTGCCACAAACGTAGAAGTATTTTTTTTACAGTAATAGTTTACATTGTGCACATGTGAAGTATATATATTATTTTAAAAAATCAGGCTAAGAAGATTTATTAAACCAATAATAGATCCATGAGTTTGATAAGAGTAAGAAAAAATTCAACAAAAAAGAAATCAGTCTAACAGAACAATGTTGCAAACAGATAAACAGATAAATATGATCAATAAAATAATGACTAAAGGCAACGGCACAAAAAAATTTGTGTATATTAGTGGACCATATAATATATATATACTTTATAAATAAAAATACATTGTGGTATTTCGTTTAAGGCATTCCTTTATCTTTTTCAATACACACTTTTTTATAACAATACCAAAATTCTAACCAGGCTGGTGATTATTCTTATTTTTCTATTTTTCTAAACAAAAGACCCATTGTTTTTAACCTAAAATCTCACCCTGTTATTCTTAAATTGCACATTATTATAAAATAAAAAGCATGTAGTTTTCTTGGTGGACACGACCATGACTTTGAGGACTCTGGACATTTTGCCATTTATGATTCGTGATATTATTTTATTCATGCACGTGCACTGGGATCTGTTCTGCTCGGATTATGAACACTGCCCGGATTATGTGTGGCACCTTGCCTTGTTTATAAACAAGGCAGAAAATACATAATCGGGGCAACATAATCAGGACTGACCAGCTAATGTACAACAGTTAAAAAAATATTATTTGGCACTTACAAAACGAACATAATCGGGTCAGGCCGGTATGTGTACAACACTTTCTATATTATTTGGCACTTATGTACGACAGTAAAAAATATTATTTGGCACTTAAAGAACAAACATAATCGGGGCAGGCCGGCTTATGTACAACACTTTTATATTATTTCTCACTTATAGAACGAACATAATCAGGGCTGACTGGCTTTTATATAATTCGACATCACTCCTTGCAAGCAAATACCCCTGGTGGCAAAGTTTTTGTTGTTCCCAAATGAAACGAAATTTCATGGAAACTAAATTTTTGGATTCGCAAGTTTAATAACTTTTCACCAAAAACAAATAATTTAGGTCATCCCGAGAATTTAATAACCGCAAAGAAAAAAAACGGTGCCCACCAATCCGCTAAATCTAGTTCTGCGGAATTTAGTTCCTTCAAAGTATATAATGTTGAAATTTATATACTCACGAGAGTAGTTTATACTAAGAATTACGTTGAGACTTTTTTTTCACTATGCCTAGTTTTCAATGGAGTTTTATCCTGCAGAAGAAAAATTACGTTGAGACTTTTTTCTTTCGCCATGCCTAGTTAATGTTTCATTTATTTATTTTTTATTTATTTTATTTATTTAACATCAAATCGGGTTCCATATAAAAATATGGTTCTTCTCCCTATAAATTAAAAATACAAATGAAAATTTATTAATATATAATACAATAATACAATTCTAAAATTTCCATAAAACTTAAAATCACAAGGTAAAACTGTGTCACATAATGCACAGGGAAAAGGAAATTAGAAAGATGGGCACATAAGACAAAAAGGGTGCAGGCACAATAAACAAAAAAATGCGAAAAACTATTGACACAAAGAATTGAGGGAGCCAATACGACAAGCTAGATTAAAATTATGTCTCAAGAATCTTAGCTAAGGCTTTATCTAAATAAAACGTTTTAGAATCTTTAGAGAAATGTTTGTAGCTTTGTGTTTTTCGAAGGTTTTCAGGAAGTGCATCAAATATTCTTGCTTGATCTTGAAACGTTTTGCTTTCTCCAATGCTAACAGTTGCTTCTCGAGAAGATGATCGCAAATTTCTTCTAGGCTCAGTGAAATTCAACCTTTAAGTAGGCTGGACATTCTGGGTCAAATTTCGATTTATGAACAAGTTTCACCGTATTCCAGTCAATCAATTCGTTTACAGGGAGCCATTTCAGTTTGGGTATGTCCACAAGAGTAGCATATCTGGACAGCACGTACCCAGCAGTTATATTCTGTATCTTTTGTAATCTTTGCTGCAGATAATGTGGTATCTGAGCGAATACTACATTGCCATAGTTCAATTTCGATAAAATTAGAGCTTCGGCCAAGGACTTTCTCATATGAAAAGGAGTAAACCTACCAAATTTTCGTAATGCGCGAAGGGTTCCATAGGCAGACTTGATGATATTGCTAACTTGTTCATTCCATGTTAGATTGTTATCGAATGTAATTCCAAGAAGTTTCACCTTCTCTTTTTGCTCTATAGAGTTTCCAGAACAACGAAGCAAGTAATTCCGATCATTTCCAAGCAGTTTTGATAGACGTTGAGAAACAAAGATTATAAATTGAAGTTTCTCACTGTTAAAAAGAAGATTGTTAATTCGAGACCAAGAGAGAAATTCGTCAAGATCATTTTCCATTTCTTGGATGCACTGCTTAATATTTTTGATTTTGCAATGTCGTTAGATAGTGGTATCATCTGCGTATTTTATGAACTTTGCGGAGATATGATCGGAGAGTTCAATAACATAGAGATTGAACAGCACAGGGCCTAAAATGCTTCCCTGTGGCACACCAAAGTTCATTTGTTGACAAGACGATTTCTGGTCATCAATCTGCACATATTGATACCGATTGCTGAGATAACTACTCAATATTTCAAGTGAATCCCGAGAAAAGTTCAGATTGTGAAGTTTTTTAAGCAGAATCCCATAATCTATACAGTACTGGAAAAAGGTTGTTTAACATATCGGGCGCGCAACGTGCGCGGACTTCCTCGATACGCGATGTACCGCGTTTATAATAATAAGAAACAATTAAAATAAATTGTTGCGATCTATCGAGAATCTAGTATCGTGACAAAATCCGTCTCGATGTGTCGCGATGGTAGGTGATAATGAGAATAGAGAGAAAGTTTTTTTTATTTCAAACACATCTCTGCTTTATCTTTTTTTTTCATTTTAAGTAGGTGTATATTATAAGAAAATTTTTAACTTTCGTATTTATTAAAGTAATTCTAGCGCATTACATTTTCTATTGCCGTTCTTCGTTCTTAAATTTTTAAAATGCGATCTAACGAAGCTTTTCTATCGCCGTTCTTCGTTCTCAAACTTTTAAAACGCGATCCAAAACAGCATTTCTATCGCTGCCTTTTGTTCCTAAACTTTTAAAACGCGATCTAAGAAAGCATTTCTATCGCCGCTTTTCGTTTATAAACTTTTAAAAATGCGATCTAAAAAAACATTTCTATCGCCGCATTTCGTTCTGAAGTTCTTAAAATGCGATCTAAAAAAGCATTTCTATCGCCGCATTTTGTTCTTAAACTTTTAAAATTCGATCTAAAAACACATTTCTATCGCCGCTTTTCGTTTATAAACTTTTAAAATGCAATCTAAAAAACCATTTCTATCGCCGCTTTTCGTTTATAAACTTTTAAAATGCGATCTTAAAAAACATTTCTATCGCCTCTTTTCGTTTTTAAACTTTTAAAATGCGATCTAAAAAAACATTTCTATCGCCCCATTTCGTTCTTAAGTTTTTAAAATGCGATCTAAAGAAGCATTTCTATCGCCGCATTTCGTTCTTAAACTTTTAAAATTCGATCTAAAAAAACATTTCTATCGCCGCTTTTCGTTTATAAACTTTTAAAATGCGATCTAAAAAAAATTTTTAACTTTCGTATTTATTAAAGTAATTCTAGCGCATTACATTTTCTATTGCCGTTCTTCGTTCTTAAATTTTTAAAATGCGATCTAACGAAGCTTTTCTATCGCCGTTCTTCGTTCTCAAACTTTTAAAACGCGATCCAAAACAGCATTTCTATCGCTGCCTTTTGTTCCTAAACTTTTAAAACGCGATCTAAGAAAGCATTTCTATCGCCGCTTTTCGTTTATAAACTTTTAAAAATGCGATCTAAAAAAACATTTCTATCGCCGCATTTCGTTCTTAAGTTCTTAAAATGCGATCTAAAAAAGCATTTCTATCGCCGCATTTTGTTCTTAAACTTTTAAAATTCGATCTAAAAACACATTTCTATCGCCGCTTTTCGTTTATAAACTTTTAAAATGCAATCTAAAAAACCATTTCTATCGCCGCTTTTCGTTTATAAACTTTTAAAATGCGATCTTAAAAAACATTTCTATCGCCTCTTTTCGTTTTTAAACTTTTAAAATGCGATCTAAAAAACATTTCTATCGCCCCATTTCGTTCTTAAGTTTTTAAAATGCGATCTAAAGAAGCATTTCTATCGCCGCATTTCGTTCTTAAACTTTTAAAATTCGATCTAAAAAAACATTTCTATCGCCGCTTTTCGTTTATAAACTTTTAAAATGCGATCTAAAAAAACATTTCTATCGCCCCTTTTCGTTTATAAACTTTTAAAATGCGATCTTAAAAAACATTTCTATCGCCTCTTTTCGTTTTTAAACTTTTAAAATGCGATCTAAAAAAACATTTCTATCGCCGCATTTCGTTCTTAAGTTTTTAAAATGCGATCTAAAGAAGCATTTCTATCGCCGCATTTCGTTCTTAAACTTTTAAAATTCGATCTAAAAAAACATTTCTATCGCCGCTTTTCGTTTATAAACTTTTAAAATGCGATCTAAAAAAACATTTCTATCGCCGCTTTTCGTTTATAAACTTTTAAAATGCGATCTTAAAAAACATTTCTATCGCCGCATTTCGTTCTTAAACTTTTAAAATTCGATCTAAAAAAACATTTCTATCGCCGCTTTTCGTTTATAAACTTTTAAAATGCGATCTAAAAAAACATTTCTATCGCCGCTTTTCGTTTATAAACTTTTAAAATGCGATCTAAAAAGTTAAAAAAATATAACACAAAGGAAGTATAATTATATTTAAACATCCGCGATCATTGTTGAATACACTCTTATTTTTAAAATAGTTCTATTATGAAAAAGTGTTAATGGCCTCGATAGCTTCGAGAATGATATCGAGACGGATGCATCGCGAAGCCCTCTCGATACAATTTGAAAGTAAAAAAACGTCTATCACGGATCGAGAATACCGTCGCGATACGCGAAGCGCGATGTTAAACAACCTTTTTCCAGTACTGTAGTATCGAATGCTTTGGAATAGTCTATCAAGATAGCCAAAGCAATTTCACTTTTTGACATTGCTGTCCTGATATCATCACGAAGTTTGAGGAGGAGTGTTAATGTTGAGTGTCCTTTGCGAAATCCTGATTGTGTTGTTTTAAGTGTCGTTGTTCAATGTAGGTGCACAATTGATTTAGGATTACCCTCTCGTATATCTTTGACATTACAGGTAGCACAGAGATTGGCCTGTAGTCATTGACTTTTGTAAGGGACAAACACGAGCAGTTTTCCATTGTTGCAGAAATATCTTTTGATCGATTGAAGAATTGATAACCTCAACAATAGGTGAAATTAAGTATTCAGCTACTGGTTTGATATAACGTATTGGAATGTCGTCAAACCCACTGGAACAGTCGTTTTTCAAACCATTTATTATTTTGTTAATTTCTTCGTATATGTTGTATGGTTGATTTTAAATTCGTTATTTCTACCTTGATCGGGAAGATTTTGCAGAATAGATTTCAGGCCTTGCCATGAGTCGCGAGCAATTGCTCGCGCCCGCGTAGTGCTCGCGTAAATGCTCGTTACCCGAGCATTCTATTGCTCGCGTAAATATTAACATTTTGAGATAAGTGTAAACGTTTTTCTCAAGAATTGATTGGTCTTTTAAGTGAAACTGAAAAGATATTTGGTGTGATTATTTTCCACCCATCAGGCAACAGTTCATTCGCCATTTTATAAAACGCGTGCGATACGGGCATTAAGGTTAATCTTTGTTGCGCATTAATTTTGCAGTAGAAAAGTGGGGGACGTTTTTAATCATGAACCCCAAACACGATGATCGAGCGTCTACTGGTATAGCGACTCTCTCAATCTTAACTTCCTTTTCTACATGTCCGAAATAGTATGCATGACTAATACTGTCGTTTTCATAAATTTATTTCCAGGTCATCACAAGCAAATAGGAAAAAATATGCTTCGTTTTCAAATTGAAAAAAATCTTTATCCGCGTGGTTTAAATAAAACTAATAAATAAAATCTCTTTTTAAAAGGTACACGTCAGGTACATAAAATTTATACAGAAAAAAAATTATACCGCACGTGGGTTTCGTTTTTAAAATTGTTTGAATAACAGTTGCGGCATAAAGAAAATAATCCATTAAATTTGGACCTGCTATGGTTTCCAATTGTTTCGTCAAATGAAGAAATTATCTACAATTAAATCCATGATAAATTGTCTGTTCCGCCTGTAAGTGCAGTTTTGCAGACTTGCGTCATCCGTGCTCCGTCAGCATTCACCTCCGCATTAGTTAAGAACCGCATGGCTGGATTTCTTGTGTAAGACCTGGTTACCAACGACGAAGGGGCCAGGCAAAAGAGATTTATGTCTACGTAGTTTTTTAACTAAGTCAGGAGTCGGTGAATTAGCTAGGATGGTCAGGTTGGCTATGAATAGGCTTGCTCGTGGATTTTAAGGACCAGGACTATTCAATAATTCTGAGATCTAAAAGTGTCCGACCAAGACGGAAATCTATCGGACGTTTTAACCGACGAAAGTTCGAAACGAGCTACGGACATGTCCGACCAAACTGGAAACGTAGCGGACGTTTTAATCACACGCCTGAAACGATTTAGGTGTGTGCCAAGGCGCACGCCTCTCCTGAAAAAGATGCCCTGAGAGACTAAATGTAAAGTTTTTTTAGCGAAAAATATGGGACACTCTGACGCGAGCAATTAATTGCTCGGGAGGTTATTTGCTCATGGCAAGGCCTGGATTTAAAGTCACATTGTTTATTTTCTTTTAATGTGAGATCAGATGCTAAATTAACAAAGTAATCATTCATATCTGAAGGGTGGTGTCGTATTCGTGTTTGTTGGTTCGTTAGAATTCGATTTACGTTTTTTGGGTTTTTTGAGGAAAGTGATTTCTTCAGGAACGAGTTTTTAATCTCTTTGATTTTCTTCTTGTAAAATTTCTTATAATCTTGGTATAGTTTGCGCTGAGATTGATCATTTGATTCTCAAGATAGTTTCTGAAGATGGTTCAGTTCATTCCCAGCCTCGATGATAACAGGATCTTTCATCCACGGGGCCATAGGTCTGGTAAGCTTAACACGCTTGAGTGGTGCATGGTGCTCAATACAAGTCTGAACAAGATGGTTAAGAATATTCAGTTTATCTTTTGGGTCATCAAACGCAAAGACCAAATTTAGGGGAAGATGTGAAAAATCCAATTTGAAGTCTTCCATATTACATATTTTTTCGTCACGTATAAACTTGTATCGAGGTTCGAATCGTTCTTTTTTAATATTTGTCAGTACAGTATATATGGTGTATCATGATCACTGATTTCATCAGTTTCCAGAACATCTGTACGAATAACTTTATTTGGTATGTTCGTTATTATATGGTCAATGAGCGTTTTTAACTTTCTCGCCGTTTTTTTTTTTGAGTTGAAATAAGTTATATGATGACAGAATATCTTTATATCATTTAGAGGATTCTTTCTCATTACCAAGAAGATCAATGTTCATATCACCCGTCACAAATATGATACTGGTCCACTTCGTCATTATGTCGGCAAGGAGTTCTTCGAATTCAAGGAGCCATTTAAGCTTTTCATCTTCTCTGGAACTTGGTTGATAAACAGTTAGAATGAGAAAGGGTGTATTTTTACTACATCCCTGGAACTCAACGCATAATGCCTCAAGTGAATAATTCTTTGTGAGATCGAATCTTGCTTTGAAGCTGAGATTTTCTCTAATGTAGAAACCGACACCACCTCCTCGCTGTCCTTTCCTGTTCACGAATACTGACTCATAGCCCTTTATTGAAATGTAGTCGAGGTGATGTTTATTATCTTGTAGCCAGGTTTCACTTAATGTGACGATGTCAAAATTGTAAGAATTCATCATGACACAAAACTCATCAAAAGAAGAGAGTAGAGATTGTGTATTGGTATGCGCTATTGAGGTTGAGCTTCGGTGTCTTCGTAACAAATCAATATGACTATCATTTCTTGGCTGATTTAAAGTTATATTTATTTCATCCAAGTTAATATCTCTTGAATGGAAAAAAGGTAAAGTGCTTAGAGTACAATGCGTACAGGTCCATGAATAAGTGGATCTTGAATTGTAAAATTTATATTGTTTTTTTTGTGTTGTAGTACACGGCAAGTGGGTTAAGCTCAAACACGAATTACATTTAAAACGTTTACGATTTGTTCCAACTCCTTTTTGACAAGCACTACATTTGGGATTGTTGTGTATACCAGGTCCTGGATTAATTTCGATATCTCCACTCAATACGATGTTAAAAGAAGCTGTAGAATTATGATAATAAGTTGTTCGTTTTTTTGCCTGCTTTATCCTTTTGTAGTAAAAACATACGTATTTACAAAAATTCAAAAAAAAATGCCAATCACAGCCTGCCTGGCCAGTCATTATGTCAGCGTTCATAATCCGGTCACCACAACATAATCAGGGCAAAAAAAACATAATCGGGCCATGCGTACGTAATCCGACTGTCCTGTTTATAAACAGGCCGCGTTCGTAATCTGGGCAGAACAGATCTGCTACCATATGAATTGATATTGAAATTGAGCACGTGTTAGCCAAGTATTTTTCTTGCGAAAAGTTAAAAATATATAAAGCTAGACCATGAATGCAAAATTGCAACCAGATTTTTAAATTTAGTTTTAAGGAGAAAGCCACATGCAGAGAAGTGGTCAATGCAGAAGAAGAAAGTAGTAAGTAAGTAGTCATTTATCCGGAATAAGAAATTTACAAGACTTATTCATGGAAATCATTAGAAATGTGTCAAAACACTGAAAAGAAGTGCTAAAACACAGAAGAGAATTGTTTGAATCATAGAAGAGGCAGAGGGGCAGGGCAGGGGGGGGGGGGGCATAGGTCAGCACAGACAGAATTTATTTCTGAGCATGTGATATTAAAAAAAAAATTTAAGTGAGGTAATAAAATTTATTTAATCCTGTACATCGCACAAGGAATTCTGTTTGACAAGCTACCTAAAAGTTTGTCCTGATGAGCTTTGTTGTCTTTTCTTCTGTGTGTTGTTGTGTGGTGGAGGACGGGGGGGGATCAAATTTTATATTTCCCCAGCCTAGCTGGCTGGAAACCTACCACATATTTAAACAATACTCTAAATTCATGAAGTGCACCTGACTATATAAACAATTAAAACAATCGCATTCTTCTGCAGTTGCGTGAGTCATTATGAATGAGATTGCTCTTTTTTGTTGTTGACAAGGTTTAGTTTATGACTTCAAGATTGGGTAATCAAATTTTGGACAGAGTAGTCCGTATCACTATTTCAAAAAAGTCGACTGCTGATGTTTTATATTAGCTAAGATAGGTAAGAAGATTTAATAGATTTTTATAGATGTTTATTCTCGTTGTAAAATATGCTTTTATGTATAAGAAAGTTTGAAATAATTTGTAAGGTTAAATCCAATAATTTAAACTCTTCTTTGCTACTTTACCCTACGTTGGGCGTTTGTACCAAGATCGGGCATCTTCACTCGTATAGGAAAACAACTGTTCTGCCCAGATTGCGAAAACGGCCTGTTTACAACCGGGACAGCCGGATTATGTACGCATGGTCCGGTTATGTTTTTTTTTGCACTGTTATGTTCGTGGTGACGGATTATGAACGCTGATATAATGGCTGGCAGGCAGGCTGTGATTGGCATTTTCTTCGACTTTTGTGAATTAAACATTCTCTGGAAGATAGAAACACCCCCTAAAAACTAGACATGGCGAAAGAAAAAGTCTCGACGCAATTCTTGTATAAACTACTCTTGTAGTAAATACATTTCAACATAATATACTTTGAAGTAACTAAATTTCACGGAACCTAAATTATTCTTTTGCGGGAATTAAGTTTGGTGAAAAGTTATTAAACTTGCGAATCCCAAAATTTAGTATTTGCCACAAAATTTCGTTTCATTTGAACAACAACAACTTTGCCACCAACAGGGACAAGGCCATAGTGTCAGAAGCAGGAAGGAAAGGAATGGTGATGCAGACTTCAGGTAAAGCAAACTATGGCTAAAAACTTTTGCACTGTGGCTAGAAATATTGCCTCACTAATAAATGTTTCTAAATCTAAACTAAATTCAAACTATATTTTGATTTCAAAATCAGGGCATGTCTGCAGCTCGTTTTTAATGTTCGTCAGACAAAAAGTCTAATAGATTTTCTTCTTGGTCAAACACTTCCATTTATTTACATGACAGAATTATTGAATAGCCCTGATCCATAAATCAGTCTGTTCATAGCTAACCTGACCATCATAGCTAATTCACTGACTTAGTTAAAAGGACTAAGTAGACATGAATCTCAATACACCTTTACGATAATTCAATTGTACATGCGTTCCTACGGCTCTCCATCGTTTTACAATATCGGAAAAAAGGAGGTAAAAATCGTGTTTTTATGAGAGTTTGTTAGAGACGAAAGCGTGTTTTCTCCAGTTTTTTAACTTCCGTCGTATCAATTTCTTTCAAATTATCAGGAAACGTTAATAATAATAAGATACAACTTATGTGTACTTTTCATTAAAAACAAAACGCGGCAAGAAAAGTTATCACGAAAAAACGTGTTTTCTCCTTAATAAACTCTTATAAAAGTGTGATGTTTACCTCCTCCGATCTCAAAATAAGCTGCGATGGAGTGTTAGTTTTCCCGAATTATCGTAAAGGTGTATTGCCTCTCTGGCCCCTTCGTTGTTGGTAACCAGGTCTTACAAAAGAAATCCAGCCATGCCGTCCTCAACTAATGCGGAGGTGAACGCTGACAGAGCATGGATGAAACAAGTTTGCAAGTCTGCACTTACAGGCGGAACAGACATTATATCCATGGTTTTAAGAACATAACGAGGGTGCCAATAAGCCGCATACGCCGTAAAAAGTGTGGGTGTTTTCGGGAGTTTTGAAAAAAAATTCAAGTATTCACCCGAAAATACCCGCATAGACCCGAACAATGCCCGAATAAAAAAAGAAACAGATATTATTGTCTTGGTTACTCAGTAAAACACACTTATTAATCAAGAATATTGTATTATGACACATTTTTAGTATACAACATCATACGCATGGAACGCAATTTGTAAATTTGGGGAATGGATCGGGATGCCGGGTAAGAAAATAATTGAAGTAAGGCAGGAAAGATAACGCATGCTGCTAGTAATCATAACAAGGTAATCACACCAAAATGCTTGCCCAAGGCAAAGAGGGTAATTACCTAAGAGTATGCACGTTTTGGTTGCCCCTCACAAGATTATGTCCTCATGGATCATAATATTGTGAATGGTTTCCAAGGCATGACCCAGATCTCTTCATGCATGAATTACATACTCATATCCTCTATTCACGAGGTACATTTCACAACTAATTCATACATTTATCTATCACTAATTATTTAATTGATTAATTCATCATCATCATCATTCTCGGCTTAACGTCCGTTTTCCATGCTAGCATGGGTTGGACGGGGTATATTAATGACCCTCTTCCAATCTGATCTAGACTGTGTTAGATCTAAACTCAACTTCCTCTGTATCAAGTCTGTCCTTATAACCTCCTGCCAAGTCTTTCTCGGTCTGCCTCTGGGCTTTGCCCCAGGAACTATCAAGTCTCTACACTTTCTTACCCAATTATCCTCCTCCATTCTTTCCAAGTGCCCCAGCCAATTCAATCTTCTTATCTGGATAACATCTTTAATTCTACGGAGACTTAGCCTGCTTCTTAGCTCATCTGAACTCTTTCTGTCTCTCAGACTGGCGTTACACATCCACCTAACCATTCTCATATCATTCCTTTCTAAACGGTCAAGATCTTCCTGCTTCACCGCCCATGTCTCACTACCGTACAACATAACACTTCTTACACAGGCCTCATACAACCTACCTTATATACTTATTTAATAATTTATTCTCATGCATGAAGGATATTTATTTCTCTTTCCTCTTCCATCATGAAGGTACACTTACACTTCACTATAAACCGATAATCACATATGGTTTCTTTCTGTACCCAATAAACATGTGCTATCAATAATCATGAGTTAAAGTTAGAATGCACAAGCTAGTCCAGTATTGGCCCAGCGTGTGTTACCACATAATACACACGCATCTGTCCAAATGTTTTATGGCTGACGTAGGAAGCCTGACATCGCCATCAGTAAACGCACAAGTGAAAATTGGAATAAACTGTTGCTCCCACTGTTGGACAAAAACCTTCACAACTCTTGTAGCCAAATGGTTGTATAAGGAAACCCTGCAGCTAGAGCAACAGTGCAGCCAAATTAATCGGTGTTTGCATGACCATCGATCGACAACCCAGATCCAGAAGCTAGATCCTACTGCTGTGCTGGGCCAGTGCGTGAAAGGTACCGCCAGTGGTTTACAGACGTCAATCATATCCAGCAAGAGTTGTCAGGTTTGGCATCATATAAAAGAAAATAAACATTATTAGTGTAAAATGGAGACAGTGCCACAGATAATAGTGGAAGGGTGGGTGGGAGCTTAAAATCTGAGGAGCTTTTATCTCCAACAACCTCAGTTCTTTATGGCTAAAATTAGACTGACTCATGTGTCTTGTATTTATTGACTTGTATTATTAAGCGAGGCAAAACAGAGGCATGTTAAAATGGGGCAACTGAGACAATGCTCCAAGCAGATATAATTCAACATGTGGCTACCTATTTACTGAATCAGAAGTGCCTTATTCTTAAACCTTCGGAGGACAACCGCCAATTTAATTCAAAAAGTCGCCCAAACTCACCATTATATATGCGGGCGTTTGCGGCTTATCAGCACCCTCTTAGAACATTAATACTTTTGTTGGCTTTTGTTTTGGCGTGGGAACAAACAAAGAGCGAGTTCTAGCAAAGTTCACAGCTTGAGGTTTAAACTCATAAAAAAAAAATAATGAGTTTAGTCATTATATATATAAATAAAATTTGTAAGGGATCGTCTCAAAATGTTCGTACGTAGTTCGTATAATTAATTCGTATAAAAAACTTTGTAGCGATTTATTAAATCTTTCACATCATTTTATTTTTAATACGAACTTTTTCGTATCATCAAAATTACAAGTTCGTATAAAGTTTGTATCATTTAAAATAAAATTTGTATGTAGTTCGTATCATTTCAAAGAAGTTCATATAAAAATTTGCTTAAACAAAGTTCGTATATTAGCTAAATTGGACTATTATCTATAGTCTTTATATTGAAATTTTTTCAACAATTATAAAGTTTGTTTTTGTCCTTTTAATAATAACAACTTTGGCGTTGAAAATATTAAGGCTGATTATATGTTTTCAGGTTGTAATTATGTTAAGAATATTAGTTAGAGGTTTAGTGACCAGAATAAGAGCACAACTGGTATTTTATAAGATGAACCTTGGCACACGCCTAAATCGTTTCAGGCGTGTGATTAATTGCACAGCTGAAAAATAAATATTGAATTTTCAAAACCAACCTATAAAATCCATTTTGTAGCGTGCAATGGCAGCCCTCGAAATAATTTTTGGAGACTCGTCAGACAAAATGTCCGCCACATTTCCAGTTTGGTCGGACATGTCCATAGCTCGTTTCGAACCTTCGTCGGGCAAAACGTCCGATAAATTTTCGTCTAGGTCGGCCACTTTTAGATCTCAGAATTATTGAATAGTTCTGGTCCTTTTAATCCACGAGCAAGCCTATTCATAGCCAAACTGACCATCCTAGCTAATTCAACAAATCCTGACTTAGTTAAAAGAACTACTTAGACATAAATCTCTCTTGCCTGGCCCCTTCGTCGTTGGTAACCAGGTCTACATAAGAAATCCAGCCATGCGGTTCTTAACTAATGCGGAGGTGAACGCCGATGGAGCACGGATAAAGCAAGTCTGCAAAGCTCCACTTACAGGCGGAACAGACATTTTATCATGGATTTAATTGTAGATAATTTCTTCATTTGACAAAACAATTGGAGACCATAGCATGTTCGAATTTAATTGATTTTTTCTGTATGCCGCAAGTGTTATTTTTATTCAAACAATTTAAAAAACGAAACCCACTTGCGGTATAAATTTTTTTTCTGTATAAATTTTGTTAAAATGTATAGCTGAACTTTCTGAATGAATTTTGAAGTTTTATTTAAGCCACGTGGATAAAGATTTTTTTAATTTGAAAACGAAGCATATTTTTGCCTATTTGCTTGTGTAACCTGCAAAATAAACAATGAATTTATGAAAATGACAGTATAGTCATGCATACTATTTCGGACATGTAGAAAAGGAAGTTAAGATTGAGAGAGTCGCTATATCATCGATCATCGTGTTTGGGGTTCACGATTCAAAATGTCCCCCACTTTTCTACCACAAAATTAAGCATAACAAAGATTAACCTTGGAGCCCGTATCGCATGCGTAACATCCTTTGCACGTGCATTTTACATCACACGTGTTACATGATTTACACGTGCGAATCATCATCTGAAAAAGACTGTGCATGCATGTTTTTTTATGATTGGTGAATAGGTAAAAATAATTTCAGTTGCTATTTTTTTTTATTTTTTTTTTTGCTTTTTTTGTAATAAATATATATATACAAACTGTGCTAAAATACATACAAATTTTTCTAAAAACGCAACGATAAAATACTTTAAAAAACTTTAAACATGATTGTGCAACAAATGTGTTGAGCTCAAGATTTCTCCACAGTAAACCCATAGACGTGAAATTAATAACACCCTTAACTGACCAATCAGGGCCTCCGTCAGCAATCACCACAACAATAATAATTTCTTTTATTTTTCCTTCTTTTTCAATCAAATTGATCATTATGATTAACGTGCATCACGTTGGTGCTTTCAATAACATGCGACGGGTACAACTGCACCAGAAGTTTTCCAGAATGCGGCCAGTTTATTATATATTAAACGATTCAACTTGTCTTTCGATATTCTTACAAATCGTTTAAGCTGGTTGTCAATGTTTGATCCTTCGGATAAAGACCGCTTGCGTCGAAAAGTAATTTTCTTTGCTGGAGAAAGAGATTGACTCCGCTGTATTCGGTCCTTTAGTATTTTGTAGCCAGCAGGCACAAGCTTTGAATTTGGATTTGGAAAATCGTGATCATTATAATTGGGTGCTTCATTAACCAAATGAAAAGTGCGTATTTTCGTGTGTCTGCTGTTTACTGGAATAGCAACATCAACTTTATTTTTATTGTCCACGGACAACATATAAGTGTGTTTTCTTTGCAAAGATATCCCATTTCGTTGATTATGCGAAGTTGAGCACAAGTGAAATAAAAGCCCTTGTGTGTTTTTTTTCTTTTGTTATTTCTTTTTGGAGGAACACGTGCGTCTATCAGACATTTGTAGTTTTTACTCGCTGTATTTTTTTGGGGGGGGTGGAAGCATTAATCTGTGAATGGTGTGGCGGCGCCTAACAGTTATACCCAAAGTTTTTTTGATGTACATAAGGATGTCATTTAAAGAAAGCCCATTTGTGTACATAACACTGTTTCTGCGGCGTAAGTGAGCTTCAGCAGAACCTTGTTCTATAAACGTCTTGACACAAGTTTTGTGTATGCTTGGTCTTCCTCGTCTTTTATTTTTATCTAAAAAATAAGTAAATTGAATTTTAACTACATTAATAAATTTAAGAGTTTAAAAAAAAGCGAGAAAAAAATATAAAAATATTTACTTTGCAAGAAATCAGCCTCGTCGTCGGAGCTGGCTGTGTCATATATCTGATCGATATCGCTGTCAAAATTTTTAGACATGTTATGAAAGTAGCTAGTTTTAAAAAAAACTGTCTAATTTAATTTCGTTATATTCAATATTTTAAAAAAGAAATACAAATGTTTGATAAACTTAAATTTAAGTTTGGTTGAAACTATTAAAATCACTACCAAACCCACTTTTATTAAATAGCGCCACCGTCAATGTTCTCACGTTAACAGTTAATGATATTTATAACGGTCAATGTTTTTTGTTGCCTGTTAACTTTTTTTGTTAACTGATAACAAATTTAATTGACCATCAATTTAAAAGATTGGCCGTTAATAAAGTTTGTTGACGGTTAATAATTTTGATTGTCGGTCATGACAGATATAAAAGACGTATTAACGGTTAATAAAAAATATTGACGGTCAATCAGAAAAATTAACAATTAATTAAATATGTTGTCTGCCAATTTTAAACGTTGTCAGTCAATTTAAATTCTAAATTTTAGTCAAATGCACCGAAACTTTGTATCGATTAATTAAATCTTTCGTATCATTTTATTTTTAATACGAACTTTTTCGTATCATCAAAATTACAAAGTTCTTATAAAGTTCGTATCATTTAAAATATTTCGTATGTAGTGCATATCGTTTCAAAGAAGTAAAGTCTTTATATTGAATTTTTTTTTAACAATTATAAAGTTCGATTCGTTATACGAAGTGCGTTTATTTCATTCGGACTATTATCTAAGGTATTTATATTCAAATATCTTTAAACAATGACAAAATTCACTTATTACGCGTCTTATTATAAAAAAAAAAATTTTAAATAAACTTTGTTTTGTTTACGAAGCTCATTGCGCTATCATCACTGCGTCCATGGAGGTCCCACTAAAAACAATGTTTGGATAAATTTGTTCTCTTGTTTTAAGTTATTAAAATAACTAGCTGTCAAGGTGAAAAGATGAAAATACTTGCATGCTAAAAAACCTGTTTCTAAAAGTTATGCAGCAAGAATTTTTCTTGTGTTGTTTCGAAATTTATACAGCAAGTTATATTCTTCTCCCACTTAAATATAATAAAAAAACAGGAAAACTATTTTTATAAAAAATTTTGCTGTTCTTTTAATGTTTTTTTGTGCAGTCTTATAAGAAAATCAAAATCTAAGTACAAAATCCTTTTACAGACTATATAGTTTAGTTGGCAATATTTAAAGTCTTTTGCAGCATTAAAATGATATATTTAAAATCAATAACGGAGGAGGTTGTTACGACAAGCGTATTCTATCTTGCTTTTATTATAGAGCAGCATTTTATTATAGAGGAGCATTTTGCGACGCTGCAAATAAATCACCCGGGCGATTTGCTTGTGCATGCGCAATAGACAAAGGACGTGCTGATACAGAGATTTTTGCGATCCGGCGATAAAATAAAGCTCCCTCGCAAAGTTGAATGAATTTAACTTTGCGAGAAGTGCGTTTAGAAGTGCGTTTCAAGTTCGTATAGTAATTTACTTTGCTTAAAGTTTGTATCATTTTCTTCGTATAATAAAAAAAACTTTGTTTAAGTTCGTATCATGTTTTGAAAAAGTTTGTATAAACTTCGTTTATATTTTTTATTTCGTAGCGTTAGATAAAGATACGAAAAAAACGTACAAACCTCTTGAGACGATATTGATATTGGAAGTTAACAAGATTTATTAACCGCCAATAATATTTATACTCTGTTAATTAAATTTGTTAACGGTTAATATTTACGGAGAAGATTTGCAAGTTATAAATTAACCGTTAACAAGAAACATTAACGGTTAGTGTTACTTAACTACGGTCAATTTATTTCGTTGTCAGTCAATTTATTTACTTGACTGTCAATTTTTTTAGTTGACGATCAACTTATTTTGTTGACGGTGACGCTATTTAATAAAAGTGTGTTTGGTAGTGAATAAATCGTATATTTTACTTCTTTTATTTCTGGTTTCGTATTGAAATAACTATGCGAAATTACGCCGGTACTTTTGAAGTTCGTTTTAAGTTCGTATAGCAAATTTACTTCGTTTAAAGTTTGCATCATTTCTTTTCATAATGTCAAAAAAACTTTGTTTAATTCTTCTATGATATGATAAAATTTCGTTTAAGTTCAGATCATGTATTTAAAAGTTCATATAAACTTTGTATAAACTTCGTTTATATTTTTTATTTTGAAAGAAGCACTTCGTATGACATTCGTTTAACGAAACAAAGTACTTCGTAGCGTTCGTATAATTATACGAAAAAAACATACAAACATTTTGAGACAATTCCTAACTACATGTGGAAAAAATAATATTTAATGTAAATAAAATTACGGAAAGTTGAACAGCAGCGATATATAACAATATTAACTAACTTTGTAACTAATGTTGCAAAAATTTTGACATGAGTATTTTGTCAGTTTTACCGAAAAAGGAGATTTTATTATCAGAGGAATTTGGGGTAAAAATGAAAGATCAAAATTTTAACATCATCATGTTTAGTATGTGTTTTTGGTTCATTGATCCATCATATCCTTTAATGAAATTGCAAAACTTAGCAAACCTTTTATTTTATCTCTTAGATGTAATTTATACCTTAAAGAAAGTAATATTCACTGAAAGAAATTCTTGTGATCTTTTCCATCGATTCACAAAAAATAATTTTAAAAACTGAAATGACCTGACTCACAAAATTAAACTGGTTAAATAGGATAGAAATGAATGATATCTTTTGGTTTTGCTACTAGTGTTTGCATCATTTTTTTCCTTTTATTCACAAAAATTTCTTCTTAGAAAGAAAGAAAAAAAATCTCAAAAAAATGCGTAAAAATTTCTTTCTGCAAAAGTTACTTCCCTTTTGTTTTGATTTTCTTTTCTTTTGATAAATACAAAAATAAGAAAAAAATAGAGGGCAAATCAGCCATTTTGATCAAATTCAAAAATTGTGCTGTAATCATACTTTTATGAATTAGCAACAAATAATGGATTCCAAAGCCAGGAATTTAAAGTAAAATAAAGTGTATTTTTGTCACAAATTTGCTTTCTAGAATAAACATAACAATTGTCTATGGCGCACAATGATGGTGCGAGGCCACATATTCCTCTTAAACCAACACTAAAGCCAAAACCACAGATACCACAAAAACCTTTGCTTCATTTTGGTACTCAAGTGAAAGATGTAAATAAAACTGTGGAGATTTTTAAAAGACCACATTCTAGTCCAGTCGGCCCAGCTAAACCACCAAGAACGTTTCAGTATAGACCACAAACCAAGTCAGTAAATTTAGAAAATATTTTACATGGTCATGATGTAACAACCGCTTATGAAGAAAATGAATATAAATTGCTGAAAAAATCAATTTCTGCTGCTCCGAATAATGTAAGCAGTGTTGGTAAAGATCAAGAAAGGTTGACATGTTCTCAAAAACCTTTAGTTCCAGTTAGACCCACAAAGCTATTACATAAACGACCATTACCAGCCTTACCTAATGTTCCTGTTAGGTTTAAACAAAACAGTAACAACATAGATGAACTAGAGTTAAAAAAACGACATGGTCTTCTCATTGATGAAACTATTTTAAATGAACTCAAAGAAGATTTAAAAAAGAATACTGATTTTTATGTTCCTAGAAGCAATTTAAGTAAATTAAAAAGTGTCTCTTCTCCATCTTTATTTAATCGTGATAGTGATTGTGAAAACGAGATTAAAACACTTCGATACAGTACAGAAAACTTGCTTAGCGATGTTATCCTTGAGCGTGATGATGATGTTGATAACATTGATGGAGGTAATGGGAATCAAGTACCCAAACAAAAGTTTCACAAAAAAATTAAAGATGTTACAACTCATGGATTTGCAAAAGGGATTAAAAAATGGCAAAGTTTTGCTGCAAGAAAGCATGAAACATTTAATGTTGTAAAAAAAGATATATCCCGCCCAAGAGCTGACACAACACCGATTGAAGTTACATTTGATAAGGTATGACTTTTTTTATAATTTGGTAACACTAGTCAGTGGCCGGTGGATAAATACACGAATTTGCCATTCTTTATTTACCGCATTTCATGTGTCTTGCTACTGCAGTTACTATTTTGCGTGACAGATAGACATATATGGGTATTATATAGATTATCAGTGATTTTGACTTTTCCTTTTCCTGGCTTTTTTCCGACTTCAGATTCTGAGTTCTAGGATCATGATAAAAAATTTGAGAGGTTATTTTGAGTGAGCAAACTAACATTCCTCTTTGTTAATTAATTCAACCATATAATTTCTATGCCATGAAAAAGTGTGATTACATCTCTTGACAGGGTTCAACACCTCTTCACACTTCCAGATCCCTAATGTTTTAAATTTCTTTGGTGTGAATTTTTCTAAACGTGTGTTGCATGACTTTGTTTTTTTTAGTATTCTGATTTGTATCAAGACGATGAAAGTGCATTGTTTGATCATGTCTTAGTTGTCTCTTTAAAACCAGGTAGTTTTTCATTCTTGAATATTTTGCATTTTTTTCACAGTATCTTTCAACTTCGTATTTTTATTGTTTTTTTATTTATTTTTTTCGTGTATTATTCCTTATCGCTAAATTTTGTTTAGATGAGAAAGCAATATTGTCACCATACATATCCTTCTGTTTTCCTCCAAAGGTTTGCAGATTTACAATACAGTGGAAAATATTTTCGTGTAGAAAATGGTTATTTTCTCTAGCACAAAATGACTTTTAGTTTTTAAATTTTTCTGTGGTTGTTTTTAGATTGATGAAGACAGTTTATCTGGTGAGGAAAATCAAGTTATGGAGAGCATTCCACAATTTTGTTTTCCTGACCTTTCCCTTTCGGAAGGATATGGATTTAAAAATGGGTAAGTGATGTTACTGGGAAAAAACATTTATTTTTGTACAGCAGGGCTAGTCATTATGAAAGGTGATGGTGCCTAGTTTATTCAATCTATTGAACTTAATAGCATGCTAGACACAACTCTTAAATATATTTATTTTCTTAAATCTAAAAAAACGATGTATATATTGTGATTATTGTGCACAAAATATCTTGTTTTTATTTCCGACCTTGCAGTATAAATCTTTGCTGCTTTGTAGCAATATTGCAATTTATTAAAGTTGTTTCGCTCAGTGATAACATACCATTGAGAACGAAACAAAGTTATCTTCAAGGCTAATAGTGACACAGTTTTTTTGTTTTAATTCATAAAATAAGTTAAACAAACAAAGGCTAGTATTAAAATTAAATACATAAATTAAAAAACTTTTTGCTTTAACATCTCTAAAAATACGTCTCACATGATTGGAGAAGTTGAGCATGCATTGTATCATTCCGTTCAGTTACGGCACGTGTGAGTGCCAGTTAGCTTACATTTCAACCACACCCTGTATGAGTCATTTTCCTCTTTACTTTAGTGAAACATTCTCCTTCGTGTTGACAGATGTACTAGGAAAAAGAAACTTTGGTTATTGCAAGCTCATAAAAGTAAGTTCTACAAAGTTATTATGTTAATACCTCCCTTATTATTTCAAAATTCACAGAAACAAAGTTTAGTTTTTGTAGGATACCGTGTGTAGTAGTTCTATAATTTTAAGTTACCATGAAGGCCTTAGCTTTTGTTTGATGTTTTATAAATTTACCTTTTATTTTTAAAAAGTTCATAGATAAATTTTGTGTACCAGTTCAATCTAAACGATTGTTTCAGTGTATCTTTAGGGCCTATGTTTGAACCTTAAAATTCATGTTTACTAATGTGTGAAATTTACTTTATATTATCCATGTAATAATCTGTGTTATAGGTGTCTTCTTCTAAATATCCAGAAGTTTATTGTATCATAAGTCCTCATGGTTTATTCTCTATGTATTCTCAAGTAAGTGTATGACTGTTTTTACATTTTACATTGCAAAAAAAGATTTCAGTTTACTAAATTGAAAGCTGTTGCTAAAAAAGCACTGGAAAAATGATTTTTTATTAAAATGTAAATACGTGGTAATTCACTGGAGCTTCCAATGTGCATATATTTTTACTTATTATTAATAATTTGACATTCCAGATTCTAGAAGAAGTTGAAAAACAACGCAATATATCAGCAACTGCAGTGTTTTCTTTTCTCAAAGCTGTTTTGTCTCACTCACTACCAAAACCAGTAAGATATTGTCATATGCTTTTTAAGTTATAGCCGAAAACAGTGGAATTTATTTCTATTCTTTCTTTCTTTTTTAGTCATCTTCAGTTATTGTATCATTCTTTACGGTAAGATGCTCCTGATGCTACAGAGCAATAAAAAATGTTTTCATAAAAATTATTTTGTATATAAAACATTTTTTTTATTTTTCTCAAAGAGTGGAGGTTCAAACAATATCAAGGAGGTAACTCTGAAAAGACCTGGTGATTCTGCTATACACGAGCATGTGAGTTTCAACTCTTATTTTAAGTGATGAAGTGAGTTTAAAAAACTCAAGCAGATTAATGAGATGCTAACTTCTAATAATTTCTGTGGCCCTGAGAATCTAAAAGTAAATGAATGCCAATAGTAGTTTACAATCTCTGGCATTTGCATACTACAGTGATATTCCTGTTAAATACAAAAACAAATAATATGTAAATAGATATGTCGCTTATTATCATAATAAATAAGTTAAATAAACCCAACAAAATGTATATGAATGTTATTTGGCACAACAGTTTCTACTAGCATCTAAGGGCAATTTTATCACTAGTTGAAAAAGCCTGTGGAAAAATCCATTTAGGCAGAAAAATGATGAAAAAAATCTGTTATTTGAATTTCTTTAGCCATTACCTTTATTTAATAGAGCTTGAGATGGTGGTAAAGAAAATATATATAGGATCATATGCTTTTATCAAACGGTTAAGGATAAGAAGGTTTAAAAATTGTGCTGACGTCAGCATAGGCCCATCAAAGTCCAGAATGTGTACACCTGATGCCTCTGTTGTATAGAGCTTGAATCTTTGATCAAGAAAATGTATATGATCATGTTCATCATGTACATTTGACGGACGGTTACAGAGATATTGGGATTTATTTTTTTTGTTGATGACATCGTTAAACCGTCTGTTTCAAAACAGGTGGGTTGTCCCAGCTTTTGGAAATTTGGTCCAAGGTGGTCCCTAGTTACTCACACGTTGACAACAGTTTTTATTTAACGGAAGTGTTTTATCCTGTGGAAATATCCGTAAATAAATAAATAAATCACGCAGGAGAAGACGTCAGTTATTTCCAGCTATTTCCAATTTATTTGGCCTCGTACATAGAAGTGCAATGAAATGGCTTCGCTAATTTTAAAAATGCTATTTTTATGCCTTTTGACGTCATGCTGTAAAGTCTAGAAAATTAAATAAGATATAACTTTTTTGGCTATGTTAAGGATAAACCCACACACATAGTAATTGCGTTTTCTGTTAAATTACTTGAAATCTTAAAATGCTAGATGATACGTTGATTTCTGTCATAGTTAACTTGTATACAGTACAATTATATTTTAAAATCTTTACTCTAGGTTGATCTTAGCTTGCTTTTTGCAACTTTACCAATTTCAGTGGTAAGTTCTTCTTTTCTGTCGTTAAATCCTTTCTAAATTGTAATGTACATATTAACTTTAAATTCATCTAGAAACAGCATTCTGTAACTCTTTTTTTTTATAAACAAATGGCTCTTTGCAGTGCATCTAAAGAATAATTATTTTTGTTTGTTTACATGGGTTGTTTATTTTCAAAGTTTTCGCCCCGGATAAATTGTTTCAAAGTTTTCGCCCCAGATAAATTGTTTCAAAGTTTTCGCCCCAGATAAATTGTTTCAAAGTTTTCGCCCCAGATAAATTGTTTAGCCATTGTTTAAAATTTTTGTCAATTTTTGGAGGGATTGTTTAAATTTGGCATTGTTTATAGATATATGATAGGTAATCCACAAAGAGAGATTATTTCATTTTTTAAACATGATGACATCTATACTGTAGATAATTCAGCTGCTAACTTGCATGTTGGTAGAAGCTAAACTTATCATCTGTTCCAGTTCACTTAGGTAGATATCTGAAGCAATATTTTAACAAGTATTTGACCCAACACAAGCCACTGTCATTAGCATTGTCATTTGTTCATTTTTTAGTTTGTTGTCTTCTTGTTGTCATGCTTTGATTTCTTTGATGTATCCGTTTACATGGGAGGTAATATTTTTCATCTTATACATGAGTAACCTTCCTTGTAAAAGCCAATAGCATAAAATTGTTGCCTAATATTTTTTTTTGCATTTATTGCAGCACACATACATCCCCGTCTTACCAACAAAACTTGTGGATATCATCTGTCTTCCATCTCCGTATCTTATTGGTTTGCTGCCGCCAGCTCTTCAAGAAATGGAAGATTTACCTGTGGATGATGTAAGTGATGCAGACATAGTGGGTGGTATTTGTGTAATGTTTGTATCTCATAATATTTTGTTTTTATTTATCTTAGGTTACAGTTGTAAGCTTAGATGATGGAGTTTTCTTAAGACAGGTATGCTTTTCTCTTTCAAAAAATGAAAGCATGCATCTATAAGATTTGTTTGTTTATTTTTGTTTTTCTTTCTTTTTTTGGTTTTTAAGGTAGTTATTTTTTATTTCTTATTTAATCTAGTGACCTTAGGATTATTTTTTTAAGGAATCTGTGAAAGTCGCCCAACTTCCAAAACAAATCAAAGAGGATGTTACTGCAGCATTAGTAAGACAATTTCACCGGAGTTTCTGTTTTTGCTTTAAACAATCTTTTTCTAACATGTTTTTAAAACCTCTATGTTCTTTAAATTACTATTGTATTATTCTTTAGGACGAAATCATGTGTGCTTGCCGAAAAAGCCAGTTATTTGGAGCTTCAGGTATACAGACATGTTATTTAAATTTATTTATTTTTCCACTTTTTGGGATTCTCTTTGTGATTTTACTTTTTTTTTATTTTAGAACAAAAAGCACAAAATCAAGTGATCACTGAAGTTTTTGTTCAATCTTACCTAAATTTAATTGGTAACTATTATTTTTTACCTTATTATTAGTAGTCTTGTGTAAAATGTGTAAATTTGCACTACTGCTTAGGAAACAAATGGCATGAACATGTATGTTTGTTTGTTTGTTTATTTGTTTGTTTAGGTCATTTTGAAGAACATTATACAGAAAATGAAAACCATGATCAAGTCATAACAGTATGTGTCTAAAAATAATTACAATATTCCTAACTTGTATTTATAATACATAATATTGTTGCTGTATAATTTTCTTTTCCTGTTGAGGTATGACAAGTAATGAATCTTTCTTTTTCAGGGAAAAGGATTTTATAAAGCTTCTCATACAAAAGAGAAAAAACAGGTTGGTTAGAAGTTTGATTTCATGTTGTTTGTGGTATATCACTGTCATCCCAATGTCATAAATCCCAACATTGGAAAAAGCAGAAACATATAACTTTAATAATCAATACCTTTTACACTATCTTCCTCTTATTAAACACGATTTTTGTATTGTTTTTTTTCTGTAACTATTTTTGTTCACCTTGGTGCATTGCATGCACACAAGTGCATGTGGCAATCTAATAGCGTACATGAAATAACGCACACATCCTCCAAATATTGAATTTTAGAAAAGCATAACAAATTATTAAATTCATTTAAAAACAAAGAAATTTTTAGTTCGCTTATCCATGCTACAAACTATTTTACTCCAACAATTGTGACATCCATTGTTATGTACACATGTAGCGTGCACAAATCCTGTGTGCATAAAATTTTATTTTGCGAAGCCCTGCTGAATTTCTAATTTTAGCAGTACCCAAATATCATTTTTTTTTACTTTTGTATATAAATGTGTTATATATATGTCATTGCTGCTGCGAGTTTTCTGACAATATTAATAAACTGGATATTTGTGGCCTCTATTTCATTCCCTGGTATGCACAGACAATTAAATTTGAGTCATCAAGAAGACAATAACACACATTTTAGTTTTTGTGCTTGGACAGAAATTGCTGATCTGTATTTTACACAAGATTTTAATTGTAATTTCTCACTAAGTGTTAACCTTTTTGGTCCCCGCAAATGTTAATACCAAGTCTACACAAAGAAACCATGAGCAATTAGTAGGGTTGATGACATTATCCAATTTGGACCAAAAAAATTTATTTTTTAAATTAGTGAAAAATTTCAGATTTTAGTAGTTTTGTTAGTGCGCACGAAGACCCACAGTTCCTATACATCTCATCAAATTTTGATCAATCGTTTGCACATTTAAATATAAAGTCAGCGACCCATTTGATGAGCCATAATTAACTGTTTTTGAGAAATCCTCTCTATGTTGGTTGTATTTTTTAGTTTCTGAAGGTGTTTATGCAAACACAAGCTTTCCAACAATTTGCTATCAGCAGAAAACAAAATGGACCATCCCAAGGTAAATTTTTGGTTTTACCTGGATTTTCTTATGTTCTTAAATTAATAAATAAATTATAATGAGAACAATTTTCAAAATAAAGTGATCAAAAATAGCTTCAACAATTATGTCAAATTATAACATTCATCATCGTCGTCTTGAAGGAATCGTAAAAATACCTTAATCGGACAAATTTTCGCGCGGAGAAATTTTCGCGGTTTTCGCGAATTTTGCCCAAATTCGCGAAATTAAATCCTCGCGAAATATTTGCAAACAGTCAAATCGCGAAATTAAATCCGTGCGAAATTTTTAAAAAGCCTGAATTCGCGAAATTAAATCCTCGCGAATTTTTTTTTTAATTTGTACCATCGCGAAAATTAATACTCGTGAAATGTTTTGTTCTCGATTATTTTTTTCTATGTAAAACTTACAACAAAATTCGTAAAAAAATACGGTAAATAATATTATTTTATCTCTTTTGAAAAAAGTTTCGGATGTCTTTGCTCCCTGCTGTTGGTTGTACTGTTTTTTTAACGCATTTGCGTTTTTTTGCTCTGGCTGGTTCGGTACGGCCAACATTGTTCTCAAGAAACGAACCCATGATGACCTCATTCTTTGGTTGACAATATAATTCATCCACCATATCTTGATAGCGTCGAAGAAGCATGTGCCCCTTGATACTTCCAGGCATCGAAACTGTTATTTCGCAGGCAATTTCAAGACCTCCTTGAAATAGAGGCGATCTTCTGTAGTGGGTGGCTGTCAGCTTTGCCACAACCGTAGCCCCTCTATCCAAAAAGGTTCGAGCGATAAAAGAATGATTACCGCGACCTTCACAATAACATTGGATGGTAAATTTTTGCCAATACAGTTATATATGGAGGGAAAACACTACAAAGCCTCCCTAGAGTAAGCTTTCCATCGTCGTTTTCACTTAGTGCGAACCCCAAACATTATAGTAATGAAGAGGAATCAATTAAGCTGTTGAATGAAATAATTGTTCCGTACGTCAAGAAAGAGCGAGAGAGGCTGGGATTGGAGAAAGATCAGTCGGCTTTAATGATTATGGATGTCTTTAAAGGGCAAATGACCGGTCCTGTCTTGAAGGTATTGTCTGACAACCATGTATTGCTAGAAAGCGTTCCTGCCAATTTCACATACCTCTTCCAACCTCTTGACGTCCAAGGAGGCCCAAATGGCTATGTAAAACGCATGATGAAAAAGAAGTTTACCACCTGGTACGCAGATCAAATCACCCAAGCTATGGATAAAGGTCAAGAGCTCGAAACGATTGAAGTAGCACTAAAGCTTTCGATTGTCAAACCGTTACACGCGAAATGGCTTATTGAGATGTACAATGAAATGACGTCGGATGATGGGAAACAGGTGTGCTTGAAGGGTTGGCAAGTAGCAGGTATAAAGGATGCTGTAGCCAAGGGTATGTCCGGTTTACCAAGCCTTGATCCGTTTAACGACATCGACCCAATGTTAGACGAAGAACCTAATGTTCAAGCTGTCAATTCTTCTGGTTTGTCCACAGCTTCAAAATACGTCAGTGATTACGGGATCGAAGACGAAAGCGACGAAGAAGAATGGGTCGAAGAAAATGAAGAGGATGAAGATAGGAATTTTTTTGATGTTTTTGATGACGAAGATGATTTGTAAATAGATTTTGACATGTAACTTGGAAGAAAAAAGCATGATTCTTGATACTGATGACAATAAATCATTTTCTTTCCTTTACAATTTTTTACGATATTCAAATGTTTCGTGAAAATTTGTTTTAAGTTAAGACAGAATTCGCGAAATTAAATCCTCGCGTAATTTTTAGAAAGCCTGAATTCGCGAAATTAAATCCTCGCGAAATTTTTGAAAAGACTAAATTCGCGAAATTAAATCCTCGCGAAATACGATTTATTTGACCTCGCGAAATTAAATCCGCGCGAAAATTTGTCCGATTAAGGTAGTTAAGTCATACTGGGAAGCAAAATTCCGTTGCTTGCCATTTCTTACTTGTGATGAGTAGCCGAACGCATGATATTAAAGATGAAATATGTAAGGTAGCTTGCAAATGTGCAGGTAATCAAGGCACATATTTTAAAAATGGTGGTGTGTTAGCGGTGGACGAAATTTGGTCTATAAACAAAACATGAACGACATTTATCTTATTGTAAGCTATAGCAGAAAATGAGAATATGGCACTTGTGATGTTATTTAGCTTTGCTTATGAAACTTTTCGCTGTTGGGTTACATGAAAGAAGGAAAATAGTAAAATATTTAAACGACTAACGAAAAAGTTTCAAAAATATATTGTTTTTGTTTAAATTATGGGGAGTTATTCACAACGTTGTTTGTAATTAGTTTTGAGAAGTTTTGTTCAAGTTATCTATCCATGATAACTTGAACTATCCATGTTATTATTTTATACACATTACACACACAATTATTTTTCATTACTATTATTGGATATGTAATTTTAGGCTTGTTTGAAAACCGATTTGCAGAATGGAAAAAAAGGTACATTATTTTTACATCTTATATTTTTACATCTTATATTTTTATATCTTATATTTTTATATCTTTGAAAGTTTTTACTTATAATAAATAAAACAACTAAATATAACCAGTTTAATATTATTTTAGATCGGGTGGTCATCATTCGAAACCGAACTTTAAGGATCTGTTGACTGGTTTCAAAAGAAAATTAAAACTCTGACCAAAATTTTATCGAGATAGTTTTGATAGCCTTTTTTTAGTTTAGTAGTAGGGTTCGTCAGCCTAATTGCTTAAGGCTGATAATATTTACACGTTTAATTTTGCGTATAATAATTTGTTTCGAAAGCTATAAAATTACCTGAAATCGTGTCTGTGAAAGTAGTGGTTTTGCCAGATAAGAATAATAAAATCCTGTTTTCAAGGGTTTATTTTCTACTCACTTGTAAATAATAATATATATGTTAATATGATTCAATGTAATAATGTAAATTTAAAAATATAGAGATTTATAGTATTTATATTTTTAGTGACAATATGTTTTTTGAAGTTTATGGATTACATTGTACACTGATTTAACCATTGTATTTATTTTATTTCTTGTATGATAATTTTATTAGAAAAATCTTCACAGTCACAATATTCAACACTTAATATCACATAGCGTATTTATTTAAACATTTAAGACGTATACCAGGGCATTATTGCTATAAATGTAAGGTCGCAATAGAAAATTAACTGATTTTAAAAAGTGCTTCGAATAAACGCAAATAAAACTCGAATTTTAAAGGGTAGGGACGATAATTAAGCTTTAATCGAAGTATTACGATAAATAATGTTTTGTGTTTTTGAGTAGCAGTAATTGTGTCTTTCTTGTTGTTGTATTATTTTCAGATCCGTTAAACAAAAGGATTCTTTTAAATTTATTGAAAACATGGCGACTAACAAAGATGAATGGTTAAAAAAACTTCATGAAGATATTGAACAACTAACAAATTTTTTGACGAAGCATGATAAATTGATCAATTTGCACATGAATGATTTCATAATTGATAACCTCTGGGACATTTACTTGGATGTAACTACTGAATCCTCTGAAGAAGATTTTATTGCAAGCTGTAATCACCTCGGATTTATTGGTTGTTGTTATAGTAACCAAAAATGTTGTGTTCAACAATGCCTTGGCGGAAATAACCACACAAAAGTATCAAATGAGACTGTTTCTTCATCGCCGAACTCATTTACAAGTGAGAAGAAATATTACGAAGTTCGAAAATTAGCTCCTTCTATATATGAAACAGCTAATCAAATGTTATGTAATCAGGTAACTTTTTTTCAATTGACATATCTCACTTAAATCTTGATATCTTAATAAACTTTCCATTTAATTCAACTACAGACTTAGTCTAAGTCATAGTTTCCTTCCTCCAGTTCGCTAGGGGGAATGGATTTGGCCATAATTTTGACCGCAGTTTTGAATCTGCCTGGCTAAAATGTTTTGCTGGGGGAATGTTAGCCTGGGGGAGCATTGATCTACTATAAAGAATTTAGAAAATAGAAGTTTAAGAAATCACAGCACTCTTAAGTCATTAAGTTGAAATTTATCCTTCAGTTTCGGTGATGGTGCCGGCATGAATTCTAGTTTGGTGCAGCAAGCTTTCTTTAATCAGAGGTAGTCAATTTTCCCTTTTTTACTTAAGTTGCGCATGCGTAAAATTCTCGTAAATAAATCTATGTTTTTCTGTAAGCTGTGTAAGTAGAATATGTTCAAACTGATGAGAGATTTCAAGAAGGTGTAAAGAAGAGTTTTTTTGTCTTTCAGTGATTAAAACCTGTACTTCTGCCCAAAATTTTTTACTAGCAGTTAACACAAAACATGTCTGACACAAACCATCCAATTCATAAATTATGCTGAATTTGTTTTTTTTTGTTTTTTGTATTAACTAAATATAAATACAATATGACAGAACTTGATTGCCTAACCATTTTTTTTTATGATGTGACACAGACAACCCTTTAATACACCCAGTCAACTAATGCTTCTCTTCATATCATCCAACGGTTGCTCAGACAACGTATGGTGACAATCTTTTAATGCAGAGAAACATTTTTAAGATTCACTGTATATATCTGTGTTAGGCTGTATAGCTCTTCATAAATAAATAATGAAAAACAAGAAAAGGGTGTGCAAGTTGAAAGAAGGTTAGTAATGAAAAAAAAAAAGCATAAAGAGCAAGTGTCATCACCATGTAATAATATTGCGGACAGAATTGAGAAGTAACATACTATACTTCCTCTTTTAGTGACCCTCTTTTTAGTGACCCTCTTTAATAACCACGCCCTTTAATAAGCGCCTGGGGCGGTTATTAGATGAATGATATTACATTTGAAGATAAGCAAACAGGCGGAAAATATTTTTATCAAATAATCGGTCACTAGCATTTAGGTATACTGGAATAGTTTTTTAAGTAAAAGTCGCAACATAATAGGAAAAAAGTATTGTCTTTACATCAATTTAAAAGTATTGTCTTTAAATCTTAAAAATTTGTAGTGATTCTAAAAATAATTTTATAACCGTCCCCTCTTTTAAACGCCCCCCCCCCCCCCCCCCCCTATGTTAAAAAAAAATGCATTAATTTCTAAATATAAATTTACATTTTAGTCTGCCCCTTAATATTAATTAAGATTTAGCCTCCCCCCCCCCCCCCCCCCCCCCCCCCCTTCAAAATTCTTAAAATAAATTTGTGGCTAGGTATCTTCAGCATGAGAATTTTCAGAAAAGTTTTACTTCAATTTGTGTTTGAAATTTGGTACATATGGTTTTAATTCTGTTTTTATGGGTCAACGAGCATGCTGAGTGTCCAACTGGAAAGCAAGGAAATGAGGAATGATTAAGTTTTGTCAGTTTTTGTTAGGAAAACAGAAAATCCAGTTATTAAATTTAGTATTAGTGACAACTTTCATGCTCTTTGCGGTATATATTATTTTTCCTTCCTTTTTTAGTCAGAATTATTTTTGGTTATTGGTAATATTTTTCACAGGTTGTTGATTTTGGATCAGGCAAGGGCTATCTTGGTCAGTATTTAGCTGCAGAGTACCACCTTAATGTTTTGGGCGTTGAAGGTAGTTCTAATCACAAGACATCAGCTCATAGTATGCACACCAAAATGATAAAAGCTGGTAAAAGGATGAAAGAAAATGAATTCTTTAAAACAGTTGTTAGCAATGTTTCATCTGATACCATCGAGAGATCTGATGACTTTGTTAAACTGCTCTGTCAGCATCTACGTCAGCATGATTCAGCATCAGAACAGCTGGTTGGTTATTTCTTTAAGTTTATTTACTTTGTTGCAGTGCTTGTGATGTTTAGCTTGTAAATTTGCTGATTATGTAACATGGTAGTGGGTGAAAGAGTGAAAACAAAATAAAAATTTATCTCCTTCAAAAATATCGTAATTTATTCGTACTAATTTTTGCGCATTCGCACAAGAAGGGTTCTACTTCTGCGCAAAAGATTTTTCGCAAATTTTTTACGCGTTTAAAATGTATACGCGCCGTAAATATAATTCTACAGTTTATGTATACGAACATATTTTGCGTAACTCCCGTAAATTTTTTTTTCGTGTTATCTGTGGGATAATTTAAACTTGCGTGAAAATTTATGCGCGCGAAATACGTTCGTATTGCTATTGCGCCAAATTTATGCGCGCGAAATACGTTTGTATTGCTATTGCGCCAAATTTATGCGCGCGAAATACGTTTATATTGCTATTGCGCCAAATTTATGCGCGCGAAATACGTTTATATTGCTATTGCGCAAAATTTATGCGCGCGAATGTTGTAAATGCAAAATGGTAACTATTTTTATCCGACTTTTTTAGCAAGGTGCTGTTTTGACTGGTCTTCACGCATGTGGCGATCTCACATCTACAGCTATCAAACTTTTTATGAAAGAAGAATACTTTCAAGCACTTCATATAGTTGGTTGTTGTTATAACTTGATAACTGATCATAAAGAAACAGGTTTGAAGCTACAGTATACTACCAATAACCCCAACCTCCAAGGGACCAAAAGAATAGTTCGAGTTTTTGAATGTTCGAGTTCGGGGCAGGGCATTAGATAACTCGAACTTTGACAAAACATGAAAAGTAGTTACTTATCAATAGTTTGCATTGAAATTTACTGGAGTATGAAATTTGTATCTTTTTCAAATGAGGATTTTTTAAAAAAGAAAATGAGTAACTTTCGAGTTATCGCGAGTATTTTGGTCCAAAGAACAGTTAGCTTGACTTGTGAATGTTCGAGTTATCAGGGGTTCGAGTTGTCGAGTGATTTTTTTAAAAAAGTATCAGCGAAATTCAGGGGAAATTTTTTATTATAACTTTATTTTTTTATTTTTTTCTGAGAGAGACGTTCTATCATGTTTGGTGACTTATCTGCAGCTTTTATTGACATTATATATTGTGTTGAAAGCATTAATGTTGATGATTTAATTTTAGGGTTTTCCTATGTCGAAATTTCTGAATAACCAACACTTTGAGCTTGGTAAAAATGCTAAGATGTTAGCTTGTCAGGTTAGATGGGTTTTTTTACCAAGTTTTTTTTACCAAGTTTTAACTCTTAGTGTTTTCTTAGTTTTGCAAAAACGTACAAACTGTGAGTAATCTTTCTGACTAACATGAATGTCAATGACCTTGTTTTTTTGGTATTTTATTTAGTGTCCTGAGCGATGGAAAGCAACTTCTCAAGTAAGCAACTTTTATTTTAGTATTTGACGACCACTCTCTTTTCACCAAAGTTTATAGTTAATGCTGTTGCCCGATGAAAGAAAAATCAACTTTCATGTTTGTTTTTAAAAAACAAGTTTTCATCATCCGCAAAATTAAATTCCTAAACTCTGCCAGTTTCCCTAAATTTACTTTGCACCAAGATTTCTTAAATTCTGTTTGGAAAATGAAAATCAAAACTACTAATTATAGTCACGAAAGTGTATGCATGTTGATAAAAAAGATAATCCTCCGTCATAATGTCAGTGTTTCGATATGGTCAAAATTTGATCCTGCGGGAATAACTGAGAGATTCAGTGATAATTTTCCTGTATTACTTTTAGCTCTGTGATAACTGCCGTTTTTTGTCTGTGCGTTCGAAATAACGGCTAACGATTAGTCTTCATAGATATTGTTTCATCAACATTTTGTAGATAAAGGTCGTAAGGTGACTATACAAGAGTTTCTTTTACCTTCAATTTTAGGCTTTAGGAGAATCACTTTTATACAGAGCTATATTAGAGGTACAATGTTTATGTTTGTTACAACGTATGTCAGCTTCTCTATTGAACATTTTATATCGTATACACATTTTCACAAGTAAAGAAAAGTAAATAAAGAAGAATAACCTTCAACACATAGTATACACATTTTCTGAATGATAATCGAAAACGTTTTGATGGGTAGGGGTCTGACCGATTACCCAAACTATCCTTCTTTCGTGTGCGTGTAATTAAATGAAACTTCTATGCTGTATGTGATCTTCTATGTTCTATCTACAATTATCTAAATAAAATTGTAAGTTTTATTCTTGGCAGAAGTTTGACAAGATTGTATTGAATTGTACCAGTCAGTTTTAAAAAAATGCTTTTTATAGAAAATACTTCAAGACAAAGATATCAAAAGGTGACTGACTACACGCTTTTTATATAAGAATATACTCTATAAGAATATTCTTATAGTTAAGAATATCCAAAGAATATGTTCATCTTGAAACTGAATGAATATAAGCAAAAAACAACAAGTTTCATTTGATTTATTTTTTCTCTAGAAAATCTAGTTGTCAGTTGAATTAGGCTGCTTAAACAACAGCACCTTAGGGGTGATTGTTACATCAATTTGCATTCTCAGATCTATATTTTAACTGTGCTAAGAATATATCAGAATGATTTTTGCCCAAAAGTTGCGATATTCATGTTAAAACGAAAAAACGCTATTCTTATAAAAAGCGTGTACATGTGAATGATATATAACAAGCATGTTTCTGATGTTTTTAATTTTTTTCGCTCAGAGAAGTGTTGACTGATGTGAGGTTTCGAAGTGTTGGTAGAAAATCAAACTCTTTCCAAGAGTACATAAAAAATGTAGCCAAAAAATTGAATCCACCAGAATTAAAGGTATGGAACTTGTTGAGTATAAAACTACGGTTACGAAAAAATTTCCTGTAGAAAATAGAATTTTTTTTTAAAATATTAGATCACTGAAGAAGAAGTAAATGAATACTTATCAATCTACAAAAACGTTTGGGAGGAAATGAAAAGATATCATTGGGTAATAACTAATATTATTTATATTATATATTCATTCGCGCGAAAATTAAATACCTTTTCTAATCATATATTCCTTAGTTGATTTCCGCGCATATTATGACGCATTCGCGCGAAAGTTAAAACGTGTGAATATCTAAGTTCTAGAAACTCCATTTCTCGAAATCATCATATCTGCTAAAATTAATATCTTGTGTTGTTCGTACATAACTTAAATCTGCACAAAAAAACGCTAAAGATGAAACAGAAGGCATGTTGCGCAAAATTTACTGCGTGTTTACATAACATAAACCTTATTGATGTATTGTGTATTATTTTCAGCTTCGAATGCAATTAGCTCCGTGTATAGAGAAGCTTATACTGCTGGACCGGTTATGTTGTTTGGTCGAATCTGTAAGTCTCTCATGAATAACAAGGAGAATCTAATAGACATAATAATAAAAATGTGGCTGATAAGGATTTGTAATCGTAATTTTCCGAGTTGATATAAAAGTTAATTTTCCGTCCTATTTCTAAGATAAGAAGTCCTTAACAAAATATATCATTGGAATCTAATTCGCGATTAAAAGCTTGATCCAGATTTTGTGAGTTCAGAAAGAAAACGCGAAATCGCGGACTTTTTTCTCGCTAAAAAACTCTGACATTTGCTAGTTCTAACAATCTTCTGTTCTTCATCTAAAGCTGTGAAGTAATCTTTTACTGGCGCGAATATTTAAATTTTACCTCGTGGCAAATGCGCGGGAAAAAATAGGCAAATTCTTATAGGCTCGAATTTTGATGGGTGAAAAACTTGCAATGCGAACTGAAATGGAAACTGCTTTTTTTATTTATAGCAAGGTAGGTTTTGTTGAGCAACACGCGAACTGTAGTATGTTATTGTATATCAAGTGAGATATTATCGTGTATTTTCAGAGTTTCGCGTCTGCATCTATCGTACAAATATTTTCATCCGTTATTTCACCGCGATGTTACGCACTCGTATGTATAAAGAGTTGATGTCTAGTGGAATTCGTGACTGGTGGGTGTAAGAAAAGATTTTATTCGTTTTTAATGTACATGACGTAATCAAATATTTGTAAAAAAGATATTACAAGAACATGAACATCGTATTAAACGCCTCGTCTTCTATGAAGTCCACCTCAAAAGTAGACATTACGCAACTCATGACCGCAACGATGAAATATGGGGAAAATATTGGTACGGTAATTTTAACAAAATATATATATGAGATACAAGCTTGGGATTTACTCAAGCATCTAATCGCAATTCCTTTATGAGAGTGTTGTAAAACAGTTGTTATTGCAATGATACCTCTCTGCAAGCGACATTAACGATGTTCGAAAGATAATAGAATATGGAGTATGGAGGACGGTGTTAAAAAAAAAAAGATTTTTTTATGACAAAAATTATTCAAATGATTTTTAAAACGATAGTGTATTCTAGCCTATAGTCAAATGAATTTTGGATACCTTTTCCATAACTTTTTTTTACCTCAAGCTGGCATTTTGTATATCGTGGCCATTTGTATATAGCTTTTGTCCGACAGCAATGGGTCAGCAGAACCAAACCAACTTGCGACATGATGGTTACATGGAAACGTTGTTTTCTTGTATGTTTTGGAATAGTTCAGTGCGCAAAGGATCCAGCAACAGTTAGGACATTTTAAGAGTCAGCTATGAATAAGTGAAATTCACAATAGTTAAGCAACTTGAACCAAAAAAGCGTGTTCATTCTTGAATTTTATGCCCGAGTAAAATTATAGATTCTCGCCAATAAGACGCTCGACAAGGTAGAAAAATTTTAAATTTCGTCCTCACAAATAATTACGTACCTTAACTTTTTCATGGTTTTAATGACCGATCGAAAATTACTAAAGGTTAAAAACAGGCGTTAACTAACACTGCCCTAATTCATACTCCACGTTAGTTTAAAGCACATTATTTATTTTCCAGGTGTCCGCTCATTAATACGCGTTTATAAATATCAGTATATATTTGAGAGGCGTTACAAAATAACCGCGCGTTAATTAAAAATTTATACAACTATATTCGAGTAAATATAAAATATAGATTAAATAGAAAAATACAAAATTATATAAATAAAATTTTTTAGAATATATTTTGAAAAAGTCAGCTTATAAAAAACAAGAGGTAAAAATGATTGGAATTTTCATACGACCACTTAGATTGTTATATAAAAACCGCTTAATTAAAAACCACTCAAATGAACTTCGTGCCCAGGCCAAGGTAATCAAAGTTAATCATTAACCATTTATATCTACAACTTATAAAACTTAAAATTGTATTTACATTTTACGATATTCCCTGTGCACGATGTAAAAATACTTACATCGCAAATTTCAATGATTTCTCATTGGATTAACTATAACTACATTCACTGGAAATTTTTGAGCAGAAAAGATTCAAAGTTCATCCAACACCCTGGACGTAATACTGGCGAAATTTTTAAAACAAAAACATTTTATTACTGATTTCTCCCCAATTTAATGTTGATTAGAGGTCATCCATAGAGTACGTCGGCGCCTTTGGGGGGAGGAAGGTAAAACTAGGGACAAAAACGGGGGAGGAGGGTGTTCAGCCGTAAGTGAACATGTCTATTTAGAGAGAAGAGAGCATGAAAGTCCTTTTTGTTATCCATCATGAGAAGAATTTTGAATAGAGAATTCCTAGCAGTTATTTTTGTGTAGGGAACTTTTCTGCTTTTACTGAGAAGCCATACTAAGCTTCAATAATGGAAGAACAATTTGTGTCGACATGGACATGGCGTGGGGGATGTTAAAAAGCGAACAGGAATGGTTAAGGGTTAAAAAATCGGCAACTTTGTGCGGATGTCCATAATAGATGGCCCTTAATCAACATTGCACATATACATGTTTTTCATACGTAACATACTGTTGCTAGTAGTCTGTTTCTTAAAATCGTGTTTCTTAAAGAAAAACGTGTAATCCACAACATTCAATAAGGAGAGAGGCGGCTATGTTTTTATGTAATTTATGCCTGTTGCAGCTCGAAGCAGACAATGTAGCCAAATAAACACTCGACAAATTTCCAACTACTATCACAAATACGTGACGCCGTTGTATCTGATGTTAAAATATTGTTTCAGAAACTTAAAAATAAATTCATACTGATCCACGCAGCTGATAAAAAGACAATTTCTTTCTTTTAACCGTTGCACCACGTGATCTACTATCACGTGATCGTTTTCATCCAATTGTTCAACGCACATACTGCAGGCGAGCATGCAGCCACTCCTTTCAAATCCGTCGTTACAATGCACGACAGTCGGTTCAGTAGCGTTACACCTCTGCATTTCATTAGCGATATACGTGACGCTTTTTAACGACGTCGGTAACCCATGACTCGGCCAGTTTAAAACTTGGTAATGAATGACGTCATGTTCGTCGTCTGTTTCGACATGTCGTATTCGCATTTCTCTTTTAATGACTGAATCAACAGGATATGTCTCACTTAGTACAGTGATGCTGAGAGGTGAAAATGTTATGGTATCGTTGTTGAAATACGAAGGAACTGATTCGCCATCTTCCTCGATAGCATTCAACATGACAATGTTTTTTATTCCAGAATCATAAACCATCAACCAAAAGTCTTTACAAGTACTTTTAAGCGGTGCTTGAGTTGATATCAAATGGTTGCTCACTTGAGTAGCATTTATGTAAGTTTCACTAAGAGTAAGCCCTGTGGCTAATATCTTCACTCTGTAAGTGTCAAGTGGTGTTTTGTCAGGATAGCGGTTTTTGTGCGCATGCTCTGTTTTGTAAGATTCGAGCTTGCTCTTTTGTGGAAGATTTTCTGCATATTCCTGAATTTTGTTGAAATATTTCGTGTAACCGTTGACATTGCTTCGCGGCACTAGTCGTTCCATCATTGTTATAACTTCATCTATATTTGACTTGCTTACGTCGACAGATGATGATAGTTTTTCCAGGTAAGCGAGCACTGCATCGTAAACAAATTGAAACTGGTCCTCTGTTTGAACAATGCACACGCGGCGAGTCCGCATGTAGTTGACATAATTGTACACATCAATCAATTGCGCACGACTTATATTCTCAATGATGGCATCTATCGCTATAAATGCTCCAGTGCGTCCAACACCAGCACTGAAAAGAATGAAACATCTTCATAAAATCCGCCGTATTGTGACGTAATGTAAGGACAGACAAATGTGAAAGCAACCCCCAATAACTTCTTATACAAAAAATAGAAGTGGAATAACTTAATTATTCGTTATAGGGGCAACAAAACAAATTAGGCAAATCTTTTTGGAAGATTTAATGCTGTTACCCACTTACCCAGAAACTGATTTTAGTTTTATGCGCAAAAAAAATTTAATATGAATGCGCAAAATTTGCGACAATTAATTCTGGCAAAGTTTTTCGAGATCTCCTTTTGTAGCACCTCTAAAAAATCGACTTTGTGAAATATTTAAATGCGCAAAAACAAATTTGTCGACCCAAACGTCGACTCATATTTTCTTTAGCCGGTTGAGTCGACAGTACACTTTCATGTTAGAAATTTTCGCGGGCAATGTTCACGCCATTGGTGAAATTTTAAGATTTCGCAAAAAATTTTTTTTCATGAAGAAGATGTCAATTCACGAAATTCGCAAAAAATTCTGACATTAAAGTAGCGTTACAACTCTTAGCGTTGTGTTACAGTACAGAGCTTCCACTAACCTGCAGTGAACAACAATGGGAGATTTATGATCACCTCGCCATCTGTTTATTGCTTCTCTAAACGATAATATCTCCTCGGTATTATTAGGTACTTTACGATCATTCCATGCAGCAAAATGAAATAACTTCAACTCGCGTATTCCAGATGAAGGCTTTTTATAAAGTTGCAGCGACGTAACGGCATAGCCCACAAATTTTTCAAACGATTTCATTTTAGCGGTTAGTTTTCCATATTTAACTGCAACATTATTCGCAGTTGGCCAGTACAATGGGAATTTTATAATACCATTTTCAATTCTTTGTCCTAGTATAACAACAGCTTTCGTTTCATACTGCCAAATCATTCTCCAAAAATCATTGAAGGTGGATGGCAATGGTCCCTGGGTTGCTATATACGCTTCCCTCCTAACATACCCACTAATTAAACTAGCATTTATGTAGTCGGTAGATTTCTTATCAGTATCCAGTATGACGCGGCTATGATCGTACGGCACTATATCGTCATGTCGGTTCCGACCTGCGTTCACTGCATCTGTACCACAAACGCGCTCATATTTACCTCCATTATCTAAAGATGCAAACTGTTTTGAAAGAGTATTGTCGGATTTTATCATGCGGACATATCTAGAAAAATCTTCAACAGCTACTGGTTTATAAAAATCGTCCACCTCGTACTGTAATGGAAAATAGCCGTAAGTTACATTGCTGTTAATAAGATCATTTTCAAAGGCTAAATTTATTTTGCCTTGGAGTACTGATGATACTCTTCGTGAAGGAGGGATTTGCTGGGAGTGACTTTCCTTTGACGTGTCCATACTAGAGTCACGTTGACGATGTTTACGAATTTGACAATATACCCATAAGAAAAATGACGTAAACACAACAAAGATGGCGGTTACAATAATGGCGGCCTTTACTCCAGCAGAAACTGCAGGTTTATCATCTTGTCGGGGAGCGATTGTAGTCGTCATGTTTTTAGTCACCTGAATAACTTCTAACCAACCTGTCTTCCTTTCGTCGGATTTAAAACAAATTCGAATTTTATTAGCCGTCCCAGGAAGCAAGTCTTTGATGACATACCCTGTTTTATTGAGTGAAACGGATGTGCTAAAAAACCCTAAAAAAACAAAAACAGGATCGTTTGAGGAGTAAAAGTAACTCCCCTCAAAAAAAGAAGATAAAAAATAAATAAATAATTAAATAACATCATCCTGCATACGAATAATCAAAAACTAGCATTTACCTGAAGAGCATTCACACGAAATATCAACTACAGAATATTGTGATGTACATGCATCAGCCCAGGAACACTCTATCGAATCTGTCCCTGGAAAGAACTTCAAGCCCGTTGGTTTCAACTGGCAATTATTTGTGGTTAAATTAGCATTCACTCCACACTGGAAGACTGAATCAACAGTTTGACAAGCTGAAATGTTTACAGATATTTCGTCACATTTATCCAAAAAATCGAAAACAAATTCTCGCCTGTTTTTCACAATCACATTCCGATGTATAGAAGCCAATAAGAATGTTGTTATATTTCCAAAGCGTAAATTAGGAGATGGTAAATCCCACTTAAGACGAATCGCAGTTTGATTTATCCGATGAGATGTTAAACTTAACGGAGGTCCTTGTGGAATACCATATGGAGTTGTAAATATTTTAGGTTTTGAATAACCATTGTGGAGTGAAAGCACCGCTTGGTATGTCATACCAGCACTGACCTCGACAATGCTGCTTTTATTGTCAATAATAACAGTTCTTGAAGGGCATGGCAAATCACCTTTTGATAGACATGATATGTTGAGCATTTTTCTAATTGGTGCAAACTTACAGTCATCAAGATATATTATTGTAAAATTATATCTACTGGTACCAGCATTTGTTGCGACATAATTAATCATAAAATCAAGATTTGATACTGTTGGTAGTGTGACGAAATCAAAATAAGTTTTGTTGTTACTTAATAAATTTGAGTTTGAAAATAGTCGAATTGAAACATTGTATCTTGTACATGACTTCAAATTACTAATGTTAAACTCAAAACTATTATTAGACATATTGAAAGAGATCGTCCGATTAGGAAAAGCTAAGACAATTCTACTTGGTCTGCACACGTAATTTTGCACTGTTCCAGAAAGCACAACATTCGTAGTTCCGCTTTTAACTGAAGATATATTTATGTGTGGAAAAAACACGTTAGTTTGCAAAACTGTAGTTGCATTTGATACATTTTTACTGCCTGGATAAGAAGTGGTGCAATTTACTTCGAAGTCGCACTGGTTTTTCAAGCATGTGTCGCATAAATAAGGATGAATTTTCCGTTTGTTTATACTGATAATACCAGCTGAGACATTACTGTTGCTTTCTGTTGGAACGACAGGGACAGAAACAGTTGTACCAGCAAAAAAACATGTTGATAGACTCCCCTTTTGTCCTGAAACATAAACTGATACATTGGTCTTATCAATTAGGTTTACATCAGATACATTCAAATGAATTTTAGGTACTTTAGAATTGCTACAGAAGGTCATTGTTACATTGATGCAACTGGAAAAAGTAGGGTTTTGGTGTTGAATGATGACAGAAAATGACGCTGCATATATATCAATAATGACCACGTTTGAAGTTGTGTTTTTAAATTCCACATGATAAGAATTGTTATTGCTGTATGCATAAGTAAGCGAGACCAGCTCATAGCGTATCCCACTGTTATTTTGACTATTGTTTCCATTGAAAGACAATTTTGCTAAAGTTCTTGAAAATTGTGGATGCATTATTAACAATAGTTTTTTGTTTACCACCAGTTAAACAGACTTCGTGAGATGAATCTATAAAACAAAAAAAAACAAAAAATGAAATAACTATTCATATATAATTAGACAAGTATGGAATGAATGTTATAACTATATCCATCAATGTGCTTGTCATAATGGAAGTAATTATAACTAATATACCACACATAACTTATTAAAGAAATTATATTATAAAAAAGATTATTTTCTCTGATAAAGAAAAATTGTGAAATCTAATTGAGCTAATTATTTTGTAATCTAAACTACATGACTTCGTAATTCACTTAAAATAATTCACTTGATGACAATACTTTATTCATAGCAACAAAACAATGCTTAATAAAAACAAATTTTCTTCCTACGCAAATATGTTTGTAAATTTCAATTTCTGGTTAATAAGGGGAAGGGTGTGTTTATAGCAAAAAATTTTTATAAATATTGTTAAGAAGAAAATTGATATCTAGATACATTATCATCACCTTTAAATTACGACCATGGCCACATGTTATTCTTTATTGTTGGTATTCACTTGTGGCAACCTCTTAAATTACTGTCAATCAAATGAATTCATGTTGCAAAAATTAAAACTGTGATTATACACCACAAATCACATTAAATATAACTTCCTGGTGTTGTAAGAAAAGCTACATAACTTTAAAAGTGCTATGTACTCATACATTTTTCTAAAATTACTTGATGCAGTATTCTATAATGCTTAATAAATTTCATAAACCATTATTTGAATATGAAAACAATGGGCGTCAGAGCAATTGACATAATAACCAGTCCTGGTTCTCGGTGGGCAATGTTTTAATCAAAAAAATTGTTTTGCTCTTTTCCGAAAAAATATGTATTGATCCATATATCTTCAAGAAAAGTTTTCAAACTTACATTCATTAAACCTATTCAGGCAGGGGGACTTAAAAGGCCCCTTTCTAATATTATTGTAAAATTTCTAAAGCATACCATTTTAGGTGTTAAAATTTGGTGACTTTCATCATTTTAGTTAGCTTCAAGATAATTTTACACATCTAAAACGTTTGCAACAGTTTGCAACAGTTTCCTATCCCAGTATTTTAGCCTTTTTTTGGTTTGGAAATATAAGATGACTTCATTTTAACCTGAATGACATCATCCAATTTTTTTTATTGCAATTTTTCTCTGTGTGCCAATACAATGTTTCTTTCAACACTTATAACTTATTGATAAATAAACAATTCTACTACAACTATTTGTGTTTTACGAAACTATTGTAGTCACAAGAATATGTTATATACCTAAAATCTCTTTGTATTTGATACTGTGCTAGGACTTAAATTAGGATGTATAATAATTTAGTCTAACTTGTAATACTCATATTTGTAAGCGTTGTGATACTTTATACAAGACCAAGGAAGGTTAATTACATTTTTGTTAAAACAGTTATTACATGTATATAAATATAATTTTATGCATAATAATTTTCAGACAAGGTCATTTTAAGTAAAATATGACCAGCTTCCTTTTGTAGCAGCCTATTATCAGTTTTAAATCTTCAGTGATTTAATCAAAGGTTACAGTAGTTATTATGAGGAATACATCAGTTGTCCTTTACGAATTGTTCCAGAAGTCAGCAAGGGTTATTAAAAGGCACGTTTGTTACATGGGTTGACAAATTGCTGTATGTATGCAAATAATCAAAATTTTACTGCTTCTTTTTCGTTCAAAAAACCCTTCTCTGCAACAGTCATATAATACAAGATGTATATATATAGACTTTTAAGTTATATACGTTGCCATAAAAAAATACACAATTATATATAAATAAGAGTATACATGTTTGTTTTCGTGTATGTGTATATACTTTCTTAAAAAATGTTTCTATCATTTTCGGTACATGCTTTTTTGATTGATTTTTTAAGTTTGTGTGATACCACATTTTTCCATAAGTTCATGTCTTTGCTATCCCCACTTTATTAAAAAATGTTTACATCAAAAAATTTATTACCAACTCGTTTTTTCAAAACGTGAAAACAAATTTTAATCTGTTTTTAGCTAATGTTCTTATGCTGTGATGATTATAAAAAATTGATATATTTTGTTTCCTGCAGGCAACATGTTACAAAACACAGATATACATATTTATGCAGACAGTTTGATACAATTTACATACTCCTAGAAAAAGAACCCTGGTTGCGAAAAAGCATGTGAATTTCTTTTTCAGAATGGCTCATACTTACACCTATAATACCTGCATCTTTACAGTTATTCAACATAGCTAAAAGATATTCACTCCAGCACAGAATTTTAGCTTAAGCTAACTGGAATTTCCTTAACAACCCATTGTGTTATATGCATACTAGCTAATATATACACGGTTTAAGAATTGTAGCTAGCTGTTCTGCCCAATCTAAGGACGCTGCCCAATCTTTGGACATAAAATTGCCCAGTCTTAGACTGGCCGGCCAGTCTTAAGACTGGGCAGGGCGTCACAAGATTGGGCAAAAGACCATGTTAAGCCCATCTTTGGACGCCTTTTAGACTTTAAAGAAGGGATGTGCCGCGCAAGCTCTGTTGTTTGCAAGACCCAACAAACATTCTCAGGCACATTAAAACATCATATTTTGGGTACTGTCGAATTGACCCATGATTGATATTTATGAAGAATCAGAAAAGTCGTATTCAACCATATTATTAGTTAGCTAGCTGTTAATTTCATTGGATGAGATGTTTAGCCAGCTATAGCGAGCTGTAGCCAGCTAGCTAGCTAATATGGTTGAGTAGTTTCAATTTTTTTAAACACATGTTTAATACATGGTATATATAAATTTTTGGTTTTTTAATTTTCCAAGAAAAGTTTCAATTTAAAGTTCCTTTTAAGGGGTAGAGTCTAAAAATTTTATTGTTCTGTTTGTCTTCCACAATTGTTCTAAGATTGGGCATGTACGTCTATAGATTGGACAGTCCAGTCTTAAGACTGGCCACCCATTTGTCACTGTCGGAAGATTGGCCTGGCCATTCTTAGGACGGGGCGTGTTCCAAGATTGGGCAGAACATAGCTATATAAAATAAAAAAGTTTGAAAACCAACGAAACTCATTGGCTTTAGCTAGCTATATATACCTGAAATGCTGCCACCCTCACAGGCTACGGACTCAACAGCTTTAATAAAATCCACATACGACCATAACAATACAGATAAAGAAAGTACCATAAACTTGTAAAAATTTAATTTCATTTTAGAGCTTGTTCAATTTGTCGAGGGTCTTCCTTTGTGTGTGGTATGTTTGTGTTATGATGTCCTGTCCTGTTTTTTCTTCTCATACCTCTGGTTAACTTTTGATCTCCGGCTAATGTTTTTATTCTCGTTTATCCAGCTTAATTTTTCGACCATTAATCGACGTCATGCGTGCATCCTACGCACACACGATAAATGTTGATGCAGGAGGGGTGGAGAACTGCAACCTTTTTAAGAAATTCAGAAACACGTTTTTTTTTTAAAAACGGATACCTTTGTTTTGCAAAACCCAGCGATAGAGGCTTTGCTCTAAATCATAGAAGCGAGCTGAAATGAATTAGTCCACTCAAAATGATATAGCACCTCCTCATAATGGAGAGATAGCCCGATGATAACTGGTAGCTGGTAGCTGAAATAAAGTGGTTCATAACTGAGACCAATTGAAACTCTTTCTCTGTAAGATGCATTTCTATAAAGATCAGATTATTCAAATTGCTTTAAATGTTTTTGCTGACTGGCTATATTTGAATCAAACTTTCAGGACTAAAATATGTTTTGGTTCAGATAAGAACAAACAAAATTAAAATATTTTGAATTTGCCACAGAAAGTTATCCCTTGAACAGAATATGACATGTGTGCACAATCACATTTTTTTCATCAACAAATGTGAGAGGAGATTCGAGGGCTTTTGATGAGAATTTCAAGATGTTTTTAAGATGATGACAGTGTTTTTGTAAGAAAAATATTTGAGCACATTGTCATATTTTTCCCGCCAAAAAAACATTTAAGATTTTAAAGGTGATGCCATGAATGCGTGAAGAACAAATTATTGATTTATTTGCATTTTGAAAAACAAACATTGAGGTGAGTATGGCCGTTCTATCAGTGTGTGGAGATATCGTTTCTTTATGACTTTTAGTCTGTTATTACATCTAGGAAGATAGAAATTCTCCCATATTGACATTTCCAAGGCATGGCCCTGTAATCCTGTATAGGTAAAATTACTAATATTCTTTGTAGTTTTCGTGGGGGAGAAGTTTTCAAGATGTTGTTTACAAATTTTTGGCGGGGAACAAATTTTTGGTGAATAAGAATAAGAATAACTAATGTACGATGGCCCTGAAGGGTCATACACTTCTCACCAAATTTTTTTACTTCCCGATTTTTTTTTTACTTCCCGCTACTTTTTTTTTACTTCCCGCTACTTTTTTTTCACTTCCCGCTTTTTTTTTCACTTCCCGCTACTTTTTTTTCACTTCCCGCTTTTTTTTTCACTTCCCGCTACTTTTTTTTCACTTCCCGCTTTTTTTTTTCACTTCCCGCTACTTTTTTTTCACTTCCCGCTTTTTTTTCACTTCCCGCTTTTTTTTTCACTTCCCGCTTTTTTTTTTACTTACATAAAAATTCACTCCAAGCACTTTTTTTATTGTCTCATGACAACATTCAAACATGGCGACGGTTCCAGATGAGATAAAAACAGTAGTGGAAAAGTATTTCAACGAAGGGCTGACATACACTGAAATTATTGAATTTCTCAGGATACAACATAACTATGAAGTAAGCTTGTCGACTGTTAAAAGATGGTTAAGTTATTTTGGATTACGCAAAAGACCTCTATCAAATAACAGAAGTCCTCGTATTACGGTTAGGGAAGCTGTTAGAGATGAACTGAGCGGAAGTGGTGCAGGAGTGGGGTATCGTAGAATTCATAGAATTTTGATTTCAAAAGGCATTGCATGCAGAAGGGAAGATGTGAGAAAGTTTATGAAGCTACTCGACCCAACAGGTGTTGACTTACGACGACGAAAAAGACTTCACCGCCGCAAATACAGATCTCCCGGTCCAATTTTGCGTGGCACATTGACGGTCATGATAAGCTTAAACTCTATGGATTCAGTATTCATGGATGCATAGACGGCTTTTCTAGGAAGCTTATTTGGCTGGAAGTTGGAGCAAGCAATAAACTTCCAGAGGTGGTTGCAGGATTTTATCTCGAAGCTGTCTCTAAATTAAAGGGAGTGCCACTGACGATAAAAGCAGATGACGGTACCGAGCACTCACTAATCGAGCCTATGCATATTTACCTTAGATCGTTATCAGGAGGACAAAATGTGAATGACAGTTTTAGTAGAATAAGTTCACCACAAAATCAAAGAATTGAATCATACTGGGCTATGTTACAAAGGAACAAAATTGGTTGGTGGAAGCGCCTTTTTGCAGATTTAGCTGACCTCGATATGCTTGACACATTAGATCCGGTATTACTCGACTGCATTCACTTTTGTTTCATGCCATTAATTCGAAAAGATTTGTGCTCAATCATGTCACACTGGAATTCGCACATAATTTCTAAAAGTCGAAACAATGGTCCTAGTGGCCGTCCAAACTGTATGTTTCATCTCCCTCATTTATATGAGGCAGAAAACTTTTTACAACAAGTTGATCAAGAAGAAGTCGATGAGTTTTTTCCTGTGGTCGAAAACAACGTGTTAGATGTTTCAAGCGAATTTACAGAATTCGCAGAGTATTTTCTTGCAAGAGACGGATTAAACCGTCCTGTTAACCCTGAAGAGGCCTTGAATCTGTACATTTATTTACTCGAAAAAATAGCACATTTTTCCTGATAGTCTATAAAAATAAGTTCAGAGCACTAAGCAATTATTTGTAACATTGTTACGTTTTTATGTTGCATACATGGAGAGGTATAGAATCTAACAATGACAAAATTATTAGGTGGTAGCAAATAATTAATGATGTTAAAACAATCTACAATGTATATATACAATGGTTGAAAATAAAAATAGAAATAAAATATAGAAAATACTCATATATATTTCATATCTCACATTAGTTGTTATGTTGAATAAAAAAGAAGAAATTTTATCCTTGTCCCAGGGTATCTTGGCCCCTGAGCCGTTATTAAGAGCAACGAATTATTTCCACTGTTATCAAATTTATCACAAAGGCAAAATGCCCCCGGAACGAAGTTGAAGAAATTTGGGAATATGTGCAATGGGGAACAAAACGTTATCCATCGATAAAATATTATCTATTCAATATTAGCTAAAATATAAAAGCATAAGCTAGCTACAGTGCTCATGGCCATGCATTGATCATAGCAGAACAGAAAGAGAGTAAAGATAGCTATAATATTAAATGAATCTCCCCCCCCCCCTCCCCCCCCCCCCCCACCCAGTGTGTCAGCTTTTATCCCTAGAATAAACAACACTTAGAAAATTTAGAGCTCGTATTTAACTAGATCAAGAATAAACCAAACTACGACGCCAAACTTAAATTATAACATTATCGAGATCTAGGATAAACCAAACTTAAATGATAATACTGAAATAAAACCATCTAAGATCTGCCAAATTTAGTTGGCCACCACCTAGTTGTTGAGAATATGGAGCGCGAAAGAGTAGAAAAAGATGCGAGAATGATCAAAACGTGCGGAAGTAAAAAAAAGCGGGAAGTGAAAAAAAAAGCGGGAAGTGAAAAAAAAAGCGGGAAGTGAAAAAAAAGTAGCGGGAAGTGAAAAAAAAAAGTAGCGGGAAGTAAAAAAAAAGCGGGAAGTGAAAAAAAAAGCGGGAAGTGAAAAAAAGGAGCGGGAAGTAAAAAATTTGGTGAGAAGTGTATGACCCTTCAGGGCCATCGTACTAATGATATAAATACTGACAGCAAGAGATGGGCCAGACCATTAAAAAGATGTACCATATCCACCACAAAAAGGCGCTTGAATGTGAGAGACATTGTGACAAAGTTTTAATTTCCTTTTTCACGATTTAGAATTTCGCGGTTGAAAACAAAACCCTGATATTTTGCAAATTTTGATATCGCAAATTCTTGAAAAACACGCAAAAGTTCGAAATTTTTAGACACCATGAAGTGGTTTAGTATTTCATTTGCTCAGAATGTGTAGAAAACACTCTACAGCATAGAAGAAACTTGAATTTGTGCTTGTTCATAGTTCATTTTGACCATGTAAACAGACTATGTACGCTCAAGATAATGTAGGTAACAATAAATAAGTTAAAAAAGTCTATAAGGCGTTAAAGCGAATTACTTTATCTCCGCAATCATTGGCCACCGGGATAAGCTGCCTCACTCGTCACTAGGAAAGCTTAATTTGTATACAGGAATAGCCTCACTTTCATTTCATAACGATGAGAATGAAGCTTAATTTACGAAAAGAAGTATCTGTATATATGTCCGCAAAAAACCGTTGTAGAATTAAGTAAAAAGCACAATAGTCACCTCGTTCCCAGGTCTATTTCAACATAAAGAAAAACACAGCCTGATGCAACAATGACGTCACAACGGCTTACACTATATGAAGCGTGGTTAGCCTCACTGTGATGACGCGCCTTCATATTACCCAATCCTACTTAGTTATTTAAACGTCTTTATAGTTTGTATTATCACGTGACTTTCATTCAACCATTCATATATGATATAAAATATTAAAACAAATCCCAGTTCTCAACGCCATGTGTTTTAACATTTAAACTATTAAAAGAAAAAAAGAAACGGAAAAAAATTCATTCAAGAAAATAATATCAAGTTTGGAAGAAGAACGTTTTAGTAAAAAAATAACAATAAAATATTGTGGGAAGATTAAAAAGAAAAATAGGATTGATTGGCTTTTATATCGATCGAAATGGATAAAGGTACTTTTACAACGTAATTCTGGATTACTTTTTTTGACATTATCACTCTTTTATCTGTCAATCATTCAATGTCAGTTCACTTGAAAATCAAATAAACGTTATATAGTTTGCGAATCAGCCAAAAATAAAAAATTCGCGAGAATTTAATTTCGCGAATCAAGCAAAAGCCTTTTTTTTTCGTGGATATTTATTTCCCAACATTAAATTCTGTTTCAAATTTTAAAACACTACGCTTTTTTTCAGGTGATACATTTCTAGACATAACACCGCCAGAAGTTACTGAGTCAGCAGAACAAGCTTCAGATATCCCTTTAACATTGGCTTGCGATGGTACAGATACTGTTTTTTCACCAAAGCCCAAAGAACGCGAGTCTTGGGCAAACAAATCTGAATTTTTATTGGCTACAATTGGCCTAGCGGTCGGTTTAGGGAATATTTGGAGATTTCCTTATCTGTGTCAAAAGAACGGAGGAGGTAATTGGATAATTTTCCTTTACAGCTATACCTAACGAATATAATGCTATATTTTTACGATTTCTTACGATTTATACAATCAGTAAAAATAAGTTTAATGACTGATATCAATATTCATTGTACGAATTTCTGAGATTTGTTAGGCTGAGATTTCACGTAAAAGAACAGCGCACGACCCTTCATTAATTAACAATGTTGGGTGAATCAAAAATCTTTTAAGTTTAAAATTATTAATGAGCCGGTTGTTCAACCAATTAAAAATCAAATGTGAATTTACAATTTATAGCATCTTCAACTAATATGTTTTTTGCACCATAAACTGGAGATGTGCAAAGTTAGGTTGGATTCGGTTTAAAAAGTTGATCTCACCTTTAAGAAGCAAAGCCAGACAACATTATACATTAGTTTGCCCGTTTTTTTTATAAGAACCAGTAAAATCTGGCTATCCTTTTTTTAGTAAATTTTTAGCCTGATTTGTTCGTATTTTGTTCTTAATAGTAAGAACACAACTCCAGAATTCAGCCTCATTTTGTTCTTATTTAGAATTTTTTCCTCAAATTTTGCCGCTGCTCTGTAGCCGGTAATATGAAAAAAATTCGTGTTTTTTGTTGCTAATAGAGTTCTATAATTGCGTTCATGAACAATCAAGCCAATAGAAGCGGTCACGAACAAAAAATAATCGCAAAATTCAGACTCTCATTGTTCTTAGTTTTAAGATTTGATCCTGAAACTGGTCTTATTTTGTTCTTATTTTTCGGCAAAATTTGAGGCTTTTGTTCTTATAAAACTGTTCTTATAAAAAACCGTGTATCTGAGTAGAAGACGATAAAGAAAGCAACCATTCGATGCGGTTTTCACAGATACATTCTACTCACGATAACTATATTGTTCATTTATGAGTCATAAACATATGCCTGCTGAGATGTGTGGAAAATAATTTTATCTGAAATATAAAAGGATGTTTTATAAAAATGATAACTGAACAACAGATAACTGGTGAAATATTGATGTTTCTTCAATGAATGCAGATTTGTTTATTAATGGTAAATATTGTAAATAAATAATAGAAAGAAATAATTAGTCGATTTCACAACCAATATCTACAACTCGCACTAATTAAAAGTGAAATAAATATTTAAAATTTGTCACAACACGTGATACAGAAGTAGCTTTCACACAAATTAAGGGAAGCTGGTGAAATATAGCTGATAAAGTCGTGCTACTTCTCTGACACCTCTAATTTCTCAAAGATTTCATACTAAAAATACAATAATATCATGTAACATGTTTATTACAACTAAAAACTACATGAACCAACAAACAGCTGCTTTACGAGTTGTAATAATATTCATGTTAGACAGATGTAAAATACTTGGTCGCTGTCTTTTTTGCTTTTCTCAACTTTGTTTTAAACATCTGGTCAATGTATAACTTATTGGAATTCTTTTTTTGAGGGCCCAATTTTGCGAGCGTTTTACGTGGAATTTATTTGTCCGAGTCAATGTTTCACAAAAAAGTGTGGATTTATTTTTGCGAATTACAATAAAAAGATTGACAATTTTGATTCGAGAAAACAAATATTAAAATAAAAAAATGCGTTTAATGCGAAAATAAATAACTGTGATCGAATAAGATAAAATTAAATTAATTTTTTTTGCGAATTACGCCAAAAATCGCGAAAATTATTCCACGCAGAAATAAATCCCAATAACGCAACATTTCAGTAATGGTTCCTTCATTACACGGCTTGGGATTTATCTTTCTCTATTTTAGGAGTGTTTTTGATCCCGTTTTTCATCTTCATTATAATCGAAGGAATTCCTTTGTTTTTCATCGAACTTGGTGTTGGTCAGAGATTTCGAAAGACCGCTGTTGAAGCATGGGCGTGGTATGCACAAAGGATTAACAGGGATTGGCATCTCATGCATGATCACATCAATGTTGTTATGCCTCTACTACATCATCGTGATAACATGGTGTGTGTACTATGCCTTTCTATCGTTGACTTCCGAGCTTCCCTGGCAAAAGAAAAATTGTGAAAACTATGATATATACATGAAATATGTCAGGTTAGAGAGAAACGTTACAGAGACGACAAACACTACATTCTTTAACTCCACATCAAACAGCACCTTCATCAATCCATTTTCAGCTAAAGTAAGTGTAAATATCAATTTGTAATAAAAATGTTTCATGTAAGAAAATTTTAATGCACACATAGGGAAAGATTAAAATATACACACATTTTTACAAAAAACACGCGACTGCGATTGCAAATAACAGTTAACTCGTGAATTTTTTAAAAAATTGTGACTTTAGATTGATAGAGCTTTTAAGGGTATAAAACGGGGGCAAAGCTTTACAAATTTTCCTGAAATCTCCATCCAGGCTGAACCCCAAAAAGTGCTTTTTATAATTAATACCACCGTAATAATTTCCGCAAAAACGTTCGCTAGTGCCAAAAATTAATATGCCGAAATTATACTTTTTTAAAAAAACGAAACTGATTGGCGTTTTAAACTCATCTATATATTTTTCTTAAACCATCCTAAACTCTACTTATTATTTAAATTGGCGAATTTGAATTTACGCGAAAAATTAATGCATTCGAAATATCAACGTTTCAATCTTTCTAACTGCTCGAAAAATAGCACAAATAATGTAGATAGGAATTAATTACAGGTGGAAACAATACAAGACATGCTGTATCCAAGACCCTGCACAATATCAGTGGTATGAAAGACTCTTCAAGTCTCAACGAGTATAGATGATACAGGCGCTGGAATTAACACAAATCTACTTTGGTCTTTGTTGTTGTCGTGTTTGTTGTGTACGCATGTATTGTGAAGGGAATTAAATCCAGTGGCAAGGTCAGTGAAAATAAAAGAACAAAAGGTGTTAAACTGCTAGATGTTTCAGTTGCTCTGTTATCATGCTTCAGAAATTATTATACGAATTACAACAACAGCTTCGATACAGGGCTTTTATCATTTGTTACCAAACTAAAAGAGGTTGGAATAAACTGGGGGAAGATATGGTGGAAATTTTACTCAAACTTAATAATTTGGGAAGTTGGGATAAAAAGTGGGGGGGGCATAATAGATAGGGGGTTAGAAAAGGAGGTGTGGCGGTAAGGGTGACTGAAGAATATCTAAAGGAAAAATGAAAAATTATATAGCGGGGAGGGGGGGGGACTTCTATTAGACACCAGAGTGCAACGATAGACGCCCCCCCCCCAATCCAAAAAATTAAAAGACCTGGGATTGAGGGTGACAAATCAGATAAACACACAGAGTTTTTTAGACGACTTACAGTTATTATATTGCAATAGACAGTAAGTGATTGAATCCATTTTAATGTTTTTCCAGGCTGTCTACTTCACAGCAACGTTTCCGTATGTTGTATTAATTATCCTGTTTTTTCGTGGTATTACTCTACCTGGTGCTTTGGATGGAATCAAAGAATTGTTCACACCAAAGGTTTGAAAGAAATTTCAACTTACCCATATCTTTTCTTCTTAATGTTTCCTAATAGTGACACCAATTCTTAACATTGTCCGTCTTTCTATGTGCTAAATATGAAAATTATAAAGGCTAGAACTTGTAGTGACATAAAACCTGTTTTTCCTTTCTTCTCCTGTAGTGGGAACTACTTGCTAAACCTGAAATTTGGATGGATGCTGCCACACAAGTGTTTTTCTCCTTAAGTTTGGGATTTGGAGCTCTTATCGCATTTGCTAGTTACAACCCAATCAACAACAACATTATACGGGACGCCTACGTCATTGTACTGACGGATTGCGGAACTGCGCTGTTTGGAGGAATTGTGGTATACTCTATTCTTGGGTACAGACAGCATGAAACTAATATCCCAGTGAGCAAGGTGCGGTATTTTAGTGTTTTGAAATCACCATGATATGTAAGCTGTCTTTAACAAGTGATAATTTCTCTTACTTGCTATGTTTGTAGGAACGGTTTTTTTCTTCATAACTAATTAACAGGGATTTATTTCAGGGAGGAAGCGGACCTGGTTTAGCATTTGTTACATTCTCTCTGACGTCATGCTTTTGATGGATATATCGCCACTGTGGGCCATCTTATTCTTCTTCATGTTAATTTTACTTGGCATCGATTCAGAGTTTGGAACATTGGAAGGTGCAATAGCTCCATTGTATGATTTAAAAATCGTCAAAATGAAGAAGTTTCTCTTTCTACGTAAGATTTTCCTAATGCTTATTCAACACGTCTCTTAATGAAAAAATACATTTCTTTCATTCATTCATTCACTTTTCTTTTATTTCTCTTCTTCTCTTCTTCTCTTTTGCAGTTTATGTACTTGTTTTTTTTAGCAATCGTCATTGGAATCATGTTTTTAATTGATCTCAGTATGATAGCTGGTTTCGGCTACTATGTCTTCCAAATATTTGATAGTTATGCCGTCACAATTCCGTTACTGGTCATCGCGTTGACGCAGTGTATAGCAATAAGTTGGGTCTATGGTACGGACAAGTAAGTTGCATCTTACTGATAACATGGATAATTTTGGACAAAAATTATACCTTTTGAATCAAAAAGAAGCACTTACATGATAAGGAAGAACTTCAAAATGTCCAATTTTTGATTTTGTGTTTTCAAAAACAGCTACAGTTCGTGTTGATGCATTGAAATTAAATATTAAAATTTTTTACATCAGTTGTATCTCCGTTACGTTATGGTGATATCTTCTATGGTGATATCTGCTATGGTGATATCTGCTAAACTGTAATGACAACTTCTTCTAGATTTGCTGATGATATTGAATTCATGACTGGACAACGTCCATGGAAGTTTTGGATGTTCTGTTGGAAATATCTGTCACCATTTGCAGTACTCGTAATTTTAATTTGGGTTCTTGTCAACACTATACGAACTGTTCCTGTTTATTCATCATATGTTGGATGTCCTCAGGTATTTATATTGAATCTATGGTACATAAAGTAGTAGTGATTAAAATGAATAAGAAATGATTCCATAAACTTGTAAAGTTGTAAATACTCAGAGCAAAATGCAAGAAAAAAGGGATTCTTGCACTGAAAATAATATTTTTGTATGTTATGCAGGATTTCTTCAAATCTCAATTTTTTATATATTTTCTTGTTCTGAACTTATTAAAATGTTTGGGCACTTTGATGTCATAAAATAGTTTTGAAAAAATACTAAAATCACAATTTCTAGTTATAATTAAAGACAAAATTTTTAAACGTCCAAACTTTGCTTATCTCGAGATATCATCATCAAAAAGATAAGTCAGCGTCAGTTGACATTGTGTAACTTCCAAAGACATTTGGACAGTTAATTTATGTTAATTTATGTTACCTTATTACATCATTCATAATGATGTCAAAGGTCCGATTGAAATCTCTAAAACTATTTTTAATGCAAGGAACCCTTTGATGCTAGATGCTATATAAAATTATTTACGAAGTAGAATTTCTAAAAAAAAAATTATTTTTAATACAATCCGATTTAAATTCTATTTAAGGAAACAAGTGCTGAGAAAGGATGGACTGCAGATAAAGAATATCCAACATGGGCAAGAATTCTAGCAGCCATTATGGTGATATGCACACTGTCTCCAATTCCCTACTTTATAGTAAAAGAATGGCCTAAAAACTGGAAACAATTATTTAGGGAGAGATTTTTAAGTGGAATAGCTAACTATATGCCAGATCCATCAACATGGAAAGAAAAACATAACACTATGCTCTATGAACCAACATATCAAAATGAAAAAGACAAAAGATAGGCTGGGCCCTTTTCCAATCCAATGCTGTACCATTTTCCAGCCGACGCTGTTACAGAAATTATAGACAAAGGCTATACAAACTACAAGTAATATTATACTTCCAGAAAATATTTTGGAAGATCAGATGGCTGCAGTTACAAATCGAGTTTTTAAGAACTGTATAATATCATGTAAATATTAAAATATAAAATATAGAAATGGATTTTTTGAATCAGATTCTCTAAAGCCTCGTAAAGCCTTAGTAAAACCAATTTTTATTCTACAAGTCTGCAAAAAAGTCTCCTTTCGAAGTTGAGCAGTCAGCCATTTTCCTTTTTCTGTTTTGTTTCTTCTGTTTAACAGGTTCAATATGTTCATCATGAAGCGAGGACACATCCCAAAACTTTACAACATTATCACTAGCACAACTAGCTAAAAGTTGTTTATCTTCAGATAGTCTTAAATTTTCTATTCCAAATGTTCCATGTTTACCTATCGCACCAATAGCACGATGAGGAAGGATGTAAAGAGATCTAAATAAAGAAATTTCATGAACTCTATAGCAGATCACAACAAAAAGTTTCTGTTGTGCAGAAAAAAAACATGCAATTTTTCAACAGTGGCCACCCTTCTATAAGCAATCAGTGAGGAATGTTAATTTTTTATAACCTTTAGGCATTTTTCAGGTTCGCATTTATTTAATGTTACTATCAGAAAAATAACTTTTTATTCTTTAAAAATTTTGTTGATTGCTTGTTAGATTCTCCATGTTTACGCCTAAATCTCCAAATTTTCATTCTTTGGACCAGTTGTTTAGTGTAAGATCTCATCAAAATCTTAACTTCAGCCGTTACTAATTTTCAGCGCTTAATCAAGACAATACGTTGATACACACTATACATGTATTGTAAAGTATTTATGAATATTTATGCTGTTATTAATAGCAAACAATTATTAAAATAACCAGTCAGATCCTTTTGCAGACAAAAATGCAACATAGTTGATATAAAGGCACTGTCGAATCCTGATAAAAATTAATTTCTATACCTTATGTAACTGTCATCTGTACCAGTGCAAATAATATCTTCTGTGATTGGGCAAATTGAATCAATGGAATCGTTTTCTGTTGGAATGCGATCACTTATATCACCCCATTCTCCCCAAGAATAAATATTCAACACTCCATCTGCACTCCCACACACCACCTTTTGGCCGTTCTAAATGTTATTAGGTAAAAGTTGCAGACCAAGCGGTATAATGCAATACACATAAGATCACTACCATAACTACCTTAATAAAAAAAAAATTTGTGGATTTCATGAAATTTCGCATTGAGGCATTATTTTTTAAATGTTAAAAGTTTATCTGCGTTCAAGTGCTCACCTTCACAATAGCCACTGACAACAATTCTTCATCAAGTTGGTCTGACGCTTGCTCCAGAACTTTTTTACGTAAGTTATAAACAGACAAAACGCCATCACCACTACATTCATAAAAACAGATATTTTATCTGAATAAAGGTACTTGGACAAAATATCTAGTTTTCTCAAAGTGCTGGAAGTGTGCCACGTGGAAGACCATGGAAGCAATGGAAAGAAAACATAAATAAAGACCTTGTTTCAAAAAAAAATTTGAAAATAGACGATGCCTTTGATCGCGAAAAGTGGAAAAGGTCCATAAAACCAGAAAGTTTGGATACTAGAAAGCAATGTGCAACCCTCGTGGACGGGGATTAATGCACAATAAACGTGCAGTAAAGTATCTTGGTATATATGTCCGCAAAAAAGCCGTTGTTAGAATTAAGTAAGAAAGCACAATATCACCTCGTTCCCAGTGTCAATTTCAACATAAAGAAAAACACAGCCTGATGCAAACAATGACGTCACAACGGCTTACACTATATGAAGCGTGGTTAAGCCTCCACTGTGATGAACGCGCCTTCATATTACCCATCCTACTTAGTTATTTAAACGTCCTTTTATAGTTTGTAATTATCACGTGGACTTTTCATTCAAACCATTACATATATGATTATAAATATTAAACCAAATCCCAGTTCTCAACGCCATGTGTTTTTAACATTTAAACTATTAAAAGAAAAAAAGAAACGGAAAAAATATTCATTCTCAAGAAAAATAATATCAAGTTTGGAAGAAGAACGTTAGATAAAAAAATAACAATAAAATATTGGTGGGAAGATTAAAAGAAAATAAGGTTGATTTTTGCTTTTATATCGATACAAATGGGATAAAAGGTACTTTTACAGTAATCTGATTATATTTTTGACATTACACTCTTTTATCTGTCATCATTCAATGTCAGTTCACTTGAAAATCAAATAAACGTATATATTTGCGAATCAGCCAAAAATAAAAATTCGCGAAGAATTGAATTTCGCGAATCAAGCAAAACCTTTTTTTTTTTTTCGTGATATTATTTCCCACAAATTTAATTCTGTTTCAAATTTTAAAAAGCACTTACGCTTTTTTTCAGGTGATACCTTTCTAGACATAACAACTCGCCAGAATTACTGAGTCAGCAGAACAAGCCTTCCAAGATATCCCTTTAAACATTGGCTTGCGATGGACAGATAACTGTTTTTTCACCAAAGCCCAAAGAACGCGAGTCCTTGGGCAACAAATTCTGAATTTTATTGGGCTACAATTGCGCCTAGCGGTCGGGTTTAGGGAATATTTGGAGATTTCCTTATCTGTGTCAAAAGACGGAGGGGTAATTGGGGATAATTTCCTTTAACAGCTATACCTAACGAAATCATAATGCTATATTTTTACGATTTCTTACGAAATTTATTACAATCAGTAAAAATAAGTTTAATGACTGATATCAATATTCTTGTACGAATTATCTGAAGATTTGTTTAGGCTGAGATTCACTTAAAAGAAAGCGCACGACCCTTCATTAATTAACAATGTTGGCGTGAATCCAAAATCTTTTAAGTTTAAAATTATTAATGAGACCGGTTGTTCAAACCAATTAAAAATCAAGTGTGAATTTACAATTTAAGCATCTCCATCTTCATTTCAACTAAATATGTTTGTTATGCAACCATTAACTGGAGATGGTGCAAAGCTTAGGTTGGATTCGGTTTAAAAAGTTTGATCCTCCGACCTTTTAAGAAAGCAAAGCCAGACAACATTATACATTAGTTGCCCGTTTTTTTAAATAAGAACCAGTAAAATCCTGGCTATCCTTTTTTTAAGTAAATTTTTTAGCGCTGATTTGTTCGTATTTTGTTTCTTAATAGTAAGAAAAAACTCCAGAATTTCAGCTCATTTGTTCTTGATTTAGATATTTTTTCCTCAAATTTGGCCGCTAGTCTCTGTTGCCGGTATATGAAAAAATTCCGTGTTTTTTTGTTGCTAATAGAGTTTCTAATAATTGCGATTCATCGAACAATCAAGCCGATAGAAGCGGTCACGAACAAGAAATAATCGGCAAATCAGACTCTCATTGTTCTTAGTTTTAGATTTATTCCTGAACTGGTCTTATTTTTGTTCTTATTTTTCGGCAAAATTTGAGGCTTTTTGTTCTTATAAAACTGTTCTTATAAAAACCGTGTATCTGAGTAGAAGACGATTTAAGAAAGCAACCATTCGATGCGGTTTTCACAGATAACATTCTACTCACGATTAACTCATTATTGGTTCATTTATGAGTCATAAACATATGCCCTGCTGAGATGTGTGGGAAAATAATTTTTATCTGAAATATAAAAGGATGTTATTTAATATAAAATGATAACTGAACACAGATAACTGGTGAAATATTGATGTTTCTTCAATGAATGCAGATTTGTTATTAATGGTAAATATTGTTAATAAATAAATAGAAAAGAAATAATTAGTCGATTTCACAACCAATATCATACAACTCGCACTAATTAAAAGTTGAAAATAAATATTTTAAAATTTGTCACAACACGTGATACAGAAGTAGGCTTTCACACCAAATTAAGGAAGCTGGTTGAAATATAGCTGATTAAAAGTCGTGCTACTTTCTCTACACCTCTAATTTCTCAACAGATTTTCATACTAAAAAATACAATAATATCATGTAACATGTTTATTACAACTAAAAACTACATGAACAACAAACAGCTCTTTACGAAGTTGTTAATAATATTCATGTTAGACAGATGGTAAAATACTTGGTCGCTGTTTCTTTTTCTGCTTTTCCTCAACTTTGTTTAAACATCTGGTCAATGTATAACTTATTGGAATTCTTTTTTTGAGGGCCCAATTTGCGAGCGTTTTACGTGGAATTTATTTGTCCGAGTCAAATGTTTCACAACAAAAGTGTAGTGGATTTATTTTTTGCGAATTACAATAAAAAAGAATTGACAATTTTGAGTTTCGAGAAACAAATATAAAAAAAAAAAGCGTTTAATGCGAAAGATAAATAACTGTGATCGAAATAAGATAAAATATAATTAATTGTTTTTTTGCGAATTACGCACGAGAAAAATCTGCGAAAATTATTCCACGGCCAGCAGAAAAATCCCATAACGCAACATTTTCAGTACAATGGTTCCTCATTACACGGCTTGGATTTATCTTTCTCTATTTAGGAGTGTTTTTTTGATCCCGTTTTTCATCTTATTATAGATCGAAGAATTCCTTTGTTTTTCATCGAACTTGGTGTTGGTCAGAGATTTCGGAAAGAACCGCTGTTGAAGCATGGCGTGCGTAATGCACAAGGATTAACAGGGATTGGCATCTCGCATGATCACATCAATGTTGTTTATGCTCTACTAATCATATCGTGATAACATTGGTGTGCTTACTATGCCTTTTCTATCGTGTGACTTCCGAGCTTCCCTGGCAAAAGAAAGAAAATTGTTGAAAAACCTATGATATATACATGAATATGTCAGGTTAAGAGAGAGAAACGTTACAGAGACGACAAACACTACATTCTTTAACTCCATCAAACAGACAACCTTCATCATTCCAATTTTCAGCCTAAAGTAAGTGTAAATTCAATTTGTAATAAAAATGTTTTTCATGTAAGAAAAAATTTTAATGCACACATAGGGAAGATTTAAAATACTACAACATTTTTATTTACAAAAAACAACGCGGACTGGCGATTGCAAATAAACAGTTAACTCTCTGTGAATTTTTTAAAAAAATTGTGACTTTAAGATTTGATAGAGCTTTTTAAGGGGTATAAACGGGGCAAAGCGTTTACAAAATTTCCTGGAATCTCCATCCAAGGCTGAACCCCCAAAAAGTGCTTTTTTATAATTAATAACCACCGTAATAAATTTCCGCCGCAAAAACGTTCGCTCAGTTGCCAAAAATTAATATGCCGAAATTATACTTTTTTAAAAAAACGAAACTGATTGGCGTTTAAACTCATCTATAGTTTTTTTTCTTAACCCATCCTAACTCTACTTATTATTTAAATTGGGCGAATTTTTGAATTTACGCGAAAATTAATGCATTCGAAATATCAACGTTTTCATACTTTCTAACTGCTCGAAAAATAGCACAAATATATGTAGAAGGAATTGAATTACAGCGTGGAACAATACAAGACATGCGTATCCAAACGCCCTGCACAATACTCAGTGGTATGAAGAAGACTCTTCAAGGTCTCAACGAGTTATTAGATGATACAGGCGCTGGAATTACCACAAATCTACTTTGGTCTTTGTTGTTGTCGGGTTGTTGTGTACGCATGTATTGTGAGGGGAATTAAATTCCGAGTGGGCAAAGGTCAGTAAAATAAAAGAACAAAAGCGTGTTAACTGCTAGATGTTTCAGTTGCTCTGTTATCAGCTTCAGAAATTTTATAGATATTACAACAACAGCTTCGATACAGGGCTTTTATCATTTGTTTACAACTAAAGAGGTTGGAATAAACTGGGGGAAATATGTGAAATTTTTACTCAAACTTAATAATTTGGGAAAGGTTGGGATAAAAAGTGGGGGGGGCATAATAGATAGGAGGTTAGAAAAAGGATGGTGTTGGCGGTAGGGACTGAAGAATATCTAAGAAGAAAATGAAAAAATTATATAGCGGGGGGTGGAGGACCGGCGGCTGGCGGGACCTTTCTATTAGACACCAGAGTCAACGATAGACGCCCCCCAATCCAAAAAATTAAAAGACCTGGGATTGAGGGTGACAAAATCAGATAAACACACGAGTTTTTAGAACGACTACAGTTATAATTCATATGCAGTAAGTGATTGAATCCATTTTAAATGTTTTGTCCAGGCTGTTCTACTTCACTACGGAGCAAACGTTTCCGTATGTTTGTATTAATTATTCCTCCGGTTTTTCGTGGGCTATTACTCTAACCCTGGTGCTTGGATGGAATCAAGAATTGTTCACATTCCAAAGGTTTTGAAAAGAAATTTCAAACTTACCTCCATTCTTTTCTTCATTAATGTTTCCTTAATTAGTGACACCAATTCTTAACAATTGTCCAGTCTCTTTTTCTATTTGCTTAAATATTGAAAAATTATATAAAGGCTAGAACTTGTAGGTGACATAAAACCCTGTTTTTTCCTTTTCTTCTCCTTGTAGTGGGAATTACTTGCTAAACCTGGAAAATTTGGATGGATGCTGCCCACAAGTGTTTTTTCTCCTCCTAGTTTGGGATTTGATGCTCTTATCGCATTTGCTAGTTACAACCCAATCAACAACAACCATTATACGGGAACGCCTTACGTCCATTGTACTGACGGGATCGCGGAACTGTCGGCTGTTTGGAGGAATTGTGGGTATACTCTATTCTTGGGTACAGACAGCTGAAACTAATATCCCAGTGGAGAAGGTGCGGTATTTAGTGTTTTTAAAATCACCTGTATGTAACTGTCTTTTAACAAGTTATCAATTTTCTCTTACTTGCTATGTTTGTAGGGAGAACGGTTTTTTTTTCCTTATAACTAATTAACAGGGATTTATTTCAGGGAGAAGGGACCTGGTTTTGCAATTTGTTAACATTCTCTTTGGGGACCCCGTTTTTTTTTTTCCCATGCTTTTTGATGGATATAATCGCCACTGTGGGCCATCTTATTCTTTTCATGTTATTTTACTTTGGCATCGATTCAGAGTTTTGGGAACATTGGAAGGTGCAATAGCTCCATTGTATGATTTAAAATCGTCAAAATGAAGAAGATTTCTCTTTTCTACGTAAGATTTTTCCTAATGCTTTATTTCAACACGTCTCTTTAATGAAAAAAATTACATTTCCTTTCATTCAATTCATTCACTTTCCTTTTATTTCTCTTCTTCTCTTCTTCTCTTTTGCAGTTTACAATGTACTTGTTTTTTTTAGCAATCTCAATTGGAATCATTTTTTAAATTGATTCAGTGATGATAGCTGGTTTCGGCTAACATGTCTTCCAAATATTTGATAGTTATGCCGTCACAAATCCGTTACTGGTCATCTGCGTTTGACGCAGTGTATAGCAATAAGTTGGGTCTAATGGACGGACAAGTAAGTTGCATCTTACTATAACAATGGATAATTTTGGACAAAAAATTTATACCTTTTAAATCAAAAAAGAAGCACTTACTGATAAAGGAAGAACTTCAAAATGTCAATTTTTGATTTTGTGTTTTCAGAAAAACAGCTACAGTTCGTGTGAATAGCATTGAAATTAAATATTAAAATTTTTTACATCATTGTAATCTCCGTTACGTTATTGGTGATATCTTCTAATGTGATATCTGCTATGGTGATATCTGCTAAACTGTAAATGACAACTTTCTTCTAGATTTTGCTGATGATATTGAATATCATGACTGGGACAATACGTCCATGGAAGTTTTGGATTGTTCTGTTGGAAATATTTGTCACCATTTGCTAAGTACTACGTAATTTTATTTGGGTTCTTGTCAACCTACTTACGCACTGTTTCCTGTTTATTCATCATATGTTGGATGTCTCAGTATTATATTGATCTATGGTAACAATAAATTAGTAGTGATTAAAATGAATAAGAAATGATTCCATAAACTTGTAAGAATTCATAGAATTTTGATTTCAAAAGGCATTGCATGCAGAAGGGAAGATGTGAGAAAGTTTATGAAGCTACTCGACCCAACAGGTGTTGACTTACGACGACGAAAAAGACTTCACCGCCGCAAATACAGATCTCCCGGTCCAAATTTTGCGTGGCACATTGACGGTCATGATAAGCTTAAACTCTATGGATTCAGTATTCATGGATGCATAGACGGCTTTTCTAGGAAGCTTATTTGGCTGGAAGTTGGAGCAAGCAATAAACTTCCAGAGGTGGTTGCAGGATTTTATCTCGAAGCTGTCTCTAAATTAAAGGGAGTGCCACTGACGATAAAAGCAGATGACGGTACCGAGCACTCACTAATCGAGCCTATGCATATTTACCTTAGATCGTTATCAGGAGGACAAAATGTGAATGACAGTTTTAGTAGAATAAGTTCACCACAAAATCAAAGAATTGAATCATACTGGGCTATGTTACAAAGGAACAAAATTGGTTGGTGGAAGCGCCTTTTTGCAGATTTAGCTGACCTCGATATGCTTGACACATTAGATCCGGTATTACTCGACTGCATTCACTTTTGTTTCATGCCATTAATTCGAAAAGATTTGTGCTCAATCATGTCACACTGGAATTCGCACATAATTTCTAAAAGTCGAAACAATGGTCCTAGTGGCCGTCCAAACTGTATGTTTCATCTCCCTCATTTATATGAGGCAGAAAACTTTTTACAACAAGTTGATCAAGAAGAAGTCGATGAGTTTTTTCCTGTGGTCGAAAACAACGTGTTAGATGTTTCAAGCGAATTTACAGAATTCGCAGAGTATTTTCTTGCAAGAGACGGATTAAACCGTCCTGTTAACCCTGAAGAGGCCTTGAATCTGTACATTTATTTACTCGAAAAAATAGCACATTTTTCCTGATAGTCTATAAAAATAAGTTCAGAGCACTAAGCAATTATTTGTAACATTGTTACGTTTTTATGTTGCATACATGGAGAGGTATAGAATCTAACAATGACAAAATTATTAGGTGGTAGCAAATAATTAATGATGTTAAAAACAATCTACAATGTATATATACAATGGTTGAAAAAAAAATAGAAATAAAATATAGAAAATACTCATATATATTTCATATCTCACATTAGTTGTTATGTTGAATAAAAAAGAAGAAATTTTATCCTTGTCCCAGGGTATCTTGGCCCCTGAGCCGTTATTAAGAGCAACGAATTATTTCCACTGTTATCAAATTTATCACAAAGGCAAAATGCCCCCGGAACGAAGTTGAAGAAATTTGGGAATATGTGCAATGGGGAACAAAACGTTATCCATCGATAAAATATTATCTATTCAATATTAGCTAAAATATAAAAGCATAAGCTAGCTACAGTGCTCATGGCCATGCATTGATCATAGCAGAACAGAAAGAGAGTAAAGATAGCTATAATATTAAATGAATCTCCCCCCCCCTCCCCCCCCCCCACCCAGTGTGTCAGCTTTTATCCCTAGAATAAACAACACTTAGAAAATTTAGAGCTCGTATTTAACTAGATCAAGAATAAACCAAACTACGACGCCAAACTTAAATTATAACATTATCGAGATCTAGGATAAACCAAACTTAAATGATAATACTGAAATAAAACCATCTAAGATCTGCCAAATTTAGTTGGCCACCACCTAGTTGTTGAGAATATGGAGCGCGAAAGAGTAGAAAAAGATGCGAGAATGATCAAAACGTGCGGAAGTAAAAAAAAGCGGGAAGTGAAAAAAAAAGCGGGAAGTGAAAAAAAAAGCGGGAAGTGAAAAAAAAGTAGCGGGAAGTGAAAAAAAAAAGTAGCGGGAAGTAAAAAAAAAGCGGGAAGTGAAAAAAAAAGCGGGAAGTGAAAAAAAAGGAGCGGGAAGTAAAAAAATTTGGTGAGAAGTGTATGACCCTTCAGGGCCATCGTACTAATGATATAAATACTGACAGCAAGAGATGGGCCAGACCATTAAAAAGATGTACCATATCCACCACAAAAAGGCGCTTGAATGTGAGAGACATTGTGACAAAGTTTTAATTTCCTTTTTCACGATTTAGAATTTCGCGGTTGAAAACAAAACCCTGATATTTTGCAAATTTTGATATCGCAAATTCTTGAAAAACACGCAAAAGTTCGAAATTTTTAGACACCATGAAGTGGTTTAGTATTTCATTTGCTCAGAATGTGTAGAAAACACTCTACAGCATAGAAGAAACTTGAATTTGTGCTTGTTCATAGTTCATTTTGACCATGTAAACAGACTATGTACGCTCAAGATAATGTAGGTAACAATAAATAAGTTAAAAAAGTCTATAAGGCGTTAAAGCGAATTACTTTATCTCCGCAATCATTGGCCACCGGGATAAGCTGCCTCACTCGTCACTAGGAAAGCTTAATTTGTATACAGGAATAGCCTCACTTTCATTTCATAACGATGAGAATGAAGCTTAATTTACGAAAAGAAGTATCTGTATATATGTCCGCAAAAACCGTTGTAGAATTAAGTAAAAAGCACAATAGTCACCTCGTTCCCAGGTCTATTTCAACATAAAGAAAAACACAGCCTGATGCAACAATGACGTCACAACGGCTTACACTATATGAAGCGTGGTTAGCCTCACTGTGATGACGCGCCTTCATATTACCCAATCCTACTTAGTTATTTAAACGTCTTTATAGTTTGTATTATCACGTGACTTTCATTCAACCATTCATATATGATATAAATATTAAAACAAATCCCAGTTCTCAACGCCATGTGTTTTAACATTTAAACTATTAAAAGAAAAAAAGAAACGGAAAAAAATTCATTCAAGAAAATAATATCAAGTTTGGAAGAAGAACGTTTTAGTAAAAAAATAACAATAAAATATTGTGGGAAGATTAAAAAGAAAAATAGGATTGATTGGCTTTTATATCGATCGAAATGGATAAAGGTACTTTTACAACGTAATTCTGGATTACTTTTTTTGACATTATCACTCTTTTATCTGTCAATCATTCAATGTCAGTTCACTTGAAAATCAAATAAACGTTATATAGTTTGCGAATCAGCCAAAAATAAAAAATTCGCGAGAATTTAATTTCGCGAATCAAGCAAAAGCCTTTTTTTTTCGTGGATATTTATTTCCCAACATTAAATTCTGTTTCAAATTTTAAAACACTACGCTTTTTTTCAGGTGATACATTTCTAGACATAACACCGCCAGAAGTTACTGAGTCAGCAGAACAAGCTTCAGATATCCCTTTAACATTGGCTTGCGATGGTACAGATACTGTTTTTTCACCAAAGCCCAAAGAACGCGAGTCTTGGGCAAACAAATCTGAATTTTTATTGGCTACAATTGGCCTAGCGGTCGGTTTAGGGAATATTTGGAGATTTCCTTATCTGTGTCAAAAGAACGGAGGAGGTAATTGGATAATTTTCCTTTACAGCTATACCTAACGAATATAATGCTATATTTTTACGATTTCTTACGATTTATACAATCAGTAAAAATAAGTTTAATGACTGATATCAATATTCATTGTACGAATTTCTGAGATTTGTTAGGCTGAGATTTCACGTAAAAGAACAGCGCACGACCCTTCATTAATTAACAATGTTGGGTGAATCAAAAATCTTTTAAGTTTAAAATTATTAATGAGCCGGTTGTTCAACCAATTAAAAATCAAATGTGAATTTACAATTTATAGCATCTTCAACTAATATGTTTTTTGCACCATAAACTGGAGATGTGCAAAGTTAGGTTGGATTCGGTTTAAAAAGTTGATCTCACCTTTAAGAAGCAAAGCCAGACAACATTATACATTAGTTTGCCCGTTTTTTTTATAAGAACCAGTAAAATCTGGCTATCCTTTTTTTAGTAAATTTTTAGCCTGATTTGTTCGTATTTTGTTCTTAATAGTAAGAACACAACTCCAGAATTTCAGCCTCATTTGTTCTTATTTAGAATTTTTTCCTCAAATTTTGCCGCTGCTCTGTAGCCGGTAATATGAAAAAAATTCGTGTTTTTTGTTGCTAATAGAGTTCTATAATTGCGGTTCATGAACAATCAAGCCAATAGAAGCGGTCACGAACAAAAAAATAATCGCAAAATTCAGACTCTCATTGTTCTTAGTTTTAAGATTTGATCCTGAAAACTGGTCTTTATTTTGTTCTATTTTTTCGGCAAAATTTGAGGCTTTTGTTCTTATAAAACTGTTTTCTTATAAAAAACCGTGTATCTGAGTAGAAGACGATAAAGAAAGCAACCATTCGATGCGGTTTTCACAGATACCATTCTACTCACGATAACTATATTGTTATTATGATCATAAACATATGCCTGCTGAGATGTGTGGAAAATAATTTTATCTGAAATATAAAAGGATGTTTTATAAAAATGATAACTGAACAACAGATAACTGGTGAAATATTGATGTTTCTTCAAATGAATGCAGATTTGTTATTAATGGTAAATATTGTAAATAAATAATAGAAAGAAATAATTAGTCGATTTCACAACCAATATCTACAACTCGCACTAATTAAAAGTGAAAATAAATATTTAAAATTTGTCACAACACGTGATACAGAAGTAGCTTTCACACAAATTAAGGGGAAGCTGGTGAAATATAGCTGATAAAGTCGTGCTACTTCTCTGACACCTCTAATTTCTCAAAGATTTCATACTAAAAATACAATAATATCATGTAACATGTTTATTACAACTAAAAACTACATGAACCAACAAACAGCTGCTTTACGAGTTGTAATAATATTCATGTTAGACAGATGTAAAAATACTTGGTCGCTGTCTTTTTTGCTTTTCTCAACTTTGTTTTAAACATCTGGTCAATGTATAACTTATTGGAATTCTTTTTTTGAGGGCCCAATTTTGCGAGCGTTTTACGTGGAATTTATTTGTCCGAGTCAATGTTTCACAAAAAAGTGTGGATTTATTTTTGCGAATTACAATAAAAAAGATTGACAATTTTGATTCGAGAAAACAAATATTAAAATAAAAAAATGCGTTTAATGCGAAAATAAATAACTGTGATCGAATAAGATAAAATTAAATTAATTTTTTTTGCGAATTACGCCAAAAATCGCGAAAATTATTCCACGCAGAAATAAATCCCAATAACGCAACATTTCAGTAATGGTTCCTTCATTACACGGCTTGGGATTTATCTTTCTCTATTTTAGGAGTGTTTTTGATCCCGTTTTTCATCTTCATTATAATCGAAGGAATTCCTTTGTTTTTCATCGAACTTGGTGTTGGTCAGAGATTTCGAAAGACCGCTGTTGAAGCATGGCGTGGTATGCACAAAGGATTAACAGGGATTGGCATCTCATGCATGATCACATCAATGTTGTTATGCCTCTACTACATCATCGTGATAACATGGTGTGTGTACTATGCCTTTCTATCGTTGACTTCCGAGCTTCCCTGGCAAAAGAAAAATTGTGAAAACTATGATATATACATGAAATATGTCAGGTTAGAGAGAAACGTTACAGAGACGACAAACACTACATTCTTTAACTCCACATCAAACAGCACCTTCATCAATCCATTTTCAGCTAAAGTAAGTGTAAATATCAATTTGTAATAAAAAATGTTTCATGTAAGAAAATTTTAATGCACACATAGGGAAAGATTAAAATATACACACATTTTTTACAAAAAACACGCGACTGCGATTGCAAATAACAGTTAACTCGTGAATTTTTTTTAAAAAATTGTGACTTTAGATTGATAGAGCTTTTAAGGGTATAAAACGGGGGCAAAAGCTTTACAAATTTTCCTGAAATCTCCATCCAGGCTGAACCCCAAAAAGTGCTTTTTTATAATTAATACCACCGTAATAATTTTCCGCAAAAACGTTCGCTAGTGCCAAAAATAATATGCCGAAATTATACTTTTTTTAAAAAAAACGAAACTGATTGGCGTTTTAAACTCATCTATATATTTTTTCTTAACCATCCTAAACTCTACTTATTATTTAAATTGGGCGAATTTGAATTTACGCGAAAATTAATGCATTCGAAAATATCAACGTTCATCTTTCTACTGCTCGAAAAATAGCACAAATAATGTAGATAGGAATTAATTACAGGTTGAAACAATACAAGACATGCTGTATCCAAGACCCTGCCACAAATATCAGTGGTATGAAAAGACTCTTTCAAGTCTCAACGAGTATAGATTGATACAGGCGCTGGAATTAACACAAAATCTACTTTGGTCTTTTGTTGTTGTCGTGGGTTTGTTGTGTACGCATGTATTGTGAAGGGAATTAAATCCAGTGGCAAGGTCAGTGGAAAATAAAAGAACAAAAGGTGTTAAACTGCTAGATGTTTCAGTTGCTCTGTTTATCATGCTTCAGAAAATTATTATACGAATTACAAACAACAGCTTCGATATCAGGGCTTTTATCAATTGTTACCAACTAAAAGAGGTTGGAATAAACTGGGGGGAAGAATATGGTGGAAATTTTTACTCAAACTTAATAATTTGGAAAGTTGGGATAAAAAGTTGGGGGGGGCATAATAGATAGGGGGTTAGAAAAGGAGGTGTGGCGGTAAGGGGTGACTGAGGAATATCTAAGGAAAAAATGAAAAATTATATAGCGGGGAGGGGGGGGGAACTTCTATTAGACCACCAGAGATGCAACGATAGACGCCCCCCCCCCAATCCAAAAAATTAAAAGACCTGGGATTGAGGGTGACAATCAGAATAAACCACACAGAGTTTTTTAGACGACTTACAGTTATATATCATAACAGTAGTGATTGAATCCATTTTAATGTTTTTCCAGGCTGTCTACTTCACAGCAACGTTTCCGTATGTTGTATTAATTATCCTGTTTTTCGTGGTATTACTCTACCTGGTGCTTTGGATGGAATCAAAGAATTGTTCACACCAAAGGTTGAAAGAAATTTCAACTTACCCATATCTTTTCTTCTTAATGTTTCCTAATAGTGACACCAATTCTTAACATTGTCCGTCTTTCTATGTGCTAAATATGAAAATTATAAAGGCTAGAACTTGTAGTGACATAAAACCTGTTTTTCCTTTCTTCTCCTGTAGTGGGAACTACTTGCTAAACCTGAAATTTGGATGGATGCTGCCACACAAGTGTTTTTCTCCCTAAGTTTGGGATTTGGAGCTCTTATCGCATTTGCTAGTTACAACCCAATCAACAACAACATTATACGGGACGCCTACGTCATTGTACTGACGGATTGCGGAACTGCGCTGTTTGGAGGAATTGTGGTATACTCTATTCTTGGGTACAGACAGCATGAAACTAATATCCCAGTGAGCAAGGTGCGGTATTTTAGTGTTTTGAAATCACCATGATATGTAAGCTGTCTTTAACAAGTGATAATTTCTCTTACTTGCTATGTTTGTAGGAAGAACGGTTTTTTCTTCATAACTAATTAACAGGGATTTATTTCAGGGAGGAAGCGGACCTGGTTTAGCATTTGTTACATTCTCTGACGTCATGCTTTTGATGGATATATCGCCACTGTGGGCCATCTTATTCTTCTTCATGTTAATTTTACTTGGCATCGATTCAGAGTTTGGAACATTGGAAGGTGCAATAGCTCCATTGTATGATTTAAAAATCGTCAAAATGAAGAAGTTTCTCTTTCTACGTAAGATTTTCCTAATGCTTATTTCAACACGTCTCTTAATGAAAAAATACATTTCTTTCATTCATTCATTCACTTTTCTTTTATTTCTCTTCTTCTCTTCTTCTCTTTTGCAGTTTATGTACTTGTTTTTTTTAGCAATCGTCATTGGAATCATGTTTTTAATTGATCTCAGTATGATAGCTGGTTTCGGCTACTATGTCTTCCAAATATTTGATAGTTATGCCGTCACAATTCCGTTACTGGTCATCGCGTTGACGCAGTGTATAGCAATAAGTTGGGTCTATGGTACGGACAAGTAAGTTGCATCTTACTGATAACATGGATAATTTTGGACAAAAATTATACCTTTTGAATCAAAAAGAAGCACTTACATGATAAGGAAGAACTTCAAAATGTCCAATTTTTGATTTTGTGTTTTCAAAAACAGCTACAGTTCGTGTTGATGCATTGAAATTAAATATTAAAATTTTTTACATCAGTTGTATCTCCGTTACGTTATGGTGATATCTTCTATGGTGATATCTGCTATGGTGATATCTGCTAAACTGTAATGACAACTTCTTCTAGATTTGCTGATGATATTGAATTCATGACTGGACAACGTCCATGGAAGTTTTGGATGTTCTGTTGGAAATATCTGTCACCATTTGCAGTACTCGTAATTTTAATTTGGGTTCTTGTCAACACTATACGAACTGTTCCTGTTTATTCATCATATGTTGGATGTCCTCAGGTATTTATATTGATCTATGGTACATAAAGTAGTAGTGATTAAAATGAATAAGAAATGATTCCATAAACTTGTAAAGTTGTAAATACTCAGAGCAAAATGCAAGAAAAAAGGGATTCTTGCACTGAAAATAATATTTTTGTATGTTATGCAGGATTTCTTCAAATCTCAATTTTTTATAATATATTTTCTTGTTCTGAACTTATTAAAATGTTTGGGCACTTTGATGTCATAAAATAGTTTTGAAAAAATACTAAAATCACAATTTCTAGTTATAATTAAAGACAAAATTTTTAAACGTCCAAACTTTGCTTATCTCGAGATATCATCATCAAAAAGATAAGTCAGCGTTGACATTGTGTAACTTCCAAAGACATTTGGACAGTTAATTTATGTTAATTTATGTTACCTTATTACATCATTCATAATGATGTCAAAGGTCCGATTGAAATCTCTAAAACTATTTTTAATGCAAGGAACCCTTTGATGCTAGATGCTATATAAAATTATTTACGAAGTAGAATTTCTAAAAAAAAAATTATTTTTAATACAATCCGATTTAAATTCTATTTAAGGAAACAAGTGCTGAGAAAGGATGGACTGCAGATAAAGAATATCCAACATGGGCAAGAATTCTAGCAGCCATTATGGTGATATGCACACTGTCTCCAATTCCCTACTTTATAGTAAAAGAATGGCCTAAAAACTGGAAACAATTATTTAGGGAGAGATTTTTAAGTGGAATAGCTAACTATATGCCAGATCCATCAACATGGAAAGAAAAACATAACACTATGCTCTATGAACCAACATATCAAAATGAAAAAGACAAAAGATAGGCTGGGCCCTTTTCCAATCCAATGCTGTACAATTTTCCAGCCGACGCTGTTACAGAAATTATAGACAAAGGCTATACAAACTACAAGTAATATTATACTTCCAGAAAATATTTTGGAAGATCAGATGGCTGCAGTTACAAATCGAGTTTTTAAGAACTGTATAATATCATGTAAATATTAAAATATAAAATATAGAAATGGATTTTTTGAATCAGATTCTCTAAAGCCTCGTAAAGCCTTAGTAAAACCAATTTTTATTCTACAAGTCTGCAAAAAAGTCTCCTTTCGAAGTTGAGCAGTCAGCCATTTTCCTTTTTCTGTTTTGTTTCTTCTGTTTAACAGGTTCAATATGTTCATCATGAAGCGAGGACACATCCCAAAACTTTACAACATTATCACTAGCACAACTAGCTAAAAGTTGTTTATCTTCAGATAGTCTTAAATTTTCTATTCCAAATGTTCCATGTTTACCTATCGCACCAATAGCACGATGAGGAAGGATGTAAAGAGATCTAAATAAAGAAATTTCATGAACTCTATAGCAGATCACAACAAAAAGTTTCTGTTGTGCAGAAAAAAAACATGCAATTTTTCAACAGTGGCCACCCTTCTATAAGCAATCAGTGAGGAATGTTAATTTTTTATAACCTTTAGGCATTTTTTCAGGTTCGCATTTATTTAATGTTACTATCAGAAAAATAACTTTTTATTCTTTAAAAATTTTGTTGATTGCTTGTTAGATTCTCCATGTTTACGCCTAAATCTCCAAATTTTCATTCTTTGGACCAGTTGTTTAGTGTAAGATCTCATCAAAATCTTAACTTCAGCCGTTACTAATTTTCAGCGCTTAATCAAGACAATACGTTGATACACACTATACATGTATTGTAAAGTATTTATGAATATTTATGCTGTTATTAATAGCAAACAATTATTAAAATAACCAGTCAGATCCTTTTGCAGACAAAAATGCAACATAGTTGATATAAAGGCACTGTCGAATCCTGATAAAAATTAATTTCTATACCTTATGTAACTGTCATCTGTACCAGTGCAAATAATATCTTCTGTGATTGGGCAAATTGAATCAATGGAATCGTTTTCTGTTGGAATGCGATCACTTATATCACCCCATTCTCCCCAAGAATAAATATTCAACACTCCATCTGCACTCCCACACACCACCTTTTGGCCGTTCTAAATGTTATTAGGTAAAAGTTGCAGACCAAGCGGTATAATGCAATACACATAAGATCACTACCATAACTACCTTAATAAAAAAAAAATTTGTGGATTTCATGAAATTTCGCATTGAGGCATTATTTTTTAAATGTTAAAAGTTTATCTGCGTTCAAGTGCTCACCTTCACAATAGCCACTGACAACAATTCTTCATCAAGTTGGTCTGACGCTTGCTCCAGAACTTTTTTACGTAAGTTATAAACAGACAAAACGCCATCACCACTACATTCATAAAAACAGATATTTTATCTGAATAAAGGTACTTGGACAAAATATCTAGTTTTCTCAAAGTGCTGGAAGTGTGCCACGTGGAAGACCATGGAAGCAATGGAAAGAAAACATAAATAAAGACCTTGTTTCAAAAAAAAATTTGAAAATAGACGATGCCTTTGATCGCGAAAAGTGGAAAAGGTCCATAAAACCAGAAAGTTTGGATACTAGAAAGCAATGTGCAACCCTCGTGGACGGGGATTAATGCACAATAAACGTGCAGTAAGTAAGTAAGTAAGTAAGTAAGCACACGTTGTAACAAAAAACTTGTGAGCTTTTTTCCTCTATAGCAAAAAATGAAGTCAAATATAAATAAGCTTTATGCAATGAAACTACGTAAAATGTATGAGAGCAAGAGAAACAACAAATACCTGGTACATAATAAATATTTTTTATCTTTATCGCACGTCATGTCTGATATGTAATCCTTGCAATCAGAAAATTCAGCAATAGTGGAAAACGTCCTTGTATCCCACACCTAAAAAAGAAATGGTACAAATAAACAAGGTGTTGAGTCACCAAAAGACAAACTATAAACAAAATCTTACTTTAATGGTTCCATTATCACTACCAGTTGCCATGTAGTTTTGAGAGAGGATCTTCATACTGTTTAAAGCTTTCCTAACAAATTACATTTAATCCTGAATACATTCATTTGCAAAAATAACAATTATGTTATTTACAATTTTTTCTGAAACATTTAAATAAAACTTTAAAACATCTTCTGTGTTAAAAATGGGAACTGAAAATTTTTTTTCTCTTACTCATGTGCTTTGGGTAGATTGTGAATGAGAGATCCAGAATTTAAATCAATGACCTGTATGGATTTATCTTTTGAACAAGTGTAGAGTCCTAAAAAGAGAAGAATATAATGTTATGCTTAATTCTTGTTGCACTAATGTAATGGTCCATCATGTCAGATTCCAAGGAACTTTATAAACTATACATAAAATTGTTTTGCAACAAGAAGCAGACAAAATATTGAATGAAAATCAAATATAAATTTACTTACTTTCACCATCTGTTGAAAAAGATAAACAACGGCAAGCTTTCTTGTGATTGTTAAAAACACATAACTTTTTGTTCAATTTGGTTGAATAGGAGAACCTTAACATATGCACAGAATAAAAGTACTATAATTATTTTACACACATTTTACTTAAAAATATTTACCCTAACTTACACGCTCACTTTTCCTGTGATTTCACCACAAGCAATCACATTTTTTACAGGGTGGAAAGAAATATCAAATATTTGATCCTCAACTTGTATTTCAGAGGGAACCTTACTTGCAGTTTGATTCACCACAACCTAAAAAAAGAATGCACTGGTGCTCTTATACCAACTCCAAATATATTACAAATATATACACAGGCCTACAAACCTGATCACTGGCACTATTCTGTTGTTCGTCTTCATCAGTTTCTTCATCCTCAACTTCTAATACATCTGATTCTGAATCGCTCATTTTACTTAAAAAACAACAACAATAAAAGAACAATCTTGCATTCTCTAGTTTTACTAAACCAAACAATGCTAAACAAAAATACTATCTTTCTACACTCTATTTACTATTTAATTTCGTTCAAGTATTCAACTATAAAGGTCAAAAACCTTTATAGTTGAATACTTATAGGTGCAGACTATAGTTGCAGACTAAAATAAATAAAAAGAAGCAGTACTAACTTGCCCAAAAAAACATATAAACACACATTCTATTAGGGAAACGTAAGGTACAATTAGCATATTTCACCCTCAGATTAACTTTCTCCAGAGAATTAACTAGAATTAAATAACAAGATATATAAAGCAGTAATGAAGTTAAACAACAACAAAAAGGCTGTTGCTTAGACTTTAACACCCCCCCAAAAAAAAAACGCAAAAGATAAAACAAAATGACCTTATTGTTAATCACATATTACTGCATTATCCCAACAATTTAAGTTTACACTTGCGCTTCTAACATGGGATAAAAATTATTTTCGAGAAAGTGTTGCAGTTTTAAACCAAGGTTCTAAATTTTCACAGAAGCAGAATATAAAAAAAATGGAATGAAAAATGTGGAATGAGTGTAATCAGACATTAAACAAAATGGGTAGCCAAGTAACTTTTACTATGCCCTACACAAGTTACTGTGAAGGTCAGAGCCCTCCCCTTACCTCTTTCCAAAAAAATGGTTGTGCATGTAATAATGTTTTTGACATTGATAAAAATAGACTTTCATAAGAGAAAACATAAATTCCAGAATTGTTGAGGGTATACTGACTTGCTGGAAACACTGTAAAACATGTTGGGGCTTTCGGCAGTATGTGCAGGTTTACTTATGCTAATATTCACAGACAACTTTTAAAGCTCTTTCGTATGAAACCAACTTGTTTTTTTTTCACAGGAGGTTTTTTTATGTCAATCACAGAAATACACATTGCAATCAATGGCAAGTAAGAAGGTGGTTTACTTTGTTACAGGGAGCAAGTTTTTAGGACCGGCCTTGTATTTTTAGTTCAGCATTGGATGAGTATTATTGAATAATTGTAGAGTTTCCCTATTTTCACATACTTTATAAAGTGGCATGGCTGTTTCAGCCTCACCGATTTCGCAAAAAAAGTCCACGAAGCATAACACCTTTCTATTATAGCAAAGCCTACAATGCATTAAGCTCAAGTCTTAGCTAGAAATAAACTGAGTCAGTTATTTCTCAGAAACCTATTATCATGTCAATTCCTATAAACCTATCAGTCATAGTTTTCATCATACTACATGTGATGGAAATGCAAAATATATTTTCCTATGGAAATACTCTTTATTAGAGAGATGAAATCTGTCATAATTTTGCTTACCATAGCCCCGGGTTAACCCAAGCCATATGAGGGAAATTGGGGAGATGGCACACTGTGTGGGCTGTTGGATGTTTCAGGGAGTTGTCTGGTAGAGTGCGGACCTTAATCTAATTGGGTCTGCATAGCTAAAAATAAGCATTAAATACTCTAGAGGACTCCCCATGTCTCCCCATCCCAGCCATAGCCTCTTCTGGAAATAACAGACAGGTTTTATATCCCTCGATATTTGCGAGGCCATGTAAAAATGCCCATCTAACCATCTATCTTAGAAAGGTAAACAAAGATCCTGAAAATGCTGAGCTTACAAATTAAATCGATGTTAGCTATAGCCATGTAGTTCGCTAGCTACCTCTTTGGAATATTTAAGATTGTAACAAGTAAACGCATCCTATTATGATAAAACAAGTTCTAATTACAAAAGTAAGATATGCTGTGTCTAGGGCTAGAGCTGCATAACTTTCTTCTCTTCTCTTCCAATCTGAGAGATGAACAACAACACCTACTACACACACACCGAACAGCAACGCACGTGTTTTTTTAAGTCGTCTTCCGTGAAATTTACCACGTAAATAAAGGACGCATTTTCTACCTATTTTGGTTGGCAAGTTTGGCTTGGCTGCCCGACACCATGAGAAAAGTGGAGCAAGAGTTTCCATTTCACCAAGAGTTATATAAGGTGTGTATCAACATATCAGAGTCTTGAATAACTAACAATAATGATTATTGTGTTTGATGAATTTTTATGTTTTTGCTTTAAAAAAAGGTTGCTAAGCATTCTCGCAAGCTGCAAGCAAAACTTGTTCATCAAGAACGAGAAGCGGGACTGTTCTGCCCAATCTTGGAACGTGCCCCGTCTTAAGACTGGCCAGGCCAATCTTCTGACAGTGACAAATGGGTGGCCAGTCTTAAGACTGGACTGCCCAATCTATGGACGTACATGCCCAATCTTAGAACAATTGTGGAAGACAAACAGAACAATAAAAATTTTAGACTCTATCTCTTAAAAGCAAGGAACTTTAAATTGAAACTTTTCTTGGAAAATCAAAAGGCCAAAAATTTATACCATGTATATATACATGTGTTTAAAAAAATTGAAACTACTCAACTATATTAGCTACTTTGGCTATAGCTCGCTAGCTGGCTAAACATCTCATCCAATGAAATTACCAGCTAGCTAACTAATAATATGGTTGAAAACGATTTTTCTGATTCTTCATAAATAAACAATAATAAACATTTCATTTTTAAAATTTAGCAACTACAAGCTGTATATATATAAATGCTAAATGTATAACACGTGCTCTAACTACACTACTACAGCTACCTAGCTAGCTACAATTTTTACTCTACTGTGTCCAAAAACTCGCCGGGTCATTTCAACAGTCCCCAAAATATGATGTTTTAATGTGCCTGAGAATGTTTGTTGGGTGTTGCAAACAACAGAGCTCGTGTGGCACATCCCTTCTTTAAAATCTAAAAGGCATCTGAAGATGGCCTAACATGGTCTTTTGCCCAATCTTGTGACGCCCTGCCCAGTCTTAAGACTGGCCGGCCAGTCTTAAGACTGGGCAATTTTATGTCCAAAGATTGGGCAGCGTCCTAAGATTGGGCAGAACAGGACTGTTTGCAGGATGAAGCCTGAAGCCTGTAGGCTTTTAGCACCCCACCCCCTTGCTGTAGTCAGGACAGGATAAAACATAGGATCGTTTGACACTCCAGTTTGATTCACTGGCACAATTTTTTTCGTTTGCCAGAATACAATTTTGCTACACTAGAATTTAATTTTGAGGAGTCATACCACATTCAGGAACAGAAGATTACAACAACTGATTTGGCAGTTCAAACCACCTGCCCTGGTATATTTTTCAGGAATTTCCAGGAAATGTGATAGGACTATCACATTGTAAGGACAACTGTATAGGCCGCGATCGCAAATATGTTTGGTTCGGGTTGCATGAACCTTCGAATCTAGGGGCGGGCGATGACCTATCGTGTTTTTTTCTAAAAAAAACGTAAACATAGCGTTTAACCCAACCCGCACCTAGGTTTCCCTATTTCTGGCGCCGTAGATTAGTGGTTATAGCTCTCGTATTCTGTGCCGGAAGACCAGGGTTCGATTCCTCTTGACGGCGATTCAACATGGGCGAGTGAATGTTACCATAGCCCCGGGTTAACCCAAGCCATGTGAGGGAAATTGGGGAGATGGCACACTGTGTGGGCCGTTGGATGTTGCCGGAAGTTGTCTAGTACAGTACCGCCTGCATGTAGCTTTACATGTACGCGAGTTTTACGACCTCATGTAACGATCTCATGTCTACATAAAGAACCTTCACATATCTTTTGTTTACACACGAACTTAATTGCTTTCTATTGTTATCGTCGTGCGCGAGTCATAACAATAAGATTTAATGAATCCTTTTGTTGTCACATGTAACATGCATGTTATTGTTTAAAAGTGTTAAAGATCACGAAGGCTATTGAAATATATTATTTTAGAAAAAAGAACGAACATAACACTTAATATTTAAAAAAAACTAATGTTGCTACTTTTTAAAACTTTTAGTAATAATTCTTTATCATCGAAGCATATTTTTTAACATGCAAAACTTTTAAAAGGTATTCTTATAAAAAGCAACGTTTAACAGCGCAAACGGAAAAACCCTACTTTCAGGACTTTTCCCTTCACGATAAGATTTCGAAAACAAATTAAATTTCAATACCGAAGAAATCTAACTTTTGACGTTCTTGACAGATCTAAACACGCCATCTAAAAAAGCATTTCTATCACCGCTTTTCGTTCTTAAATTTTTAAAATGCGATCTAACGAAGCTTTTCTATCGCCGTTCTTCGTTCTTAAATTTTTAAAACGCGATCTAAAAAAGCGTTTCTATCGCCGCTTTTCGTTCTTAAACTTTTAAAATGCGATCTAAAAAAGTTTTTCTATCGCCGTTCTTCGTTCTTAAACTTTTAAAATGCGATCTAAAAAAGCATTTCTATCGCCGCTTTTTGTCCTTAAACTTTTAAAATGCGATCTAAAAAAGCATTTCTATCGCCGCTTTTCGTTCTTAAATTTTAAAAACGTGATCTAAAAAAGATTTTCTATCGCCGTTCTTCGTTCTTAAATTTTTAAAACGCGATCTAAAAAAGCGTTTCTATCGCCGCTTTTCGTTCTTAAACTTTTAAAATGCGATCTAAAAAAGTTTTTCTATCGCTGTTCTTCGTTCTTAAACTTTTAAAATGCGATCTAAAAAAGCATTTCTATCGCCGCTTTTTGTCCTTAAACTTTTAAAATGCGATCTAAAAAAGCATTTCTATCGCCGCTTTTCGTTCTTAAATTTTAAAAACGCGATCTAAAAAAGATTTTCTATCGCCGTTCTTCGTTCTTAAATTTTTAAAACGCGATCTAAAAAAGCGTTTCTATCGCCGCTTTTCGTTCTTAAACTTTTAAAATGCGATCTAAAAAAGTTTTTCTATCGCCGTTCTTTGTTCTTAAACTTTTAAAACACGATCTAAAAAAGCGTTTCTATCGCCGCTTTTCGTTCTTAAACTTTTAAAATGCGATCTAAAAAAGTTTTTCTATCGCCGTTCTTCGTTCTTAAAGTGTTAAAATGTGATCTAAAAAAGCATTTCTATCGCCGCTTTTTGTTCTTAAACTTTTAAAATGCGTTCTAAAAAAAGCATTTCTATCGCCGCTTTTCGTTCTTAAATTTTACAAACGCGATCTAAAAAAGCTTCTTATTTTTTTTAAGAGTTACGTATGAACATTTAGCTTTTGTGAAAAAAAATTAAATTGCACGCACGCTTTCGTAAAACACGAGCATCAGTGAAAACATAACATTTATAAACAAATGGTTTAACATGGCCGTTCGTGAGTAAAAACAATAGATAAATAAATCTTTGTTAAATTTTATTTTATTTCGTTGATCTCTTGATGACTATAGCAATTAAATACAACAATGGGACACACGCAGTTCACATGAGCTAATTAAATTTCGCGAACAAGACATGAACTCTATTGTTTTCAACATGCAAAAATAGCTCATGTATTTAACAATAGGTCAACAATAACAACGAAAGTTCTGACGCTACCGAAAGCTCATGCGAAGGTGATAACTATCGCGTACATGTAAAGTTACACGCAGGCGGTACTGTAGAGCGCGGGTCCTAATTGGGTCTGCGTAGCTCAAAATGAGCATTAAATACTCTAGGACTCTCCATCTAAGCCATGGCCCATCCTGGAAATAACAGACAGGGTATATCCCTCGATATTTGTGAGGCTACCCATGTAAAATATGCACATCTATCTATCTATCTCTGCAGGTACCATGCAGGAGCAGTGAACAAAACAAATAAAAATATATTGTTTCGTTTTAAATTCATTTATTATTATTAGACAATCAAAAGATTTATTATACAAGTGGTCTAGTAACAAAGTTGTCCATGTGCGCTTGCATTCTAGAAGTCATTCATGGAACGAACTACGCTAACAGCGCTTCCAAATTGTTTGTATAGGTAGTGGTGGTACGATTGAACTTGAATTGGTCACCCTAAAAACAGTAAAGAAATTATGAAATGAGAATAGTTATCAGAGAATATTCAATTTGGTATTGCTCACAAAGGGGCCAAGCAAATTTTATTTTAATATTTCCACCCCTCCTCCCCTAAAATTATCTGGGTTTTTAGTTTGGAAGGCATATTTGCGATCGTGGCCTAAGGACACGACCCTAATATTTTTCCGATAAATAGGAACAATAATTGTTTTTACAACTAACAATCTGAGTCTGAATTTTGTCACATAATAAGAACAGAATCTGAATTTTCTTGCAATTCTTTTTAAACTACTGATAAAGTTTCATAGGTGAGAACAAAGTAAGGACTGAATACCAAAGTTGTGTAGCATTAAAAACAACGTAAGAACAAAACAGGCAAAAACGGGTGTGGAAAATAATAAAACAAAGTTTAATCTCCTGGAAATTTTCAAGTTTGTTTTGAACATTTTTGAAAGCATTCTAACAACAGCCTTTTTAATTCAAATTTTTTCGTGTTGACAATTTTTTGCTAACGCGAACCTTCATTATACTGTTTCGCGTTGGCATTTACCCATTTCATGTTGGCAAAAAAATGTTGATGTGAATTTTTGTTTTTATGGTTCGCCTCGGCAATCACAATTTCGCGCCAGCAAAAACGGTGACATGAACTTTTATTTCGTTGTATGACGTTGGCAAATTGCCTTTTAAATTTGCCCTTTTCTTTTCCACGCCATCTTGTTCACATTTAAACTACTTTAATTCAATTTAGGGTAAATAAGCAAAATGCTTAGCAACCACTTTATGATCTTTATTAATTCTTGCATATAAGGAAAACTTTCTATCACTTTATTATCATATATACTTTATTTACAATAGATTTAAGGCAATTGAAGGATTCTATAAATTGCGAAGAAAAATCACCTTGGCATTTGTCGTGTGCTGACGTGAATTAGAAAGGGTGTACCAATACAAAAAATTTGAAATTAATTTTCATTCCATGTATATAAATAAAAACATGCTTTTAAACTTTGTCATTGTTTTTTAGAATCTAAAAATTTACAAAATAATGACACCTTTATTTAAAGTTTAATTTGTTTTTTATCATGTCACGCACGTAGTTAGATTACATTCTTGTCTATACATGTAAACTTCCAGCCTTCCGAGATGTAGCTAGATGAACTAAAAAGATAGAAAAAAACATAATAAAACGACAAAAATTATTTCAACACGTCCATGTTACAGGCATTATCATACTGAAATTTTTCAAGTTACAACAATCGTTTTTATGGACAAGTTACATAGAAGTGCACACAAGGCCTAGTTTCGTTTGTTTGTCTGACCTATTGCAAACATAAGAGTGTGTTTTTATAATAAAAAACATCATTATAAGAAACACTTATTATAAGAAAAAATTTGTATATATTTTTTGTCCCCAAAATTTAAATTTTTTAAAATAACCGCGCTACAATGTATATTTAATCTCTGAGCCTTCAAATAATTTTTTTTCATGCATCGTCGAAAGGTCTGTAATTTTTAAAAAAAAAGATTAAGGATCAGGAAATTTTAAAAATCTGTTCGAGTATATATATATATGTCTATTTTGCTGACAATATGCTCACAGAAATGTATAAAACACAGGTTTGAGTTTCTCTTAAAAGTTTAAGATAAAAAAATATGTTATGTTTGTGTCCTCCGACTGACCCATTTAGATTATAAATCTAGCTATATCTGGTTACCTTACAAGGTGCTGGAAAATTGCAACTCTTGTAACCAGAGCAGTTAAGAAAAATCAGTTTTTTATTCATTTCACTTCCTGTTTTAGATTCTGGTCCTAACTACTAGCTAAAATAAATTTTGTATTTTAACATCTACAACAAGTAGCTAGCTATCTTTCAGCATCTTTGTAACTTAAAAAAAAGAAACAAACAGAAAAAAGCATGCATGCAAGTTCTCACAAAGACAGATTTTCAGACATGCCATTTGTGACAACTTGCTGTGTACCTTTCGGTTGACCCCTTAATAAATCAGGCAAAAGTTTTTGAATGAGGTTGGTTTACAAATAAAAACAACATTCTGATCACATGATCAGTAATAATTGGACCACAAACAAATAATACAAACCTACTATCGTTTTCTCTTAAAAGCGATTTTGAATGTAAATTAATATAAGGTAACATTCTTAAACATGAAATCATTGAGAAACATATTTGGTTATATATTTGTAGAAATAAGTCTGTAAAAACATCTTTATTTCATTTGACCACAGAATCAGCGTTGGATGTTTGGAAGGGGGTAAAAAATTTTCAGTTCCTTGGTATACTCAACACGTAGCAATCATGCTCCACAATTTCACTTCGCAAAAATGTAAAAGTAGCTCTAGGCTAGCTACAATGTCTGATCCAGGTAGCTAGCTAATTGTTGCTTTACCTTTATTTTAGTGGCTGTATGAGACAGAATATAGCAGAAATTATGGCAGACAACATCTACCAATGTACGAACCCAAAAATAGACAACTTGTTCCCAAAGTAATTAAAGAAACAACAACTGCCAAACAGGAGAATGTCACCTATCCAATCTCAAACAATAAAATGAATAACAGTACTACTGTTGGTATACAGGTATCAGAAAGTAACATACCAAGAAAAGATGCAGCTAACTACTATTCTACCTCCGTTGACAAAACTTTTAATAAAACACATTCTACCATTGGTATACAAGTATCAGAAAATCCAACTCCAATAAAAAAAAGTATTTTGAAAACACCACAAAAGAGCCAGCAGGTATAGCTATATAAATATTGCTTTTGAAATATACTTAAGGATACGGTAACCCCCTGAGACACATACTCAGTATATTTAAAATATCTCCTCTGCTCGCTATATTAACCCTAACAAATATATATATTCTGAAAGCCGAATAAATTATCTCTAGAAGGATGATAAAATATTTCCATAAAAAAAATCCAAAAAGTAGAAAAAATATTATATACAAAAATATACCCTTCCAGTTCATTTTGTCGAACACTCCCCTCAGTAAAATTTTTGTTCGTTGAAAAAAATATGATTACGAAGCTCTTATTCAGCTCTAAAAAACTTTGCTTTTTTTACTCAAAACAACACGTGGTTCCGAAAATATAGCATCTTTTGTGTTACAATAGCTGTTTTCTGACTGATTTATCTGTTTTTAAGCTTGATAGATCAATAACTCGATATTTCCTCACTTTCTGCGTTAGAAAAAGCAAAGTTCTGTAGCCAAAGATATAATTATCGCAATAAACTTGTTTTCGTACAATTTCGACAAGATGGAGGGGAGTGTTCGACAAAAATATATACCGTTTCGACTGAAAATTTTATTTCGAGAAAAAGCAAATCAAAGACCTTTGCTTTTACCTGCAAGAATCATGGTTACACCCACTTCAACGTTATGAATAATTAAGAAGTCATGAATATTTTATTTAAAATTAAAGGTTAAGAGTTTTCGTAGAACTATGGGTCTAGTTATTGTTAACAGACAACAGGATAACGTAACATATAACAGGATAAAAACGAGAAAAATAAAGAAATAAATTAAAAAGGTATAGATGGTAAATAATAATATATTTGTATAGATTATTAAAGTGTGAATGTTTCCTATGTTATATGTAGAGATGCAATTTTTTATTCGTTCTGCATAACTCTCTTTAATTATCATACAGATTAAATATATTTGAGGAATTTTAAACTTTGAGCACTATTGTAAACACTAAAAGATAAAAAAAGATTTTTCCTCATTTTATCCCTCTTAACAATAAATATTTTTGATTCTTTTTTTAAAAATATTAGGAAAATATGCCAAAGAATCAAAATTGAAAGAAATATTTTTTTTAAAAAAAATGACCCTGAAGGGGGTTACCGTATCCTTAATGTTACTTCAGATGTGGTAAAGGTATCTGGGAAACTGGACAACTGAGTATACAGCCAATATATACCACAAGTGTAGTTATATATTTCTTGCTGTGCCCTTGTCTTGCTTAGGGATTGTGGGCAGAATATCTATATTCCCATCAAGCACAAACGAGAAATTCACATTTCTAAGATGGAAAAAAAGGTAGGGGTGAATAGGAAAACATATCATGAGCCTGCACCACATCTGTACTGTCTTATACAAGATTTAGAACTAACTGATGATAGTTGGTTAACCAAAGGAAGCTGGGCACTAAACATTGTTTGTTCCTTTAAATTGGATTATACAGCGAGTAATTGTCATAATTTTGAATTTCATGTAGAATATTTTCGGCTGTTAATAGCTTGTATATTGTTTTTTTACTATGTACTGTGCTTTTACATTATATTTGTTTATTAGTATGTATATTTATCTGTTAATGATTTTTGTTTTCTTTAAAAGAATCGACCATCAACTGCACCAATCATTCATTCAAAAGTAAAACGCAGTGAAAAGAAATCTTTGGATGATTCCTATGTTTTATCAGAAAGAAGAAAAATCTTAGATGAGAATCATATTGAGAGAAGTAATGATATGAAGTATTATTCAAGTATCTTAAATACTTATGCTGGTAAAGAATCATCACTATATGAAAGAGTGCCATTTATACAACGTAAGAAAAAAGTGATGCACAGAGATGATCACGTTAAATTAGAAATGACTGGTGTCAGTGCAGAAGAGCTGTCTGGTAGTGTTTTAGACCTACAAAATGAGCCAGCATTTACAAAGAAAAAAATATCTTGTTACCCTAAAAATCACAATATTTTGCGTACACACACAATAGAAGAAATCGAAAATGATGTAGAAAAAAATGTTGAAGAAAATTCTGATCCTATCTCAGAGGTATTTAGATCACCAGAAGATTTTTTTTATAAGAACAACAGTGCATATGTGAGATATATATGGCTAGAGTAAAACTGCACATTATATTTAAAGGCGTTGCTAGGAGAATTAAATCCATGACCCTGGGGACTTGAATCCATGGCCCTGTTCTCTACTATTTATTTAATTTTATATTTCAATAATAATTTAGTTGATTAAAGAATTTTTACATTTTGTTGTAGGTTTGTGAAGAAGAATTTGATGATGACAAATATAACTGTTTAAAATCTCTTGAAAATTATCAATATTATAAGTCAAAGTCTTTGCCAAATAGCTATCGGACAAGTTACAATGATGATTTTGATGCTCTTACACGGTCTGTCAGCTCACCAATTGTATTAGCTGAAAGGAGAGTTGGCAGTAGAAGTAATATGTCAGATATTTTTGACCAATGTATGTCAGATGTCAGATATACAAAAGGCAGTGAGTCCTTATTTAGAAAAGAATATGACAAAAGGTAAGACTAAAATAGATAAATCTTATAGAATTTTGATGTGTATGAGATTAATCTCTTTAACTTATTTCATTTCAGCCTTAGTTGCTAAGGGGCAAAATTTGTTAAGCCCGGTGTGCCTAAGTACTAAATATTCAACTTCCGTAGCTTGGGTTTGATAATTTTTAAATCGACCGTCTATTTAAATTTCTGTGATGTTGTTAATCCATTTTATTTTTCAGTCAATATGGCTACATACACTGTAATCTGTCCAATATATTCTCACTAAGAGGAACAAAATTTTCCCCTTCCCCCTTTGTTTCAGTCAGCCGCGAAATTACTTGCGCATATCTTTCAGCAAGCATCTCGGTTGCAGTTTGGTCAATTTTCTGTGTGAAAACACTTGCATGTCAATATCATTATTTACACTGAGCAAGTTTTACAAGCTGAATATCCATCCCATTTCAGATATTCACTTCTTTAAACTAAAATCGTTTCTTTACCACTGCTATATTTTTTTGTTTATTTTGTCCCTTATTATCGTGTTTTTGAAATTTTGTCATGATTTGCCTTTTTTGACTTATAACTTGGGAATTTTATCTTCAATTGACCATGTAGATGAATATAGTATTTTTATATTTTATTCTTAGACGATATGAAACAGAATATGACCAATCGTTTCGGAAGAAATCGAGTCTGGAATATATTCCAAAAAAGGTTAGCTTGTTTTACATGGTCAAATATAAAAATTAAATTAAATTAAATTTCTCGAATTTCAAATAAATAATAAGTTTTCTCAGTTCCCTTCAGTTATTTTTTCACATTTTTTCACATTTTTTTCCTTAGTCGTAGATTTTGCGTGTATGTTTTTTTTTTAGCGATGTGAAGTATTGTCGGCAAATGAAGATGATTTTTTTGACTACTACGATCAGGTAACTTTACTTTATCCAATTATATAACACGCAAAGTAGGTTGTTAAAGAATGAACCACAAGAGTAAACTGCTGTTCATTCCCATGTGTATGTATTTTTAGGTGTTACAAAATAGACAAGTTGCTTATAAGCCCATCCTTCGCAGTTTTCTAGACCAGCAACTGCGAAACCAAGACAAATGTTCAGAGGGTCACAATATTGAAAATAGAAGTAAAAGAATATATCGAAATGAAGAAACTTTACGTCGTACTAAACATTACGATCCTTTGCAATATTCAGATAGGTAGAACTTCTCCATTTGCTCACGTACAATTAGAATTTTTATAAATGCTTTTTACTACTATATCATGACGTCAAAATATCTTGCGTTTTTACCACATACGCTTCTGTGGTGTATAAAATAAAATCGTGTATATATCTGAATTTTTAAGAATGGTTTAAATTTTTGTAAATATTTGTAATATTTTTATTTTTATTTAATTTTTATCCACATTAATACAGGAGATTGAAGTTGTATTATTTATTCGACTTAAATATACCAGCCATACTTTCTCGTCTCTCCACCTTCTTCAGCACGTACATTCTTTTAATTTTAACTGACATATTTCTTCAACTTTTGTTTATATAATAAACCCAAAAACAACAGGAATCAGGGTTTTGATAACGATGTAATTATTTTCAACACGAACTTCCTGGGGTCGCGCCATAAGTCCCTTGAGAACGCTTGCCTTCACCAATTTTGAAAAATGCATCTCACAAAATAGTTTTAATTTAAAACGCTTCCTCTAGAAGAAAATTACAAAATTTCTATAATTTTCATTGACCTTTTTGGCACCAATTTCATCTACAACGTGAAAATACCTAAGCATACACCTGGAAAAAAAGAGAAGTCCCTTGTTTTTAAAACGCGGGTAAGCTTTTGCGAGGTATTTGTATTCTAATTTAACAGTTGTAGTGATGTCAACGATCCTTACGCCCCATTCTTATGGGCGGGGATTTAATAATAATCAACCTGCTGAACCTTAGATAAATCGTATCAAAGAACGAAAATGCGAATCAGGTTGTTAAAGCTTGTGATGAGAGAAACGTAAGAATACTTAAGTATGTTTCAGTTTTTTGAAGATTTTAAAATTGCTTGTAAACAAACAGCAAACATAACTACATTTTGCGCCATTAATTTGGAAAATTATTGAAATATTTTGTGTTGTCACTTTTGGGGGGAGGGGTCAATTTTTAGACGAAATTTGGGTTTTGTCACTTGAGGAAAAACCACTAAAACATTTTAGTGTCTTATACTCTAGAAAGTTAGTATTGATAATTTTCATCGAATGAAGTTAAGCCGCTTGATATTCAAAAGTTATACCTCACGAGAAAGTCAAAATCTCCCTTTTTCCAAACTCCACACCTTTTTTTAGTTTCCGAATGATCCTTCGCTTTTAATATCTTGTTAGCTTTTTTTAAAAGCAGTGACGCCATCAATATTAACGCTTAATGCACATGATAAAGTGGTGGACAATAAACCCACTAGTGTATACTTCAAAGGCATTTTCGTCCATGAAATTTTTACCAGTCTTTCCGGGTGGTTTCCGTGTATGGTTCAACAGATTACCCCTAACCGGGTCATGAATGGTTGGACTTTATTGGTTTCTGTAATGTTTTGAACATCCGTTTGACATTTAAACTTTCTTTTGAATTATTGCGCGAGAAAGTTGTATCGAATGCAAGCCAGTTATTTCTTGGACTTTGATTTGTTGTTTAACCTCGTTGTTATTCTTGATTTGCTGGATATATGTTTACGAGAAAATGCGTTGCATGATTTCTTGCATAACTTCAACAGAACTTTAAAAATGCAAGGCTACCGACAAGTAGCCTTCCTCTAAGATTTAAACACCGTCTTTATAATATTTGTGAACAAAAATTACCACACCAATGTTTTTGTCAATTTAGAACAAGAAGACTTCGTATAGCCATGTTTTTGGTGAAGAGTTCGCTTCCAGCGTTCAGCATGAGAATAGGATTGACATCTTAGGCGATTTTCTAGTTAAGCGATTGATGTGCTCAAATGGGAGCTTTAAATGCACTAGGACCGCCTTCGCAAAACCCTCGTTGATAGCAATACCAATGGGCAACTGGAGAGGCTATCCTGGGTAAACAATTTCAATAATAATAAATAGTTTTGGCAGCAAATGAAACAGATACCGCATTTCTCCGCGTATAAGCACTACCTTATATTTCTTTTTATCCTTATTCCTCAAAGCACTTTGAATTTCCAAAACCATTTAACTCCGAGCATGATCGAAAACTTATATATCAGAAAATACTCCTTGACCAGGAGTTCAAAACCCAACCGCACTAATATCAAGATCGTTTGATTTGTCTGTCGATCGTTCTCTGTTGCATATGTTCATCTTCTAGTCTTCTAAGCAAACTGGTTCTGTTGCTACATCAACGCATATCAGCTTGACCGTGTGATGTCTCGCAAGCCGTTATGCCTCATAGTGACGAAACCATTATGTTTCCAAGATAAGATGTGAGAAACATTAAACTTGCTTTCACATACACACTCCGCCGCAGACCTCTAGGAATTGCCCAGTTTTAAAGTATTCTAAGCGCATCCCAAAACTGCTCTTTGTTGAGGTCATAACAAAGTTCTTTTATTGACAGACTTGTAAACCAGTTCGATGCCCCTGTCATCATATTGGCTTTGTTTGCTCTTGCGAATTCGTTGTTCGTTAGCTTTTCTTCTTGTTGTTGCTTTTGATTTGACTGTTGGTTTTTCCCTGATTACTGTCCCGTAAGGATGGTGTTTTGTAAATTCTCGGTCATCAGATGCATCGATGCTCTATAGGAGCTGTCTTGTTTATATGTTTTTAATATACATTTCGAGACTATTTCTCCGCAACCTCGTTCCCAGGGCAATTTTCCGAATTTTGATATCGGAGAACGCCGTTTGGATATCAAAAAAGCGAAAAATTGCCCTGGGAACGAGGTTGCATTTCTCCGGCCACGATATTTGGAGCACGCTCGGCAAAAACCGGTGCCCGTAATGTTTTAAAGTGAGGCTGCTGTCCTGCAGGCGAGGCTGTAGCAACAGAAGGCAACGGCTCCGTCAATTTACTTTCTTTACTATTTCCACCGATAGTCGGTAAGGAAAATTAGGTTACCCGAAAGTATTAACCGTTATCAGGTTAATCGTATACGTTTTGTTATAAGACATTAGATTTTAAGAATTTATAATGTTCATATATTCTTCAAATATTTTTATTTTCCATAAATCTTAACTAAAAATGTATTTTTTACCTAACGTTTAGGGAAGGACAACATGAAGACTATCCTGGCGAGTCAGACGGTTACCATTCCAGATGGAGGTATGCTGTACTTTTCGAATATGCATTATTAAACATAGATATAGTTATAGGTACCCATATAAATAGTTCTACGGTATTTTGAACATTCATCAAGGTTCTATTAGGCCAACATAAATCCATCCAGGACAGTTCCTTGTCCTAGACACCAGTCCTAGGCACCAGACTACGACACAAAATTATTACTATCCTAGCAGCTTAGAAGATTTTTTGTAGACTAGTAAAATGACAATCCCTGCTAAGGCAATTCGTATCTTCTTTTTTATTTACAGGTTCAGCACCAACCCAGTGTTTGCCCTCTGTATACACCTCTTCATAGTTCAAGTTGTTCCCTCATTTTCTGTATTGAAAAAAGAAGTAAACAGAGTAAATTTAATATGGCTTTGACCATGGGCATTATTAACATTTCTCCATTTCTAAAGAAATATTAGTCCCCCAGCATTTGGTTTGACGTCTTAAATTTTTTTTGGAAGTGTACGTATTTTGGTGAAGAGAGTGCAGAGCCGGACATGTTTTAGAAAATTTGAGCAAAGATAATTTTTTGGAACAAACTGTAGATAGCTAAGCATCATTTCCAGATAGATTTTTATTGTGATTACCTTTCGTTAGCTAATTATCCTTCCACTTACACATTTTTTAGCATTCTCCCTCCTGCTACGAACTAGGTTCGTTTTAAGTAAGTAAGTAAGTAAGTAAGTAAGCTATTTCTAAATCTTTTCAAACAAAATGAACGTGATTTTTGAAATCCTGACCTGAAACTTGATAGAATGTGAAATCTTCAGATTCATACAGCAAACAAACAACCTGTTACAACAGGTTTTTTAATTTTTGTCCTAATTGAACTCTGCTTGAAACCGAGGTACAAGTAGAAAATTAGAAGATTTTGAACGTAACATTAAAGGGGCTACGAACCGGTTAAAATGCTCACATTCCGTATATCCCGCGCACATATTAAAAATCCGGCAAACGCGTTTTGTGCAATGAACAGACTAGTGCACTTTGCTCGCTGGTTCAATATATTTTTTTGAATAGTATATTACAAAGAAATATTTCAGCAAGACTCAGGATGAAAACATGACCAAGGCTGGAGAAGATAAAAATTCTAGATATATCTATATGTTTGAGTCTGTAAATTACATACATGCTGGAAAAATAGCCAGTTTGTTTTTTGCCGCCATCAGCTTGACTTTCGTGTAAGTCACTAAAGTCAAAAAACAACAGCCGTTCCGTAGCCCCTTTAATACCACCAAAACAGCATTTTCACATGTCGGATTAAGTTAACAATTTAATGATGTTGAATATGATCCTTAAGTCAAAACAAAATTCTAAAATTTTAAAGAACATGTAATTCGGGAAACGTGTATTAAGCCAAATGTCAATCATCACTATGGCAACAAAGCTAAACCGATTCGTCGAATTGGCAGTAGTAACCCTACTTAAATTATTATGTGAAGAAAATTATCTTTTCTTTTTAAAATATTTCAAAAAGAGCCTTCTTAATTCATAACAGTTTACTACCCTTTTTTCAATTCTCAATAAGAGCATTGTAAAAAAAGAAATATTTATTTAAACAATAGTTAACTAAAACTGTGAACTTGTGTATTACGTGTTTATCTAAACAAACGACTCTAGCGGCGATCTGGCAACTCTGCTTGCGACATAACTTTAAGGTTTTAACTTCAAGACTTCAATGACCTTAACACCACATTTGTGACACCCGCCTTAAAATAATTGCAATACTTACCGACTTGTCCCAGATGTAAGCTAGTGGCCGCTTTATATATCACCATAATATATTTTCTATTGCTCAGAAAGTATGTGCGACATTACAAAAGTTGGTGAAGCGAATTAACAAAGTTGATTCAAGATAGCAAAGCAAATGAAGAAGACTAATCAAGATGTTGTAGGTGAGAAGTGTATACGTAATGATGAAGGTGTTTTGGCTAGCACAGTGGAGGAGAAAAGGGTAGCTTGGAAGAATTATTATCAGAGGTTGCTTAACACTGAGTTTGATTGGGATGAGGATAATTTGTCTGATGATGATGTTGTAGAAGGGCCAGCTATGCAGATCAAGACAGAATGGGTAGTGGAGGCTATTAGGAAATTGAAGATTGGCAAGGCTGCAGGAGTATCAGGTATTGTTGCAGAGATGGTAAAAGCATCTGGATATATTGGAGTTGAGCTTATTACAAGTCTTGCTAATCAGATTATAAAGGATGGTGCTATTCCAGTGAGCGGCAGTCAAGTGTAATAGTGAATTGTTTCAAGGGCAAGGGTGATGCATTAGAAAGAGGTAACTATAGAGGTTTGAAGTTGGTTGATCAAGTAATGAAAGTTATTGAAAGAGTGATTGATAAGATACTTAGAGAAAGAATTGATATAGATAAGATGCAATTTGGTTTTGTTCCAGGGCGTGGCACTACAGATGCAATATTTTTACTCAGACAGCTTCAGGAAAAGTATTTAGGAAAGAGAAAGAATCTCTATTTTGCCTTTGTAGATTTAGAGAAAGCTTTTGATAGAGTGCCACGTAAAGTTTTTTGGTGGGCTATGAGAAAATTAGGTGTGGATGAGTGGCTAGTTACGATGGTACCGTCTATGTACAGCAATGCTAGAAGTCGTGTCAGGATTAAAGATTCACTTAGTGATGAATTTAGTGTAAATGTTGGTGTACATCAGGGTTCTGTACTTAGTCCTTTGTTGTTTGTTCTAGTCTTAGAAGCGCTGTCGATGGAGTTCAGAACAGGTTGTCCATGGGAGTTATTGTATGCAGATGATTTGGTTCTCATGAGTCGATGGAAGAATTAGTTGAAAAGTTTGGGAAGTGGAAGAAAGAACTAGAAGAGAAAGGGCTAAGGGTGAACACAGCAAAGTCTAAAGTCATGATTAGTAGCATTGCAGCCAAGTGTGACCTTGTAGTTGGAAAGTGGCCTTGTGGAGTTTGCAGGAAAGGGGTTGGTAGTAACTCAATTTTTTGTCAGACTTGCAAGTATTGGGTACATAAGAAGTGCAGTAGTATTGGTGGAAGGTTAAGAGCTGACATTCAGTTTGTATGCAAGCGTTGCAAGGTGAGATTATAGAGAATGAAGTATTTCCAGCTTTAATGATGTACAACAGTGGCTCGTTAGAGATAGTTGAGAACTTCTGTTACTTAGGTGATATGTTGGGCAGTGAAGGGGTTGTTGGAAGAAGTGTTACTTGCAGGATAGGTTCTGCTTGGAAAAAGTTCAGAGAGTTACTGCCTTTGTTGACTAGCAAAGTCTTGTCAATTGAGGTAAAAGGTAGGTTGTATGAGGCCTGTGTAAGAAGTGTTATGTTGTACGGGAGTGAGACATGGGCAGTGAAGCAGGAAGATCTTGACCGTTTAGAAAGGAATGATATGAGAATGGTTAGGTGGATGTGTAATGCCAGTCTGAGAGACAGAAAGAGTTCAGATGAGCTAAGAAGCAGGCTAAGTATCCGTAGAATTAAAGATGTTATCCAGATCAGAAGATTGAATTGGCTGGGGCACTTGGAAAGAATGGAGGAGGATAATTGGGTAAGAAAGTGTAGAGACTTATAGTTCCTGAGGCAAAGCCCAGAGGCAGACCGAGAAAGACTTGGCAGGAGGTTATAAGGACAGACTTGATACAGAGGAAGTTGAGTTTAGATCTAACACAGTCTAGATCAGATTGGAAGAGGGTCATTAATATACCCCGTCCAACCCATGCTAGCATGGAAAACGGACGTTAAGCCGAGAATGATGATCTATAGAGGAGAGCACATGTTCAATGAAAAATTTTCTATTAAAAATATTCTCCAGGCTGTCTAGTTTCATGTTTGTTTTTTAATGACTAATTACAAAGATAACAGATTAAAATGTCATAACCCCACCATGCATAAATTCTCTCATCAGTGAGCTACTCCAGCGACATTTCGGCTTTCTGTTCTGTAAAATACACAAGTTTCAGTACAGGTGAAATTGGTAATATGGTAGATCCTAGATATCATATAGCCATGCAGTCTTGCTAGTGAACCGGAAAGTTAGTGACAAATTTAATTTAGATGTTCACGTAATACGGATTGTATACGCTAGCTAGCTAATTATAGGCACAGGACCAGCTGAAAGTTACCAGGCTACCTGCCTTGTAACAAAATTTTGCCCTCGTCAAATATATGAAAACTCCTAGGGAAATTTCTTGAGCACCAAGGATAAATTTACAGGTTTTAATAAGTGTTGTCTTAAATTAAGAATAGACGCGCACAGTTTAAAGCTGTTGTAAGAAATTAGGAAGTAAACCCGTTTTATTGCCAAGATGACTATATATTTTTTTGTTTACATGCAAAACTTTGCAAACAGTTTTGTTTTTGCAAATTAAGTAGTTTTTTTACACTGATTGTGAAAACAAAAAGCTAGCAGCAAAGAAATTATTTTAATGACAAAAATATCAAATTACTCGTTTGATAGAAAAAAAGGTTGTCTAATATATACTGCACCTAGCCATTATGCTTATGCTAATTCTCCCTATCAGTGAAATATGATCATTGTCTTTGTTTTTAATTTTCAGCAATTCTCTGCCAAGTCGTTCTTAATAAAAAGTATAGATGATCATTTCAATAAGTTAAAACAGTCCTTAACAATTTTGACAATAAAATATTTACAAAAATAAACTTTGGTAAAATATACATTTTCAATAAAGAAAAGAAGATTTTTTTAAATGGAAGGATCTAAAAATAGCATTCCATCTATTTTGCGTGTCAAAAGGTTTTTGTTGTGTGCTGTTAACTTAAGAAAAGGCTGCTGGTTGATATTCTTTTGATGTGGTGTTGTTGTTGTTTTGGAATTGTTCATCTTCCACCTGATGAGTGTTAGTTTACTTTATTGGAATTAATTTCTGGACCTTTTAAACATCATTTCTCAAAAATTTATGAAATTTAATGAAAGCTATGACATTCAATCAGAAGTATAGTTAAGTGATAATGCATTTGAAGTTTTAAGAAAGTAGACACACAAAACTGTATAGACACTTTTTTCAATTTGACACTGTTTAATCTCTAGTTTGTAATATATGTCAAAAAATATTTCTATCCAAAGGAAAATGAATTTTTGTAAAAGTAAAAAGAAACAATGGTTTTGTTAGAATGTATATCCTGCATGGTTTAAGGATATGGTAGACCCTTTCAACAGTATATTCAAAATATCTCCTTTACATGCCACTTTTTTAAAGAAACTTATACAACAAAACAATGATTAATTCCCTACGAGTATATAAGAAAATAAATGCAAACACGCAATGTATCCACTGAATTTCAAACATTTCTTCTGGTACCTGTGCAAAAGTGTGGCATTGGAATTTTAACCTTGTGAATAATGACTCAAAAAAAATTGGTATAAAACTAAAGTGAGTTATAAACTTGTATTGATGAATGTGAAACATTGATTAATTAAAAAAAAATTTTAAACCTTTAGTGTCCATCAAAATGAATGGAAGGTCCATCACAGTCACGGGACCCCGAGGTACACTGCATAAAAGTTTCAGTCACTTGAACTTAGAGCTTACACGTGTTAACAAAAAAACCATACGGGTTGATGTTTGGTTTGCTCTTCGTAAACATCTTGCTTGCTTGAGAACAATTTGCAGCCATATTGAAAATTTGATTAAAGGAGTACAATATGTAAGTATTACTATTTATTCGAAAATTGTCTGATCTTACTTTAACAGAAGAAATTTTTGTAAATGAAACTTTTGCCAGTTCGCAAATATTTGGATGTACTAATTAAAGTTTAATTCTTGCACATATTGTATAATTTATGCCTTGAGTTGAAATGCGTTCCAGGTTTTCAAACAGTAACATTTTGTAACAAAAAATTGATCATGTGTATGTTTATCTTCCAACGGGATAGTAACTGCAATATAAATAAGCAGCCTCTTTCTGGCATTCAAAAAGGAAAGGCTTCTTCATTAACTTTTTATTTCCTAAAATTTTACAAAATATCCTATAATATGGAATAGCTTTTTATAAGTTGAGACCTGAAACCTCCTAAATTCTTTAACATATAAAATTACGAAGTTTTAAATCTGTGGCTATCCTGCATCTTTTCAAGTTGATTAACGATCTTTTAGGAAATTCTTTGTGAAACTAGTCATAGCCCGTGGTAGAATCAACTAATCTGGTTGATTTTCACTTGTACATATTTCCTTTTTTAAAAATAACTTTTTGATTTTTACCTGGATTTTCTTGAAAATGTAATACTACCTGATTCCTTAAATACAATTTAACCCAGTTACCTTTTCGTTTCCTTTTGCAAGGCGCGCTTCAAACTACCTAATAATCTCAACCTTTTTAAATTTTTATTATGTGAAATTAGAAATAGTAGGAATCGCTACTAACTGGATATTGTTTTCTTTTTAGGGTTTTCTATACAAAATGAGATCTGTGTATGCTCATTTCCCAATCAATTTGAACATAATGGACGACGGAAAAACTGTGGAGGTTCGAAATTATCTTGGTGAAAAATACATCCGAGTTGTAAAAATGAGGGATGGCGTAATTTGCAAACCATCTGGAAATAAAGATGAAATTATTGTTGAAGGCAACGACATTGAATTAGTCTCGAATTCAGGTAAGGTTAATTGTTGTCAATAATTTTTTCTCCTGGCTTATAAAACCTGTTTGATTGTGTATTTCGATGTTACTTTAGTTTAAACTATGTTATATTATCCTTAAATTTCAGCTGCGCTCATCAATCAGTGTGCTAAAGCAAAGAACAAGGACATCCGTAAATTTTTGGATGGTATATATGTTTCAGAAAAGACTACAATTGTAGCAATTGAGGATTAAGAAATACACGCCTGAAATTACGAATTCGAGTTTTTTTGTAATGTATTTTTTATGAAAATACCGTCATCTCAAAATCTAATCCCAAATTTGACTGTAAAAAGAGTGGCAACCCATTGACATTTTTTTTAATTTCGTAAATTAGCCAATAATTACGCGAATGAGATCTACCCGCGACAATTTATGACATAAAAATCTTTTAGTAATTACATGGAGTGCGATTTGTGATTTATTTTTGATCGTTTATATTTGTACTCGTAATTTTTGGTTCGTAGTTTAATGTCGAACAGATAAATTTTCGGTTTTTGCAGCAACACGATCAGTAAACAATTAATTAATACTATGTCTAAAAGAAGGATATTCGATTAACTGTGATTATAAGCAGTTTTCACGTTACTGCAGTTTCCGTTTTTGACGAGTATCGGAAATTTCATTTGCGAAAAAGCTAAAACAATTAGACAAGTTAAAAGCCAAATTAAAACATCTTTCCTTTTTTGTTGCATTTGTGTGCCAAGATTATGCATTAAAGGCCGAAGCAAACATCTAACATTTTATTTTCGTGTTGGTTGGAATGTTAGATTAAAAATCGAATGGAATCGAATTTTACGTTTGCACACTTTCATCAAACCATTTGAATGTTAATTCTAAAATTCAAGACGGCGAATAATAGCCAGCATAATTTTTCTTACCACCAGGAAATCGGAATAGTTAAGGTGGTTTACCACCAAATAATGTCTAAGTTTCAAGAATTGTCTTTTACCTGTTTTCTGACAGCAAATTCATCTTAGAATCCCGTGGCAAGTAGTTCTTATGACAAAATTCGGTTTTTATTGCGCAATCTGGCACTTTCTCCAACCAACCGCAAATATAAGTGCATAGCAACGGTCCATAGCAACCATTTTCGCATTTTTAGACAGCTTTCTTGCCCCTCCGTCGATGTTTAATGCTTTGCAATAGCTGGATGATACTTTAGGGCCTCTTAAGACAATATATGACAGTTATGAATATTAAATGTGGTGTTCCACACGCAGTCAGAAAGCTGTCTTAACGATGCACCCTCCGAAGTGAACTCGTCAGAGTTTACTCGTCGTCAAATAGACTTAAGGAGAGGCGAACAGCCGCGGCACGGCTGCTGATTGAAAATTCATGATGCCTGAGATAATTTCAAAGACCAGATCCGTTGGTCTGGAATATCCCGTAAAATCTTTAAATTGTTTAGGTTTTGTAATATTTAGTTAGCATCAAATCAGATAAAAAATGGTTTTGCTGAAAGATTTGCTGTTTTTATATTAAGGGGGTAATAAATTAAAGTTGTTTAAAAAAGGTGAATTTGTGGCTTAAACTTTGCAGCACAACAACATGTTATTATACTCACATTATACCCAGAACATCTCTTCATAGAAGTTTATTAAGGCGGGCTTACACGTACAGTTTGCTTGTTAAAGAAATCTTTCGAAAGAAATATTTCATAGTGTAGGGTGCATTTCGAAATATTTTAAAACATTTCGAAAGTTTTTACCACCTGTTTTAAAAACCCTTCGAAAGGCGATTTTTTACCAAATTTTCTACTGAAAGTTTTTTTAAAGGATGCCGACATCCTGACTATATCACATGGCGTACTTCCATTCATCACTTTAAGTTTGACGTTTTGTATCTAAACGAAGATACATAATTTTACAAACAAAAAAAACAAACTATAAGTGAATTCGATGCAGCGCGCGTAGATTTTGCAACAGACAGGCACCATATACGCCAACAGCAGAGGAACAAGGAAGGTAAAAAAAGTTTTATTTGAAGTAATATTTCCAGTGAATAATAAAAAAAAGGTGCAGATTTTTCACTATTTTATATTTATTTTTTGTATCAGATTGACCAGGGCACCTGAATTACACCATGACTCAAGTGATTACAAACATTTCGCAATAAAAATTGATATAGTGTAAAAAGCTTTACAATTTTTCTTTCGAAAGATTTGTGGTTATTCAGAAACAATATTAGTTTTTGATGGCCATGCTTCGATGATCACACTGTTTTATTAAAAATAATACACAAGTTAAAGATCAAAATAGCACAAATGCTATTAGTTGAATAACACGACGAAAATATTTTTATTTTTATTACTGAACTTAGTAAACTAATTCATGAGTAAAGATAAAGAAAATAAAGATTTGTAAACAAAGCTGAAACCGCCATATTGCACGTTCGATTTGTTGTTGAAAGTTTCCGGTCTGTGTATTTATCAAATTTGGCGCCATCTCATCACAACAAACTTCATCGTTCAAAGTTGGATGTATGTTGTGAAAAAGCGAACCAAATTACGAAAAGAATATTATTATTGGCTGTGAAAGAAGTTTATAAAGTTCCAAGAAGTATTAACGAAGGTTTTAAAATGCTGGCACTACGATTGTATGTAAAATATTCTTGGTTATCTTAGGTCTTATTTTTAATGTTTATTAGTAGGTACATCTCAAACTTGCTTCTCTTATACTCACACAGCCATAAAAACTTTGTAAAAATGTTGCTAGGAAGGAACATGGATATTTATTTATGAAACATAGTTATTTGTGTGTCGTTATAGTAGTTATTTTATTAGATTTTAGGATTTAGAAGTTCCTTAATTTTTGCTTCCTCGCCTAAAATTTATTTTGTGGCTGCCACAAAAAAGTTTTTTGTTCGCCTCTCCTTTAAGGTCTTAGGTATTTGGTGCTTTTTAGGTCGAAATAGTGCTGCCGTACACCTTTTGTGGATCCACAAGTCAAGAATGTCCATAAAATAATCTTTAAACACGTTTTTTGCCGTTTAAGTTCGGAATCCACGCGAAACAAGAATTCTCAGGATCGAAGCACCCACGCTTTACAACTTCTCCTGTGGATGCAGGCATTAGTACCACCTAGTGTTTTAATGAAACCGATTTTCAAATCGAAAGTTTTGTCTTTCAGTTATTTTGTCGAGATATTGCCTGTTTCGCCCTGTTTTAGCTTTTCTGTCGTCCAAAAAATACCGCATCAGTTGTCTGGAAGACGAGTCAGCCTTCGAAAATGCGCTTCACTCAATCACTACACGTGACCCTTGAGAAACATACGCGGTCAAAAAGGCGCTTCAAATAGCGCATGTTATTCAGTTATTTGGTTTAGCGTCGAGCAGCAAAATGTCATATTTTGCTCCTATTTTACCTAGCAACGGGTAACCATGGCAACCAATCAACTAAATTTTGGACTTAATTTTGTCGTACTGTCGCGTACTATGATATTCTCATCAATTAACTTTAGAAAACACAATCCTCTGCGATCTAGATTATTTGGTGGTAAGCCACCTTAGGATGGGAAAAATTACGTTTCAGAGAAACTGAATTTGATATCCTTGAAAAAACTTAGTTAACTAGGCTAATAAGTGTATGGCAGCAGCGCTTGAACTAATTAATAGATTTTGGCGATGAACAATCCTGGAGGTTAAACAAGAAATTAGGTGAAAAGGAGAAATTATAAAAAGATTCTTTAACAACGTCGTCAAGGAATTAATGGACGATTTAGCCTTGTTTTATAGGCTCAGGAACATCTCTTTTTTTTCTGTTTGTGTTCCCCCTGATTCGAAGAAGTTTGTATTATCGAGCAAACTATAAAGGACCGGATACACTTGTATAATATCACCGAAATATACCTTATAATATCAATATAATTTTCTAAGCATATAAGAAATGCTAAATATCAGAGGACAACTCTAATTAAATATATTTCTGTTTCCTGATGCTGAGGCAAATAAGAGGGAAGGGCTAGGCTAAATAAAGAACTTACGGCAATTATGTTGCATTGTCGATGTAATTAGCACGAGCCTTGACTTGAATTTAATAAACACAAAAAAATTGAGTTTGTTTGACTTTTAGATCTCTTTCTTTGTTGAAACATTGTTGATAAAGCCACTTTTTCATTAGGCGGACTATGCCGTTTTACTGATGAAAACAGCAAAAATCCCTGGGAACAAGGGGGATACATTATGTTGATATTGCATTATGTTAACTCTTTTATATCTCAGTAATTGCAGATATTTAATTAATAATCATACTTTTTTTATGAAGTAAAGTGGTTTTAAGAGCTGCTATACTACTAACAAGAAGATATTTGATTTCAGGTATTACGATAAATTTTACTTTTATTGTACATTTCTTTTCATTTTTTAAGTGCACTTATTGACCACAAAAGATATACGAATATTTTTTTCTTTATTATTTTGTGGAAAAGTGCTCTCAATAAGCTCTTTTCCATATCACATGTTCACAATTAACCGTGGCGGCTCAAAATGAAAGCGCAACATGAAAACGAGGTTTATTATGAATCATTTGAAATTGTAGCGGGAAAGTGCACAAATTACTTAACAAATTTATACATTTTTGTTATTTTTGGCTGCACTTGAGTGCAATATGGATCAGTTTTGAAGCACTATTACCTCATACTAAAACAGTTAATGGTTTTCGTTGCGTGTTCCCGAACTAAAAAAGATTTTGTTTGTTTACAAGGAGAAAACATCTGGCACAAAAGCTGACCTTATCCTTCGAGTTTATGCTGTATTCTGTCGCATAACAAGTGATAGGAACACTATTAATATCCCTACATGTTCCGAAGAAGATCGCAATACATATGGTATCATAAAGGGAGAGTGTCATAAGGTCCCCTAGGTTCGCAAGCGAAAATTTTTAGTGAGTCTTATTCTGAAAAGATGATTTGAGACATGTCAAGACAAACAAGTACATATAGCCTAGCTGCCTTTTCTTGACAAGGCAATGTTGTGCTCTATCTATAAATGAAAGTGATGAATGTATTTAACACTACTCCCTACAATTCGAGGAATACCAATTGTCCTCACAATTAGCTATATATATAGCTATCATATACTCATTATTACCTGGTTGTTGTAGATACAAGATAATTATGTTTTTCCTAGCCCTGTCCAGGATTTGAACCTGGATCTCTCATTTGCATGAGTGTCATAGCCATTAGACCAACAGGGCATAAATATATATGAAAAACTTTACAGGTGCATATTATATATGCTTATGGATTTACAGCACACGTAGACTACTTAACTTTTATTGTGGATATCAAAATTCAATTTTTTTTATTAACTAACTAGACTGGTGTTCACGTTAAAATGTCTGATTAAGTGACAAGTAACTGTGTTACCCGCCGTTAAACGTCTGGTAACCAGTTCTTTGTCACTCACTCGACCAGCCCATAACTTTGATGCAAACGTGATACTTCCATTGGGGGATAACTCCACCAAAGCTTTCCAAGTGTTATGATGTTTATACTGTGACCACGTTTGTGACTGTGATACCATAGAAGAAGGGGTTTGTATAAAAACTTCAGTACTATCAATGATAACACATGTTGTGGAATACTCTCGAAATTGCTTATGCATGTATTTTCGAACCATTTTTTGAGAAGGAAATGGGAACAACAGAAGAAGTTCATAATAAAGAAAGTTATCCAAGTGGTAAATGTTATTGAGATGTGATCAGAAGATACATTAAACGATCAGCAATATCATCAACAAACAAACCAACCTTCAAACGTAGACAATAAAAAAAATTCATCCAATAAAGACAGTGATCGTTAACGACCAGGTTTGGAATGACCATATCTGGAGTTTTGATAAAATAAATTACCATGATTCTTACCAAGAGACTTTGGACCAGACCAGTAGTGGATACGACGTAATTTTGGTTCCAAGTATGAAAAAACTGATAACAGTGACTCATAGTCTGGAAAACTGGTGTAAAATTTTACGGCACATGGATCACTTTTTATTTTCTAAAGAAAATGCTTTGCTCTGGTATGAATTGATTTCCTTGTTAAGATCCATAATTTTATTTTTTAGCACAACAATATTATTGGAAAGTTCCTTGATGTCATCTTTTGAATTTTGTGTTGAATGGAACTTGGCATATGAATGATCTTGAGCTGTTGTATTATACTCATTTTTGTCATCGTTTAAAACATAAAAGGCAGTGTGAACAAAAGCCGCACACTCCAAACCACGAGAATATTTTCGTTTTCACCCTTACTACTACTAGCCTCTTTGATTTTATCTGTATCCATAATTTTAGAAAAAATGGAAAAAAAGCTTGACTATAAAGTTAAAATCTTGTGGTAAAGTCTTCTTCTCAGAAGAGGGTGCCGATAAGCCGCAAACGCCCAATACGGGCGAGTTCGGGCGACTTTTCGAATAAAATTGGCGGTTGTCCCCCGAAACCGCCCGCACTTTCCCGAACTCGCCCGGAACATTCCCGAAATGCAATTCCTTGTAACACAAACCATGCGGACGATAGTTGGGAAGAAGGTGCTTGAAGAGAAAGGAGTTAATAAAGTTTATATAGAAGTTGTTTATAAAGTAAACTTTATCAAAAACCATCAAACACAGTTCTTTTAAGAACTTCGCTACCACATAGTAAGTTTATTTTAATTTTTATAGTTTTTTGAATCATATTAGTGTCTTTTTTCTTTTTTTTTCGGGCATTGTTCGGGCTTATACGGGTTAATACTTGAATATTTTTCAAAACGCCGAACTCGCCCCAAAACGCCCGCACTTTTTACGGCGTATGCGGCTTATCGGCACCCTCGTCTTCTCAGCAAAAACACGCTGTGAAAAATAAAATGTTCATAATAAACCTCGTTTTCATGTTTACTGCGGCGATACTCCTGTGTATTTTGCGGAACCGGAACAGATATGTCAATAGGCTTAATAAGCCTATTGACATATCTGTTCCGGTTCCATACGTTTTTCAGAGCTAAGAGAAACGACTTGGGACGTGATCATGGTGTGCGGAAGCCCCTGAAAATTTGAAAACAAAAACATCATTTTCCCCATTATTGGGATATGACGTAGTAACGGCTCGTGAAAGTTCAAAATTTCAAGAATTCTTTTTCACCCTTTCAATCTGGCAACCATCTTAACGCATTCGAATCAATAATGTTATTTTCGTAACTCTTAACATAAGATCCTTTGCTTAGGAATACTAACTTAAACAAGTAATTACATAGCGAGTGTGTCAAAATTACAAACATAAAATGAGTTTAGTAAGTAAGTAAGTAACTGGAAGTTTTATGTCCTTGGGGATTCCTGCTTAATGGCTGCTCGTCCTCCCCTCCGACTGTAACTATGTTACATTACCGCCAGAGATACGTATAGTATTGCTCTAAATTGCTTGCCTGCCACACAAGCCGGTTAGCAGTAGATGGCGCACCAAATGAGTTGACAACACTACATTGAAAGTGCGTCGAAGACTGGAACTTATGATTATAAGCCGAATGCGCTACCACTACACCATCTCCGCTCGTTTACCGCCTAAAGATAAATCAAGACCCAAGCAGTCAGGGTTTATAATTTCTTTCGATGTTGTAGACATTAGTGCACGCCAACCTAGTCAACGGGACCTTTTTTGCTTTTTTGACGTCGAAGACAGTTTGATATGATACTGATGGAAATGAACAAAAAGTACTCTCCATTTCCAACATTTACACAAATACGCTCTAAATTTAAGTGACATGTATTGATGAAAATTAAGCCAGTCTAATCGTCCATAATTATTGATTTGCTACTTTAAAAAAAACCTCCTGCGCAGAGACGATATGAGCTGTGTTTGCAGCTTTGCATCATATGACCAGCCGGTGCAAGGTTGCGTACTACTGAATGCACTCACTACTTGAATCGTGGTGATTGTTTTTTTTGTTGATTTCACTAAAGTCGTTTTATTTGATGCCTTACATTTCTTAAATCCAAACCTCGCATTGCTCACACAACTGCTGACATGCTCAGGTGATATATCAATTAGAACTATACAGTTCACATAGTTTTATATCTATGAAGCAGACGCAGAAGCAGAAGCAGAAGGAGAGAGCGCTTTGCAAGTGAAGCAGACGCAGAAGCAGAAGGGGAGAGCGCTTTGCAAGTGAAGCAGACGCAGAAGCAGAAGGGGACAGCGCTTTGCAAGTGAAGCAGACGCAGAAGCAGAAGGGGACAGCGCTTTGCAAGTGAAGCAGACGCAGAAGCAGAAGGGGAGAGCGCTTTGCAAGTGAAGCAGACGTGATGCATGAAGCATGCATTGAAACAAGAATAATAAATTTTTCTAATATTCTGTTTCACCTTTTGCTTATTTTTACTCTTCCTGCATACTTGTTTCATGACTTTCGTAGAGTGAAACGCAATGTAACCAAGGAATGTTTTAAAGTTGCAAGAGAATTAAAGGTTTTAAATTATAAGATGGCACCTGAACGTTTACGGTCGCTAAAGAGAGAAAAAATTGATAACGACTGTTCTAAACCATAGAGAGATCTTTCATTAATGATGTCGTTAATTGAACAATAGCAAACGTAGAACTTTGACTGTTGGCTACCCAAAGTTGGACAAAGTCGCGTACGTGCTATTTGTAGCGAGATACATATGTTTCTTGACAAAAAAATCAAAAAAGAAGAGCCCTAATTAAAATTAATTAAAATTTATGAACGACTCGTACGAAAGCTTGAAAAATATCAGCATTTTTTCTTTGCTTACAAAAATTCCTAACATTTCAAAATTATAAGTGTTCTGTTGTCCGTCTTATCGAGGCGCTTTCTGTTTTTTAGAATGAAAGTAGAAAAATATATCATAATTTCTTCTTTGTTTCATCTCAAAATCCCTAAAACGCTTCACTTCAGACCTAATAGGTAAGTTTGCTTCACTTGTTCACTTGTTTCTTCTGCCTCCGCTTTTAAAATTAACATTGCGCATGCGTATGCGTATGCGTTTGCGTCGCAAATGTGAACCAGGCTGTAGCAACTTTCTTGAAAGAGGGCACGATCCAAAACGCATTTTATGTTGTTATTATTAGTAGATTATACACGTTGTCTAGCAACTTTAATAGATTGCAAAATAGGATTTCTAATATGTAATCTGATATAAACAAATTATACAGTTAATCCGTTAGTTGTTTTATGGCTTGCAAAACCAATTACAAAATCGGACGATCAGTTGCACGATATGGAAATGATCTGTTCTACTTGTTTGACTGTCAGGTTGATTATCTATAAGTCTATTTTGATTACGAAATAATATTTCTTATTTATTTTCGTTTAATTATCTGATTTATATTTTGATTTATTTACATGTATTTTTATTTCTTAAAGTATTGTGTGGATGTTATCGGTGTAACAAGTACCTTATCAGACAAAATATTCGTCATCTACAGAAATTCTTGTCAATTTTGTCTGTTTTTGAAAGTCCTTGTTTAGGTTTTTTTACAGTCACTTGATACGTCCGAAGATATTTTGTCGGAAAATGTTTTGTTCGGAAAATTTTACTCCGATATGTTTTGCATTTAATGAATTAACCACGAGTTGCCTAGTTTGTTGGATAAGGCTTCTTCTAGGAAACCATTCCCTGTCAAATTGAACCGGAGAAATGATGAATGAGACTCCTCAAACAACGGACAACGGACGACGATGGTACCAAAGGTGTCCGCTAATTAGAGAGTCCAGTTTACTTAGTCCCCTAAGTCAGGTGGCGTTTTAGAAGAAATTTGGCGAGGAATCTAATTCAACAAGTTTTGTATCTTCGCAACTTTTGTTCCAGCAATGTGTTTCTAGCCAAAATTAATTATTTTTGCTAGAGGATATTTTTTAAAATAGGTATGCATTTCAAGTGTAGGAAATTTACTTTTCAAGAAACTGAAGAACTATAGCAGCTAATAATTATTTCTTTATGTAAACAAAGTTTAAAGAGTGCTCAATACCAAGTTAAAAATTTACAAACTATCTTATTTCTGTGGTGTGTCTCGCTTATAAACCGGTTTCTTACAAACTAAGAAGCCATCCAATAATTACGTAACGGTGTTTCTTGCCTCTGGGACTTACGCAAAAATACCAAAAATGTCATCTTGTGTGCTACATAAATGGCCCTGTTATATCTTTTTTCATATTAGAGCATTATTACAAACATTTTAACTTTGCTGCCAATATTTAGATTTGAGATAAAATTTTCCTGCCCGGGAAAAATATTTCAAGAAAATTTTCTTGTCCGGGAACTATTTCAACAAGTAGAGATCAGCCTTTATAAAGGGAGATTTTCACGAAGCGAATTGAACGGCGAATTCGATGGCGAATTCGCTTTTTAATTTTTCACGACAAAATAAATTAGGCGCCAAATTCATTGTTTACATTAGTTAACCGCGTTCTGATTGGTCAAAAACTAGCGCGAAACCTTTAGCCGCGAAAAAGTAGGAACTGTTTCTACTTTTCAGCGAAGCGAATATTTCGATGCAAAATCAAAACAAACAAAACTGCGCATGCTCAGATACAATTCGCCGTCGAATTCGCCGTTCAATTCGCTTCGTGAAAAGCCCCCTAAGTTAAGTCATTGCAAATGGTAGGTTCACGAAGGCGGGTTTTTAAAACAAATGTTGTCGAATCGATCGATGTTGATGGAATCGATGTTACTAAAATTAGAACATTGCATAATCTTCGTCGAAATCGATCGAATGCAAAAGTAAGAATGCTTTCTACTCTTTCGTCGATTGATTGAAGTTTATACAATGAGATCATTGATTTTTATCCACGTGATGTAACCAAATGTAAACAAATCGACGAAGAAATAAACGTTCACTGGGACAAATTGCTTCTCTTCTTACCGACGATTTTATATACTCTTGGTGCTACAAGAGTTAACAGATTCTCGTAAATACCAACGGGGTATTTAAAATTGTTGATAGAACAGAGCGTGATTGTGAAGTTTCAAATCTTTAACCAGCAATTGATATTCTTCTTTCCTTCCTTTCAGTATGAATTTATCTCACCCATAGCGTTTTCTTTTGCATTGGCCAATTTCTCTTTGCTTTTTCCTTCTTCATGAAGTGTAGTTTTGGAAACTGTCTTCACTTTTTCAAAACTACATTTCATTGACTTTCTAACGGTACGAGTGCGTTTGGGTTACAACAGTTGCGTCACATATTTGTTCCAACATGTATTTAGCGATATTTTTCTGATTTAATAAAAGCAATATCTAATTTGTGTTCTTGCCAATGTCATGTTTTGGAATAAATTGGCGCGAAATATCAAAATTGTGTTATTGTTTTGAAATAAATGGAACGAGTCGAATGAAAGTAAAAACCAATTTTAATAAAAACGCCATCAATCAATTCGACCACATTCCTTAACATTCGAAATGGCATTCGGTCTGCAAATGGTATGTTTTGTTCTGTTTCATCAATACTGTTGTTATAGGAATTGAAAAAGAAAATCCAGTATGATGCATAGAACTTTATCAAGATTTTCATTCGGTAGCAATGCGACCAAATCTTAGGGTAAGGTTTATGCTGCTTGGAAATTTATAAACTACACTAGGCTTAAAATCTATCAAAAAGCTAAGCAATTATAGTGGAAAGTTTATCAATCTAGAACATGATAATTTAGTAGGCGACGTTTCTGGAGATCCTTCTAAGCAACTAGAAAGCAACAGTTGAGCCTGTAAAATAAACAAACTTACGCAACATTAGAATCAGAAATATTTTTAGGTTGCTTGTGAAAAAAGTGTGTTGCTAGCTTAACAATGACGTAATTCATGATTGGAGATTAACTAGCCCATTTTGTGCATTGGCAAATATGTTCAAATCGGATTACAAAACAATAAAGGGCAAAGGTAGATATTTAGTGAAAAAATCGTTTAAGCTGCTTTACACTTAACTCCTTTTTCAGTAATACTAATCTCATTGTAATGTTGCCTAACAACTTAGCAACATAAAGAAAATAAGAAAAAGCAAGAAAAGATTCTTACTTTTTATTCTTTTCTATGTTTTTCAGAAAAGGATATCTGTGTAAATACAAATTTAACTTAAAAGTCCTGGCAATAATAAATAAAGGCCCAAACCACAACATACTTTTTGTCGCGCTTGTACGTAATGGTGAAACTAGCGTAAATTATAATAAACTTAAAAAAAACGTGAATAAAAAGGCTAAAAATGACTTTTGAATTACATACTAGTTATTATATTATTTTTTGACTATCCTGAAGCTAAAATGATGAAACGTCATCAAAATTTCAACCCTTAAAATGGCATGCTTCAGAAGTTATACAAAACACATTTTTAGTACTCTAGAACTTTAGAACTTAGGACCTCCAAACCACTTTCGTATTCTTTATTTTTTCGTATTATTTGATCAGGAGAACCTCTCCATATTGGCACTACGATCAATGAGGGTACGGTGAGAGGGGTAAATTTGAGCATCCGTCCTCAGGACAGCAGCCGGTCAGGTAGGCAACCACTGTTGCCATGCCGTGTTCTAACAGAAAGGTTGAAATTAGGTGGTCACTGTGTCTTCAGTGGAGGTTTGATCTACCCCTGCCAGATCACCAATCGAAAACTGTAAATTAGCGTCTGGTTACTTTCAAATTATTTATTTAGGCTGCAGCAGGATCATTTCGGCGTTGAAGTTTATACAATGAGATCATTGATTTTTATCCACGTGATGTAACCAAATGTAAACAAATCGACGAAGAAATAAACGTTCACTGGGACAAATTGCTTCTCTTCTTACTGACGATTTTATATACTCTTGGTGCTACAAGAGTTAACAGATTCTCGTAAATACCAGGGTCATTCAAAATTGTTGATAGAACAGAGCGTGATGGAAGTTTCAAATCTTTGAACCAGCAATTCGATATCTTCTTTCCTTCCTTTCAGTATGAATTTATCTCAGCCAATAGCGTTTTCTTTTGCATTGGCCAATTTCTCTTTGCTCTTTTCCTTCTAATGAAGTGCGTAGTTTTGGGAAAACTGTCTTTCACTTTTTCAAAACTACATCTTCACTTGACTTTCTAACGGTACGAGTGCGTTTGGGTTTACAACAGTTGCGTCACAACATATTTGTTCCTAAACATGGTATTTTAGCGATATTTTCTGGGATTATAATAAAAGCAATAATCTAATTATGTGTTTCTGCCAATGTCATGTTTTGGAATAAATTGGCGCGAAATATTCAAAATTGTGTTATTGTTTTGAAATAAATGGAACGATCGAATGAAAGTAAAACCAATTTTAATAAAAAAACGCCATCAATCAATTCGACCACATTCCTTAACATTCGAAATGGCATTCGGTTCTGCAAATGGTATGTTTTGTTCTGTTTTCATCAATACTGTTGTTATAGGAATTGAAAAAGAAAAATCCAGTATGATGCATAGAACTTTATCAAGATTTCATTCGGTAGCAATGCGACCAAATCTTAGGGTAAGTTTATGCTGCTTGGAAATTTATAAACTACACTAGGCTTAAATCTATCAAAAAGCTAAAGCAATTATAGTGGAAAGTTTATCAATTCTAGAACATGATAATTTAGTAGGCGACGTTTCTGGAGATCCTTTCTAAGCAACTAGAAAGCAACAGTTGAGCCTGTAAAATAAACAAACTTACGCAACATTAGAATCAGAAATATTTTTAGGTTGCCTTGTGAAAAAAAGTGTGTTGCTAGCTTAACCAATGACGTTAATTCATGATTTGGAGATTAACTAGCCCCATTTTGTGCATTTGGCAAATATGTTCAAATCGGATTACAAAACAATAAAGGGCAAAGGTAGATTATTTAGTGAAAAAATCGTTTTAAGCTGCTTTACACTTACTCCTTTTTTCAGTAATACTAATCTCATTGTAATGTTGCCTAACAACTTAGCAACATAAAGAAAATAAGAAAAAGCAAGAAAAGATTCTTACTTTTATTCTTTTCCTTATGTTTTTCAGAAAAGGATATCTGTGTAAATTACAAATTTAACTTAAAGTCCTGGCAATAATAAATAAAGGCCCAAACACACAACATACTTTTTTGTCGCGCTTGTACGTAATGGTGAACACTAGCGTAAATTATAATAAACTTAAAAAAACGTGAATAAAAGGCTAAAAATGACTTTTGGAATTACATACTAGTTATTATTATTATTTTTTGACTATCCTGAAGCTAAAAATGATGAAACGTCATCAAATTTCAACCCTTAAAATGGCATGCTTCAGAAGTTATTACCAAAACACATTTTTAGTACTCTAGAACTTTAGAACTTTAGGACTCCCAAACCACTTTCGTATTCTTTATTTTTCGTATTATTTGATCAGGAGAACCTCTCCATATGGCACTACGATCAATGAGGGTACGGTGAGAGGGGTAAATTTGAGCATCCGTCCTCAGGACAGCAGCCGGTCAGGTAGGCAACCACTGTTGCCATGCCGTGTTCTAACAGAAAGGTTGAAATTAGGTGGTCACTGTGTCTTCAGTGGAGGTTTGATCTACCCCTGCCAGATCACCAATCGAAAACTGTAAATTAGCGTCTGGTTACTTTCAAATTATTTATTTAGGCTGCAGCAGGATCATTTCGGCGGTACACAACTCCGGTGGTAAACTCGCATAATGAGTGGGGACCCGCTGGAGGAAATTATTGTGGGAAGAGCAGAAAATGCATGCGTCCCACCGTTCACAGCAGTAGTAAAAGCTAACACTTACGAAAAACATTGGAACTTCTATGAGAAGTATGGTGGACAAATGTTCCCTAAAGAACATATCAAAAAGGCTGTCGAGGAAGTAGAACATTTTGCGGCATTTTGCGCCAAGAAGGTGTTATTGTTAGACGCCCTGACATCATAGATCACCAAAAAGTAAGAATTTTTTAGCTTTTAAACAAAATTTTGTTATTCCAACTTTTTGCATTTTCAATCCGCCATGCTTGCCTTGATCTTTCCCGCCAATGCGTAATTTCCATTCCCGTTTTTTGCTGCTACGGCTTCCATTGTCGTTTTTGTTGCTGTTGTTGTTATTGTTTTGCTTTTTTCGTTTAGGAATTTAGTACTCCAGATTTTACTTCCACTGGTATGTACGCAGCTATGCCACGTGATATTATTATCACCATTGGCAACGAATTAATTGAAGCACCCATGGCATGGAGAAGTCGATTCTTTGAGTATCGTGCATATCGTACATTGATGAAGGAATATTTTTCGAAAGGTGCTAAATGGACGACAGCACCAAAACCTACCATGTCAGATGAGTTATATGACCAAGTAAATGTCTGAATACCTTATCTACGAAATAAGTTTATTTTCTAGTTATCTTGCTGCATTATCTCCATCATTTCTCACTTAGGATTATCCGATCAAAAACGTGTTGGATAGACATGCATTAGCAGCACAAGGTAGATTTGTAACAACAGAACATGAGCCATGCTTTGATGCTGCAGATGTTATGAGAGCTGGCAAAGATTTATTCGTGCAAAGAAGCCAGGTATTATAAATAAAGGTTTTATTCCATTTCATTCCACAAATGTAGAATTAGGCTTACGTTGTACTACCTCTGTGCCATGATTCGGAAGATACACAGAATTTTATCAAAACGACAATTCTATGAATTGACAGAAAATTGATTCTAAAGTCTCAACTACGATGTGTGTGTGCTAGAGGGTAGAAAGAGATTTCTATTCTCCTAGGTGCGTGTAGATATTCCAGACAACATTTTAACTTGCTAATGTAAAATATAGACTTTGCCGTAATCGACTACTTAAGAAAAACTCCTGTTTCAGGTCACAAACATGATGGGTATTGATTGGATAAAGCGTCACCTTGGTGACAAATATAACGTTCATATTCTGTCCTTTCAAGATCCCAACCCCATGCATATAGACGCAACATTTAATATGATCGGAGAGGGCTTGGTTATTATTAATCCTGACCGTCCATGCAACGAGTTGGATTTTTTTCATAAAGCTGGTTGGAAGACGGTAACAGCACCAGAGCCTGTTATACCTGATTCTCACCCATTGTGGATGAGTTCAAAATGGTTAAGTATGAACGTCTTAATGCTGGATGAGAAAAGAGTTGTTGTGGACACTGATGAAATTCCCATACAAAAAGTACGTCAAACTTTTTTTGTTTATACTTTTTTCAGAAAAGATAAAAAAGTTAAGTATGAATTACATGATTTTTGTAAGGTCCAAGCTTGTCCCGAGGGGTTCTTGCTGTCAAGTAAGCGCTAGCGGCTTTGACAACTGCAACAAACCCTGGGGACGAGGTTGTGTAGGGTCGCGCGTAACTTTGTTGTAAATCCTAAAACGTTTGCCTTTAATACGAACAAATATCCAATATGATAAATTTACAGTCGAACCTGCTACGACCACCTGTATAAGATGGCCACCTGTCATAAATACCACATTTCATCAGAGTAGCCGTCTTATACAGGTTTGACTGTATTAATCAAATTTAAAGAAGTACGCAAATTTCTGTTTACAGATGTTTGAATCCCTTGGCATCAACTGCATCAAAGTATCGATGAGACATGCCAATTCCCTGGGTGGTGGTTTTCACTGCTGGACATGTGACGTAAGAAGAGAAGGAAAATTAAAAAGTTATTTTTAAATTTTCATAATATATTTTTTTAGTATTTTATATTGCCTATGTACAGAAATAAATAGTTCATTTATATAATCTCTGTAACATATGCCGTGCGCCCACCGAAGGTGATATTTTTTTATTTTCAATGCGCTTTTATTAAAATCAGATTTTTCGCGGATTTTGTTTTGTTTCTTAATTTAATGGCTTTTTAGATATGTTCTTAAGACCTTAAACCAACAATAACATTTCAAAGCTATTTTAAACCTTGATAGAGCTTGTTTGATTCTATTTCCTTCAGTTGGCGTCCGGCTTTTTAACTTGACTAATAGTTTACTGAATTAATAATTTGTTTATCATAGGAAGTCAGACTTTTATTTTGTTTCACATCCTTTTGAAATAGCTGCCCATAATGGCGGCTTAACTACTAATCGAACATATGGATACCTCTCTTTTTTTTCTCTTAAATTTTTGTTTAATGCAGTGCGTGGAGTTATGGTTAAGGTAAATTTATTGATCCCAGTCTTCATCCAAATCAGAAGAAAGAGGTTCAATAAAAAGTCTGAATTTCTCTTTTCGCCTCATTTGTTCAGCTTACGGATGATTAGGAAATTGCAGAATGGTAGAATTCGTTTTTGTTGGTAAAAAAATTTTTACACCCGTTCTTGCTGAAAAGGTTTCACCAATAGGTATACCATAGAGGTTGAAATTCTAGAACTTCTACCTCCATGAGTATACTGAAATGACAAAAAACGTTAAGACAATCTCATAAAAAGTAGCTTTAATTTGTGAATTATACAACGTCCTATGTAGGAGGATAAAATCATATAAGACGTTCTCAATTTCCTGCATTGCAAAGCCTAAATCTGTTTCCAAAACATAATGGCATGGATTTAGTCTTAAAAAAACGCGTTAGACTGAGGTGTTAAAAAGTTCAAAGCATTTGGTTTACACAAATAAAATCAAGGAGAATGAATTGGATATATTTGGAAACATTTTATGCAACGCTCAAACAGCTTGTTCACATACCCCAAGCCTGCAGATCCTCTGTGCATGCTGGTAAAAGGATATAAATAGTCATATAGGTGCATGTTTTTATCATTTGCTCTGGTATCACGTTTTGATAAAAATTTCTAATGAGAATATTTTGTTTTAAGGGCTGAAAGTTTCGCAAAGTGTAAATTTCGCGATTTTTTTAATCTTTTTAAGCAAGTTTTTCACATCTGAAAATTTTGAAATAAAGCGATATGTTATTTTGAAACTTCGATCATATACGGGTTTGTCGAAAATACTTGAAAATATGAACAAAGTGGATAATGGTGTAAAGGCTAAAATCTTTACTGGTATTCTATTTGTTCCTGAAAAAAAAAAACCACAAAAAACATGGCGGAAAATATATCTCTCAAGGTGCAAATTTTCGCAGAAACAATTCTTACGATCTTGCGAAACTTGTACTTGTATAAATAAAATAAAAACAACTTCAGGCTGATCATGTAAAAAACAATTTTTGAAGGAGGAGGCCTAGCGAAAATATCTGCTACAGTTTGGTATCTTCTAACAAATATGTTTCAAATGCTTCAAATTATGTATATTTACGCAAGCTTTTTTCATTTAAAACCGGCGAATCGGAGAACTCAAACCAGCTTTTCAATTGTTAACGAAATTTATATTTCGCGGGAATTTAATTTCGATATTTAAACAACCTGGTTTTAATGCAGTTTATGGTAAAATTGTATTCTTGTTTCTTATTTTTAAAACGTACTTTCTTTTTCAGATCAGCTGTTATCAAACCATGCACCATCAGCATTTTCAAAAAAATTTTCAACAAGAGAGTAAATTTTGCAGGCCTAAATACGGAAATATTCAAATGTTAATATGTATTTATTGCTGAATTAATAAAAAATGAACTACTTCATCATTCAAAATTGAGCTCGTTCAGAAGTTATTATATTCGAATCGTCAAGTTTCTACATAGCAAGATTTGTATTCTGGAATTTCCAGAATTTTCCTGATCACTTTTAAAAATCTCCAGTTAAAGTTTTAACTGTTATTTTAGAATACTTCATATAGCTATGTAAAATTTTTATTTTTTATTTATGGAGTTGTATTTTAACAATTGCAGGTTAGTTACAAAAATAGTTGAGAATTGTGATACTCGTGATTTGTTTACCCCATAATTCTCCGTTTTCAAGGTCTACTTTAAATTTCAAAAATCTTTTAGGCTAATGACGGAAATCTTAAAGCCGCAGGGCTTCTTGTTCGTGCATGGATAGTTTCAATAAATCTCGCGCAATAGAAAATGTAAAGATATCCGATTAAAGAAACGAGAGATACAGAAACCTAAAAACACAAAAAAAAAAACAATCTTTAAACAATCAACCATGAACGTGTCTCAAGCAGAAACCATGCAACATACAACATCAGATTTTATTTTTCTTTATAGTGTATTTTCCTATATATGCAGTACAAAATTTTTATTTGCAAAATTGTCTTTTTTACTGGAACCAATGCTTTTCTATTTACACAAAGAATTGTCCCCGATTCGCTTTAAAACATAAAATGATTTCTGCTATTGAGACATATAAACATGCGGGAGAAGAACAAAAATTGAATGAATTTACACGATGACTTATTACCCTAAATTTGCTAAGAACAAGGTTTACTTTTTGATATGAGAAAAAGACGGCGTATTTTTCGAGGTTTTCTCTCATATCAAAATAGAAAAAAAAAACTGGTGACGAGGGTGGGGAGAACATATTTTCGCGAATGTTGACAGTGGCAATTAAAACATTTCATTTCAAAACTATAATTTTTGAATTTACGAGTACTTCTTTTTATTTATCTTTTTATCTACGATTTAATAAATCTTAAATAAACCAAAAGATATTTTCAAGGGACCAATCCATTAAGTAATAACGACAAAACAAGGGGGATGGAGAGTCGAGAGCATTATAAAAAGCGCTCATCTAATGCGTAGGAAGAATGTTATCTTGGAGTAAAGAAACAACTTACTTATAACGCGCACTTACAAACTTTCATTGAAAACTTTGGCAACCTGAACTTTTATTTATCTGTAAAAGAACTCTAAAAATATTCTCCCAGGCCTTTTTATTACCTCACACCGACAAAAAAAGTCCTGGGTACGAGGTTCTATAATAGGTAACATATTACGCTTTTTTTAATTTTATCCATTTATGTGTACACTTTGTTTCATCAACTATAGCGTGTAACATTTCTTCTAAACCTTAAAAAAAATTCTTAATTAGACAAAACATGTGTTGTTTTTTGTCCCTCTTCGAAAACATAATGGCTTCTAATGTCAACCTCGACCCCAGGGTATCTTTTATCAACACAAGATGCCCTGGGGACGAGATTGTTTAAGTATGCTTGATTTCCAATATATGATGTATACGCGTATCATACTAAAACAGGCTGATCTGATTGAAGAAGATGGATCTTTAGGTACGATATGTAAAAAGGGTTTAAATCCAGCTTTTGACGCAGTACGCTGTATAAGAAATTATTTAAATGTTAAGCAAAAGAATAGTTAACTGTGGAAAAATTATTAAAATCAAAACACTGCGTTACGCGTTGTATATTGGAAATCCGGCTGTCTGTATAATTTTTTTTAATTACATATTGGATATCTGTTTATCTTTTTTATTGTAACGAGCTAATTATTATTATCTTCGTTCAACGAATCCATTGAACTCATTTTCACACATGCGTAATCCCCGATTCCGTCGTACGAAATAATATGTGGCGATTTTTCTTGACAATCTATCAACAGCATGACTTGCTGAAATTCATCAAAATAAGTTATCGCAAATAACAGTATAATGACCACACAAAACCATTCCGATCCATTGCTGATCACATGAAGGGTGTAACCGCCGTCCGAAGGCATCCAATGTGCGATGTTGTGATGTCTGGACGACTCAAAATACTGATAACTTATCGCTGATGTGATGAAATATGTAGCAGCTGATATAGTGAATAATAAACTCATAAACAAACGAAAATGACAGAGCCACATGGAGTATAAGCCATACAACGCCACTTTGTATGTAATGTGTGTTTGGAGCCATAAATACATGCAAGTAAAAATGAAGAAAATGACTGCTCCAATGTCGTGTATTTCGGAAAGATAAAACTCCTGAAAAAATTAGCAGATATTTATTGAGTTGATAGTGAATACATTGGGATAACACTTCGACACTCACAATCGTCAGTCTCGGCAGGGAAGGTGCACGGTTCTTGAAGTGGCGGGGGGAGGGAGGGGAAGAGGCATGCCAATGGCATGCCAAAAGAAAAATTTGGATTTAAGACCTCATGAAATAGCCTCAAATTGGTTTATTTTAGGTGCTTTTTATTCCAAATTATAGAAATAGCACAGTCTATTGCAGAAACTGTTGCGTCTGAGTCGTTTGTTTCTTATTATCGAACCTAAAGTTTACCATTTGTCGATATATGCCTTGTTGACACAATGTTTTTAATATTAGTAAATTACTACTGACTTTTTAAAATTTTAGCAAAAAGTTAGGAGGAATCCCCCCATCACTCCATTCCCCTCTGCTGCTCCCCCTTTTCTCCGCGTCGTGGCCTAGTCCCATTATGGCAAATTATACATAGTACGATTTGTATGTATATCTCACTATAATGAAATGAAAAAATTTTGGTTGGAGCAAGCAGTATATTATAAGTGTTATTAAAAAATATTGACGGCGTAAACATAAAAAATAATAACTTTGAATAGATTTGTGGTATTTAATTCGATATTTCTGGAATAAGTCCCTCCTTGGTCTCTCTAAAGGGGGATTTTCACGAAGCGAATTGAACGGCGAATTCGACGGCGAATTGTATCTGAGCATGCGCAGTTTTGTTTGTTTTGATTTTGCTTCGAAATATTCGCTTCGCTGAAAAGTAGAAACAGTTCCTACTTTTTCGCGGCTAAAGGTTTCGCTGCTAGTTTTTGACCAATCAGAACGCGGTTAACTAATGTAAACAATAATTTATTTTGTCGTGAAAATTAAAAAGCGAATTCGCCCGTTCAATTCGCTTCGTGAAAATCCCCCTTAAGGGTGTTTAGCGAACAATAATATATTTAAACACTGCGTTCAAAGCGAAAGTTTCAACCTTTTAAAAAAGAACAACTTCAAAACGGTTTAACTTTATTGCCAATACATATAGAATGTTTTTCAGCAGTTGTCTTTCCAAGTTAAATTTTTATCTAATAAGACACTTAAATATTATGGTTGTTTGTTTGCCTTTACTAATTATGCAATTTATAATCAAATTATGCAATTTATAATCAAATTATGCAATTTATAATCAAATTAGGTAATTTAAAAGGTATGTTGTCGAGTTTAGAAGTTTTCTGAAATGGAATGTTTTTTGTCTTATGTACATTTAACAAAAGTTTATTTCTTCCAAACCAATCTTGTAAATGTTTTAGTTCTGAATGACGTCATATATTGATTGGGTAAACACAAATCAGTATCATTCGGCGTTAAAGTGAAACTTAGTAAAGTGGACATACCACATATAAAAGTTCTTCGTTTATCAAATGTAGAGAAATTCACCTGAATGTGTTCTACTAGTCTAAACTTGGCATGAAGCGCGGGAGACTGGTGAACTAAAACTAAAACCACATGCTACCCTGGGTACATACCTTTCTGGATTGTACATTAGCGACGATCAGAGCTCCAAACACACTGGTCAATGCTGTTAATAATGACAAATGATTATACTTAAAAATCTTTTCTCTATTATCTCCACAATGTCTTGCTTGGTGTTGACACTGAAAATATCTTGTGAAGTAATTAGCTAAACCAAGAATAATGGAGATGTTCATGAGCAATGAAAATGCGTTTGCTTCCGGGATTCTTGCACCAGTGTCGCTAACTGAAGGTAGGACAGGATATACATGTTTTTCTAGTACAGCTATACAATAAGACGCTGCGAATGCGAGGATTGTAAAGACAGTCCACATGATGGGTAAATACCCCAAACCAAACGAACAGTCTACCTGCATGGTTGAGTTAAAAGCTTTATACGACCATACTTAAAAAAATCTTGCACAATATATTTTATCTAATCGTTGTCGAAATGAAAATATCTTCTCCTCATAATGTCCCTTCTTTTAGAAAAAAAAAATTCTCCTCAGACACGAAACCTTTTCACATAAATGCGTGGGATATAAAGACCTTTCCAGGACAAATATTTCAAACGTCTTTCGTATTATCCTTCGTAAAGAAAAATTATTTTGTCCCAAACCACCTGCTTCTCTGAATGAAGAAAAAATAACACAAAGTTATAATCAAAATATAAGAATATTAATGTTTATGCAAATATATGCAAATTATATTACGCATAGATTAAATTTTATGACATATGCTCTCACAAAAATGAATTCTTAAGCTTTACGACGCTGGGGGACTGGGGACTGGGGGGACTGGGGGCTATACCCTCACCCCTTACACATACACTTTTTTGCTAAGTAAAAATAATACGTTAAAAAACGGTGTCGTAGGTTCTGATTCTTGTTCCTTTTATCAAATTATTATTTTTCCTATCTAATCCGAAATCCTGTTTTTGTCATAACTAGATTTTTGTCTAAAAAATGATATAACAAGTAGAATGCAGTCAATTTAAATTCATATTTTGCCATGCAAGATTGTGAAACAATTTCTGCACTACACGAATATATTATTTAAGAATTATTCTTTTCGTCCCATAAGCAACCAACCGTATCTCTTTCTCAAGAAAAAAACACGGTGTTGTTTGATCATGTGGCTTACCGTGACTATGTGTACCCAGGGGACATTTTTATGGCATATAACTAGTGGGAGTAAATACTTTATAAAAGAAACAGAAAAATAAATTTATATTTTTTTTTTACGATTTCTTACTCATAAATTTGCGACGTGAAAGAATACCGATTCGCATTTTTGTTGTTTCCAAAAAAAACATAAATCAAGTGAAATATTCGTTGTTGTTAATTTAATGTCCTTAATTGACAATTTTTGGATTTCACATAAGTTGGCAAATATTAATTTCACGTGTTTTTTCGCCACACTATATATAAAAGTCCCATCCTCGTCCCCAGGTTTTCTTGCCTGATGTCAAAGCAACTTTAGCGTTTACTTGACGGCCTCGATGTCAACAAAGAAAGAACCCCTGGGGACGAGGTTGTAAAAGTCCAAACCCGCCTATATCCACATGAAATTCCGAAGAGGTAGGGGGGTCGAGGATGCTCTTATTTTATTTAATAAGCCTGGACAGAGTGTTAGTTTGAACATGACGCTAATTTCTTTATATATGGTATTGGAATTTTGTGAGTCAAGTTATTGTACTGCTATTTACAAAAATAAGAAATTCTTTCTCAGGTCAAGTAATTTTTGGTATTTGAAGTTAAGATTTTCATCAGATTTTCTTTGTTGTAGCAAAGGCTCAGTGGTAACTCCTCCTGACATTATTTTCAAAAATATAAATAGTTCTGATTGAAGCCTAAAAATTCCTGAAATTTCCCTGACATATCAAAGAAATTGCTTAATTCCTTGACAGAGTTGCCAGCCTGAAAGGACAAATAAAAAGCTATATAGTCAACCTCGTCCCCAGCGCATCTTGTATCTTTTCTGACATCGGACGGCGATACGTACATGTCCGTCTCGCCGTCCCGGTTATAGAAAAGAGACAACAGGCGCTGGGAACAAGGTTGCTATATAGTATGACCAGATTTGCAAAATTCTGAGTTTCAGGGTTAACTCAAGCTTTTTATATTATAATATACCGCATCAAAACAGGACAAACTTGCCTTATTTATCGCCCCTGCGCCGCCTTCTCTCTATGCTAGATTTATTAAAATACACATTATTTGTAATGGGAAATTTAAGAGTGTGTGTGTCCATTTGACAGTGGCCTACTGAATGGTTCGATTATTTGCAATAACATTTGTGGTGATTTTGTAGATTCGGTGGCGTTCAGAGAAAGAAGAAAGTTACCAGCTGACACCGAACAAAAAAATTAGGAAAGAGACGAACTTCAGTCATTTATAGGGATTATTAGTCACAGTTTAGGTTCAAAATTATCTGTGGACTTCAGCAGACTAAGAGGTACTTTTGGTATAATCTCAAAAGTTGGGAAAATTAGAAAAACTTTTCTTCGATTTCACCTGCTCTATACTTCTTGCTGTTTTTATTTTAAACAAGGAAAGAAAAATTACGTGAATGAATAAAAATAAATAGACGAAATAAAAGGAGGATATTAAATCCTCTTATCATTAGTCGAAATGTAATCATACAACACGATCCAATTCGTTTTATTGTGTTGTAATTTTGTAATTTCCACCAACCCTGTTACCAGTTCCCTTTCGAGATAAGGTATATATTAAGAAATGCGTATGTTATTCCGTTTTTAACCAATATTAAAATTAAAAAGTTTTAAACAAAAGGATCTTTTAGACAAAACACGATAATTAAAATAACAAATAATCAACATTTTTCATTCAAGATCCTATCTTATGATAGAAACAATTCTTTTAAAAAAGATTCAGTTAGCGTCTTTTGAGACTTTTTGTGGGTTTGTTTTTAATTTTGCGAAAGATTGTTGGAAATTTTTTAGGGTATCTTGATTACGCAACAGAAATTTTAAATTTAACATTTTACGGTTTATAAAGTAAAGTGTAAAACCACTGAAATCTATATATAAATCGATATGTACTCTTTTTATCGAATCCAAGTTTAATAAAGTACAGACCCAACAATTGAAAATAACGTTTATTTATGAAGGGATTTTTGGCCCAGTAATAATGTCTGATTTGAAACTATAAAAATGTTTGTGTTACCATAATAATAAATTTGTTACACGAAATAAAATCTGTTCGTCTTCTTTCTTTTTCTTCATAAACCTAAAAAGGAAGATATGGAAAAAATAATATTTTAATATTCATTTTGAGTAACTTGTTGGTCCTTATTATAATTCCTTGTTATTATTGACGTTTCGGCGTAATTAGGGTTAGCGTAATAAGGGCTAAAAAAACAGCTATAATTTTGCTAGTAATTTTTAAAAAATAACCATTTTTGCATGAAGTGAACAATATTCCACTACTACAGGCACCATGGGGCAAGTAAACAGACTTTAATATTCGCTGCTTGCACTGGATGGCATGCTAGCACTATGGTACCCTTCTACGTCGGGGTCTCATGATGTCAGCAATATTTTAGTACCATTTAGAAATTTAAATACAACTAAATAGCCGAATTGAAAAAGTAAGTAAGTAAACTTTGACAAGGTTGGAGTCACATGTATGTAATACAGTAATAAAAGGAAGCAAATGATTGGTTGGTTGTGGGTGAAGTCTTCGAAATTTGACCGTCTTTTTAATAATATTTGGCACAGAATTGTAGCTAAATTCTTAAAATCTTTTATCTATTCATTTTAAATATTATGAAAAATATCACTCACCAAAATCACAAATTTCTTTCGCCTTATTTTTACAAACGTTGCATTTACACTCCTTACAATTTTTTCGCTCTCCTTCGATCTGCAATTTGATTGCTTTGGAGAGGGAGACTGGAAGCGCCTTCTGCCATCTTGATTGTTTTGATACAAAGGCTTTTAGCGCGAACACTCCACCACGCGTCTGTTTGACCAGCGGCAGGTAATCATCCGGGGGAGGGAAACGGATAGAATTGAAGCTTTCGCCTTTCGCAAGTCGCACGTGATATCGCATTCCAAAACTATCCTTGCCAATTACATCTAGAACGAAATATTTCCTTACACATCAGAATAAATGCACGAGATTAAAAAACAAATAAAAACAAACAAACAAACAAACAAACAAAATATTCCTACTGCGTTTGAATTTGTAATTGTTAACTGCGTTGAGTACAATACTTCGTGTGTTTAAAATCGCGTAGACGTCAATCATTTGTTGCAGCGAGTTAGTGTAACTCGCATCGTCATCAAAGATAAAAAATAATCGAATGCTTCGAGTTACTTCAAGTAAGCCAGCGAATTTCAAAGCATCGAAACCAAGTCTAATAAAAATGGTAAGTATTGAATCTAAGCCTTGCATGTTGTTTGGAGAATAGCCGGCAATATGTATTTCAAACACTTTTAACGTTATTATTCATCATTTTTTGCAGTATTAATTTTCAACCTTTTTGTAGATATTAACTCGAGATAGTGACCAAAATAGCACCTACGAAAATTAGTACCCCCGAAAATTATTACTAGTGAAATCAGTACGCTTAAGCCATGATGTTGTGTTGTATATAAAATAAAGTTGAAAAAACCTCGAAATTGACAATGTTTGGTCCATATTTTTGCGTTCTTAACTTATCAACAAACACGTTTATTTACTTTTACTGTTCATGTTGAACACTAACCTTTGTTCAGTCTCGTTTCCATCAAATTTCAAATAATCCAAAGCTTGTATTGCACTGTCAGCACTCATGAATACATTCCCGCCACCAGTTTGAAGGTGAGGCTGTTGCCTCATTCTGGATCCTCCATAACCAACAATATTATACTCCACCTGATTCGTTCTTCCCAGCTCTATTTTCAGGAGTCGCAAGACTCGCTTAATACTTTCTCTTGCGTTTTTCATCTTTGGTGTGAGTTTGATTAACAAAGTTATTACAACCTTGGGACGAGGATTTTCATTAAAACGCATTTTAATTGGTTTCTCTTTGCACACTTCTAAAAAAAGGAAGGCACGCTTTTGTTTCAACTTTCAACAGCCTTAGCCTAGTACCCACTAGAGCGAGTTAAGTTTAACACCTTCTCGTGGAGGGTACTAGGCTTTGCTATACTCGTTAAATTGACCCCAGGTTTTTTTGTAGCAATAATTACATGGTTCAAAGTGCAATTTGCAAATAATTTTTGATGAGTTGTTTATAAAAGCGAATTTTTTTGCGAATCCGTAGGACGAGAAAATTTTTTTGCTTACATAAACTATCAATTCAAATTTAGGTATGTGCCATGCAAGTAGAAGCTAATATTTAAGTTTTGTCAACAGAATGATTCAACAGATGTTTTTAGAGAAAATCTCATTCGCGAACTTGTTCGAAAATGAAAATGGCAAAACAAAAGACAAGTAAAATATTATAAACATTCAGTTGCTTAATAGAATGGTGCGTTAATGTCACTTGAATTTGTTATGCTCAAATGCGCATAAAAATAAATACGTGAATACACAACAAATTAAAATCTTTTTTTTTTGGCTGCTTTAGCGCTCCATAGCGAATGCAATTTCCGGTTAGCTTGCGCTCTATAAATGGCCCCGCTTCGAAAACAACACATATTACACCAGAAATATAAGCATTGTTTTTTAAAAACTTCAAATCTCTAAAGTCTACACCCAGCATGGTACATCCCAAAACAACAAAGTAACTGTACCACTACAAAACAACTTACCACACTGTGGAGGAACAGACACAATCTCTCCCTCCATCTTTAAGCTGCTAGATAACGCTGATACTGCAGGACATGTCTTTTCAACTGAACAAACCGTCATAAAAGCTGATGAACGCATTGATATATCCGTGCTAAAGACAATTGTTAATCGTTATGTTTACAAATTCACTGAGATTTCATTTTCATGCGGAGTAGCGCGACCAATCGTGATCGCGTAAAACCACGCAAAAACTCCGTCAGCAAAAACTTCTACATCAATCAGTTTACAATGCGAAGAAGAAAACGAGTACAATGGAAAACAAGACAACTCACGGTAATTTCTTCGACGTGATGCTGTTCATTAACCTGGTACATTTTTCCAGTTTTTCTTCTCTTTTTAAATCTTCACTTTCATCTCCAAATACTTCTGCAGCATTCTCTATAACACACTCGCTACGACCAGTCGTTAGCTGGTAAGCATTTAGGAAATCCAACAGATTGAGAGCAAGCTTGCCATTTGGCATTCTCAAATCATCTGATGCTTCAACATTGTTTGTACCAAGTAAACCTGGAAATAATTAATATGAAATAGCTGTTGTTGTTTTTGTTGTTTCGAAGTGACTAAATTTTCCCCTGACTTCTTTAAACTCTCACCCCATTCCCCCAGGTTAACTCTCCTAACTGGTACTTTTCCTTTAATGACCGGTTCACACGTCATAAATGTTGAAAAGTTTGATTTACATAAAAATCTTATTGACGGGTTTGTAAAATCAGTTCAAATTATAGAGATTTCCGAATACGTATTTTCGTTAACGTATACATAATGACGTATGACATAAATACCTCGGTTAAGAAAAAATTGCATACCTAGAGTTTTATTGTGATGATGTCCAGATACAGTGACGTTGCAAGCAAACATATCAAGTCTGCAGTAAATAAGTAATCCAAACTCATTGTCAATCTTGACCATGTTCGGTAATTTAGACACGGTAGTGTGTTTCATTTGTACTGGCAATTCTTGTGCGTTCACGAGCTGGTTTTGAGGAGGACGTTTAACGTACACATGAACCTACGTGAAGAGAGTTATCTTTTAAAAATAATTGGATAATTTGTTTCCAGTTTTTCTTCCAATATAATAACAATATTAAAATGTCATTCTCTTGTGATATTAAAAATATTTTTGAATGGTGGTCTTTGAAGTTGTCAATTTATTAAGCTTTCCTTTCCTATAGGCCCCTACTAATTCAGTTTTGACAAATAAGCCCCCAGGGTCTATTGAGTTTGGTAAGATCGAAAAAGAAACCACATTTCTTTTTTGGTCATAAAAACACACCTTATTTTTGTGATATCTTTCAATAATAACTTTCCCATCATCCAGTTCAACAACCAAATCTCCACCTTGCAGATAAATCGTGAATTTCTTCCACATAAAGTCACGTGTTAAAAGATATTTACAGTTTCGCAGTTTGTGGCGTAAATTTTTTGGAAGGAAAATTGCTTTTCCATCATACGTAATTAAACTATCATGAAAGATATAAGCTGTCCCTAAAAAAATATAGAAAGCAGATATATAATATTGAAGTTAATCAGAATACACATTTTTTAGGATTTTCAGTTGAGCCTGGATGTACTTATTTTTCATATTTTTCTAGTGTTGAATGTTCTTATTTTTGTTCTTTTTAAAACAGGCGCGAAATTAGATATTTCAACAAAGCATAGGAAAATATATATGGTTAGATTTACAAATGAATATTGCAAAGGATTGAAAGAAACGAGGATGGCGCTGAAGTTAACTTATTGTAAAAAAAACATTGTAAAAAAGAATAAAAAAACTTAATTAATTATAGACTTGTATTATGTTGTTCGTTCGGTACATTCTTAGTATGTTCTTATTTTCTTAGCAAAATCTTAGCCACAATGTTCTTACAAAGTATAGGTACTTATAAATGTGTATGTATTTTACGGAACAACTTACTGGAGATAGGCTGCAAAATATATTTCGGCTCTTTATATTGCAATCCTAAAAATTTAATAATCGGCTTTTCAAAGCCAGTCGAAGGTGAGATTTTAATGGCTTTGTTAACTTGCAACGCAATCTTCTTGATATGGTCTTGGTATTTTAGGAGTGCTTGTTCCACAATGTCATCAGGTCTTTGGTCTGCATAATACTGAAACATTTGATCACCAGCGAAAAATTCGTTGGCTTTCTCCTTGCTTATACCTTCTAATTGTTTGAATAATTGCAATGATGTTTGTTTCACGTATTTTTCGTGCAGTGGTTTCAGAAAGTCGTAACTTGTTATCGCTTCGAATTGCTGAATTATCAGATTCAATTGTTTGCTGTAACTTTCCTGAAAAAGATAAACATGGATATTATGTATTTACTTTCAAACGTATTCTAAAAAAACAAAAATGTACGTACGACTATCTTCATTACATTTCTCTGCAACCTAGCTTGCTCCTTCAGGACTTCATTCGACTTCGGCACCTTCAACGATAATGTAGCTATGTTATTTTCTTTTGTGTAAACTTTGCTCGTATTTGTCTTGATGTCACAGACAGTTTTATCAATTGCAGTAGCAAGAATCTGAATTTGTGGATATATCGCCTTCTCTATGATATGTTGCAAACTTGATTGAGTATGTCCAATTATCTTTTTCAAATCTTTTAAACGAGCATCATTTTTAACCAACCCAAAAGAATTTCCAATCTTTTTAAATTTGTTATTATTTAACAACAGCGACACGTTTCTCTTAAGATCATTGATGAATTTCAGTTGAATATCTTTGTACTTATTTCTTAAAGTTCTTGTTTGTTTGGATAACAGAGCAAATTTTTGCTTCAATTTCCCTTGACCTGCCACACCCAGTGCTTTAATTTTATCATTGACTGTTTTGTCATATTTTTCCACGTGTTTCAGAATCGTATCGAGATATTGCGACGTAACGTTTTTATAAGATGTACGAATTTTAACAGCCATTTCTTTCGGTAAACTTTTATGCTTTTCTAGCATATTTTTAACATCAGCATACAGCCGTCGAAGTTCTTTTTCCACTAGATATAAATTAGATAAAATTTCGTGCTTATTTTTCATAATATTACCACTTAAAATTTTGAGTAGGATTTCAGGCAAAGACTTGAGATATCCCGTAGGGTCTGTCACGAATTTAAAACCAGATAGGGGCGTTTTGACGTCATCAATTCCTTTTAATATCATCCGTGACGTGTTCTGCGCGTGCGTATTGATGCTTCTTACTGTAGAAGTGATATAATTTCGACCAAGTGTGTTCATCCGTTCGATTGAAACACGTGGTAAAACATTCTTTAGTTGTTTTGCCAAAAATTTCTTCACGATCATTTTCATGTCCAAATCATCCAGACTAATCGATCTTTTTATGACACGTTTTATTCGCCTAAACACTGTGAGGTCTCTCACAGCAGTTGACAATCTGGACGACATGTGGAACACTAACTTCTGTAAAGTGTTTCCTGGTCTTTCTTTAGCAAATATCTTAGTTCCTTTTAAAATCTGTTTGGCCTAAAAGTAAAACAGATGTTTGTTTAAAATTACAATAAAAATAAATACAAAAATGCTTTAGATACACGTATTTTGTTAAAGATACCAGTGGCTCTAGCACTGGTAGTTTCTTATTTTTTTGGCAATTTTAGTTCATTTCTGATTTGGTTTCCTAAACTCGGACATATTATGTCGAATAAAATTGACATCGACTTGTACGTTACTCAATCACACAAGCGTAGGTACAAAGAGTTCATAAAAAGATGGAAAAAGATGTCATGGAAAATTACTTTCATTAGTTTCTTAATTATTTTAAGCCTGAAAATTCCAGCAATAACAGCCTCAAGTTTCTTACAAACGTTTTTATTAATATAAAAATACGTTTATATCATTCTATTATATCATTTATTTTTTGCTCAGTGTTATATTATTCAAGGTTTATTATTTCTTTGACATGGGATAGGAAATTGGTTTTAAATTTCCACACCCAGCATCCTTTACACAAAAGTTGCCTAAACTAATTTTAAAATCCCAAAATGCAAAATCTGATTTACGTACCATTTGAAGATAAATCCATGCTTCTTTCCTATTCTCGTCATACATCTTTATGGTTATTTTTCGAATTTTCTCAAGAACTTTTCCTAAGAAAAACTTATCCTTGTTAGTTTGTTGAACATCGTCGAAAAAGTTAATGACGTCACATTGTGAAGAATTTAAATATTGCTTCAGCATCGTGTCCAACTCATCGTTCACAGAGTCTGGCATGGCTTGTTGTTGTATTAAAAAGATTTGCGTGCATCTGTCCTTAGATCCTGACAAAAACATCTGATTATTCTTTACCATTCTTGATTTTTGGGCTAACAAAAATAGTCCATCTATTCCCGGTGTTAAAACTTCTAACAAGAACGACAAAAATTTATTTTCGCCTTGTTGTGCTTGCTTCACGTAGTTGCTCATCAACTGGAAACCTTTTTCAATCAGTTTTTCCTGCATGTCGAGTTGGTACAGATGCATGTAATAACTTGAGTTGTAAATATGAAACATTTTTGAAGTTACCGCGATAAAGTTAGGTATGGATTGATAAACAAGATCATCGATAGATTTCCCGTCATGCTTTATCTTTCCAATGTCTTCCAACAGAGTTTTGAAGTTGTGTTGCAGCGCGGAAATTGTGAGGTTTTGAAAGTTTGTTACGTCAATGTTTCTGTAGCTTTCGATCACACTGTTGATGTCTGAATAATTTAAAGATTTGATGTAATTGAAAACATTGTTTACTGTTGCAACAATCGAATAATTGCCTGTAAACTTTAAAATCTCCTCAAACGCACGAGTTTCCAATCCATCAAATAATTTCGAGACCTGCTCCATGTTGTCTCGGTTAACCAACTTATTTTGCCATATTGATTGATAGATCTTGTAGTATTGTATCTTTCCATTTTTCACAAACTTTTCAGCGAAGGCATTTCTTTCCGACTGAGAGAATTGTCCGAAGAGTCTGATCAAAAATAGCATGTATTCATTGTGTTTTTTCCATGTTCTAAAAAACAATAAAAAACAACTTAATTTATCTCAACTGTATCATTACAGAAAACAAACAAAATAAACAGGAAATGTTTTAGTATACAGTGAAACTTCCTATAGCGGCACCGTTGAGATCTAAAAAAGTGTGCGCTATAGAGAGGTGTCAGAAGTTCTTTCAAAATAGACTTGCATTGCTTCAAATACCTTATACCGAATTGTAAAACATTGTCTTCAGGAAAATATAGGCAAACCTCTTACAGGAAGTGTTTCATATGACCTCCTGTTGCACGTGTCCGCTATCAAGAAGTCGATTTTAGGGGGTAATGTAAATTGGGACCTTAAAATGTCTGCTAAAGAGAGATGTTCGCTCTGAAGAGTCTGTTACTTGGAACTTTTCATTCGTTCCTGACAAAAGTGTCCTTTGTCGAGAGGTGCCAGTTATGAAGGATGTGCGATATAAGAAGGTTTTACTGTATTTGTAACGTATTCTCTTATATATCCAAAATATACGTCTTTTCTCATGAGAACGATTCTTTAAAAAAAGAATAACGAGGCTGGGAATAGCTTGAGAACAAAATAAAAACAATGGCAGGGCTCAGAAAACACAAACAAACATGGAAATATATTTTAAGGTATATATTTCACAGCACTTATTGTTGCGATTTTACGAAACAAATAGATACGACTTTAAAGCGCAAAAAAATAAGAAATGCTCAAAAAAATAAGAAATGCTCAAAAATATAAAACAATTTCAGGATGTACAAGGTTAAAAATAAGAACATTTTAGGCTGAAACTGAATTTTCGGGATCTATAAAAAAGCAAAGAAAAATGAAGAAGATATGCTTTACCTTGCATACACAGTTCCAGCTGTCTCATTGTGGATTTGATATCGCGAAGCAATGTTTTTTAGATAACCAATCAAATCTGTCTGCACAAATGCCATCATTTCATCTGGTAGCGATTTCATTACGTCATCAAGCATATTCGAAAAAACTTTCAGAAACTCGTCTGTTGAATTTCGTTTTAATTCTTCTGGTGCTATCTTTGTAATATGTGATCGAACATTTTTAGAGAGATATTCAAATCTTCCATACCATTTCTTAGGAAGAGCAAGTTTAAGATGTGCAGCCAGGGAATCATAATACAATAACGTTATTTTCTTGATCTCATCTGCTATATCTGTTTTTTGAAGAGATAGTTCAACAAATTTTGTAAATAAGCCTTCCACACTGCTTGCATATTTGTACTCTCCTCCAATGTGCTGTTTTGATGTTTTCAAGATGAGTTTATACATCAGTAAGATGCTATCTTGAAGTGAATTGTCTTCCGAAAGAATGTTTCTCAGTTCATCTGTGAAGTCAGTCAAGTTAGAATTCAAAAGACTTATCAGTTTAAAAATAACTTCATTCCCTGGTTCTTCTTTCATTCGCAAAACAATTTTTTTTAAAATAGCAGGTACAAAGTTTCCTTCAAACAGAGCTGGAATTCCATTTAGGGAAAGTGTCTTCAAATCTTCATGTAGCAACATCGTTTCCAACATGGCGATACCGGTGTCAGAAACTTGATGACGCTCTTTCAAAAGTTTTAACAACGCTGTAAATAATGCTTTTATTTTTCTAGTTTTAAGGAATTCTTTAAAAGGTTTTGTTCTTGCTGGACCCAAATGACCTCTGGTGGTAATAAGTGTTGCTAGAGTTTGAAAATAATCAGACATCGACTTTGAATTAAGCAGCTGTTGGATATGTCTCTGATGAGAACCAGTCACTCGATACGTTTGTAAAGCGAATCTGCTCAAGCGTGTTATGAAATTGACATAATTAGAATCTTCAAAAAACAATTTAAAAGCACGTTCCACAGAGACAGGAAACCTACTTCGTGCTAGGATGCTTTTTGCAACAACAGTAAAGTAATCAATTTCAAATATTTTATCGATGTTGCCTTGATTAATTTTCGCTTGAAAGTCTTCAATGTTCTCGAGCGTAGACTTTCTAGAATCATATCGCCAAGTTTTTAGTACACGTACAATATGTTGAATAACAGAGACCAGTTTATTTTTATACTTTGCGGGCAGATATTTCGTTAGATTGGTCATGCTCTGCTTCACACGAATGTCTTTCAACTCTTCACCGTACGATGTTTGAATTAAATTGATAATCTTTTGTAGGTAAACCAAGTATTCTTTCTCGAAAATATTCAATCTTCGAGTGTTTGATTTGCTAGGAAAAACGTTGCTGTATTTCTTCGGAACAGTAGTTTTCAATTCATTTCTTATCATTCGGTCAAAAAATGACAGAAAGTTTTTCGCTTTAAATGCGTTGGTAGCTTGCTGAGAGACGTTAAAACCAATGCCAAATCCTGTTTGGTTCTGGAACATCGTTTGAAATTCATTTGAGAAAGGTAATTCCAATGTTTTTAGCACAGCTCTGATAATGGTTTCTTTGGTAATTTTCTTTTCAATGTATCTCTCCTGGATTTCCTTTCCATTACAATGTAACACTGAAAAATATTCCTTCATACCTTTCGTCAAAAATATAATCAATCGATCGACCTTTCCTGTCTCCAGTTTCAATAACCCACCAAAAAATGTTCTTAACCCAGTAGCAATATAACGTTCGGTATTACCTATGATTTCATTGACACTAGGTTGCAACAATGTTGTTAGTTCTTTCATCATTGGATTATCAAGCATAATTTGATATTTAACATTTCCAGACTCGTCGAATGTCAAAACTGTCATTTTCAGATCTTTGGAATTCTGGGCTCCAAATGGTTTACTGTTAATGATAACTTGTCTGAGTCCATTTTTAACCGCTCCAGTAATTTGGAACCAACCAACTTTATCAAGAAATATTTCAAAATTGGAGAGTCGATTCGTGTTTTTATTCCAATCAATATACACAATGTTTTTCGCTGAAGGAGCAGTCGTTGTTTTGCTGGACCTCAATACCACTGAAATTATATGAAGCATGTTCAAAATGGTTATGAACATTTTATGAAAAATGCAAAATTGCTTAAATCAGTCAGAAAGAAATCAAAAGAATATTTTCAACAATAATTAGTTATTTTTTTACATTCTGGGACAATGTTACCAATCAGGGTCAGCAATGCAAACACATTAAACTATTTATTGCCAGACTTACCTGAATGCTGAATAACGCCCCTTTCATCAAAAATTGATAAAATTATATCAGTATTTTTTCTGCGGAGTTCAATCCAAAATTGCTTATTGTATTTCGCTTTGTACATATATTCTTGACCCACTAACGATTTATGATAACTGCCATACTACAACAGAAGAATGAGGATCAATTTTTAAGACGATCATACCAAAAAGCTCTATTTCAAACGCTATTGTAAGCACTTACAAAATCAAAAACCAAATCCCCTGTATCATTACGTCGAGTTAACTTCAATTCGTTAACATCAAAGCTGTCTTTAGACTTTTTCACGCCCAAACCCAATCCAAATCCTTGAAGTTTCAGGCGGAGTGTGTCTGTATTTTCACCATATATAAGATTGATCATTTCCATAAACTTTAAAGTTAACATAAAACCACTTGAGTTTGTTGTTCTCATTAATTTTATTGGGGATATCCAGTTACCTAAATCATAACAGCTATCATTTTATTTGGAAATTAAAATCACAAAGAAATCTTTGCGTTGTAAAGACATGCTTCTATTGTTATCTCAAAGCCAAATATGATTATGGTGCTATAATAGGTAAAAGGCCTTGATCTTTCTTGTCCTGCTTATTATCAAAGTTCGCTTATTTTAGAATTCTAGTAGTACGCAACAGAGTAGTTTAACTCTGAAAGCAAATTAACCAAATAGTGTAAAAATGAAAAATCGCCATAAAAAACACAATTATTACCTTCTGGCATCAGAACGTTAAACATTATTCCTTTTTTGGAAGGTTGATGATCTACTTGAAGACAATATCCCAACTCTGTTATGCCTAGCACGTTTCCAGTTATACAACCTTTGTGTAAAGTTGAGCTGTTTCTTAATTGTAATTTTAAACTACTCTTTTGTCCATTCATGTTTAAGCGACTATCAACAGCTATATGTGAATTGGATCGATTCCAAAGAAGATCAAATGTAGAACGTTGATGGTTGAATGAAAGTGATGCATGAACTTTGTTGCGGTTCCAATAAATTGAGTTTTCTAACTTTTTATTGAATAATTGGAGTGTATTTGTAAGAACGTTTGATTTTTTCTCGTACTTTAATCCTGCATCCCATCGAAGTGTTGCACCATTTATATTTCCGTTTAACTAAATAGAGTTACAAAAAGATTTACATATCATTATAAGTAACAGTATCGACATAATTCACACCAATATAATTGCCACATCTGGCAATTACACCTATTTCAAAGGAGGAGATGACAAATAAAAATTATAAAAATTGATTCATAATCAAGCAGACTTTCTTACAATGAACAAGCATTTAAATTGTAAACAAGAAACTGTGATATATTTAAAAAAAATGTCACATTGTCGCAAATTTTAATTAAAATGATCATTTCACAAACAAAACGACAGGACTTACAAACACTCGTTTTTCTTTTGGTATCCATTTTCCATCTGCTTTAACATGATGACCAGGCTGAATAGAAACATCACCAAGCACTTCATATTTTAAAATGTCTATTCTACCAAACGTTTTTACATTCACTGAGTTGCCATGTGTAATGTTTATTCCACCTTCAAGTACTGGCAAAGAAGGCAATGCACTTGCTAGAATCTGTGTATTAGTTGGTGCATGTGTAAAATTCAAGTGAAAGAACTGTGGTTATACTGTATCTTCACATCTAAGCTTGCGGTTCGACCAGGGGTGTATTCCAATTGAGTACCTAGAGCCCAATATTCATACGTATTCTTGTAAAAGATTTTATGCTTCATGTAATATTTGCCCAGTGCAAAATGAAATGCTCCCCCAACATTCTGATTTAATGTTGATGGATTGGTCTCGTTGAAGAATTTTCCAAATATGGATATGGGTGTCTTGGTGAAATTTGATCTTAATGTTGTATCAATTTCATTGGTTTCTTTATTAAAGCTAAAAATTAAAAAAATTAAGACACACAAGCTCTTGCTGATTAGTACAAATGACTGCAAAGAAAGATTATTGCAATGCTATTATGCAATATCTTTAACATAGATTAAGTTTAATTTAAAATGTCAGAAGTTCCCTCACTTGTAAGTTAAAACAATTCCTTTTCGCTTTTCACCAAAGGACACACCAATAACACCTCTATCATCCTGCTTGGTTATTCCTAATCGTATCGTGTGTTTTCTTTCACTCGTGGCACCTGGAGTACCAACACTGATTGCATATAACCCACCATCATTCGTAATACTAAGACGATACTTCTTTAATAAAGGATCTGTGGGATAGCTTCGAATACCAACATGAAGAGGGCCAGTCAATGGGAAATAAGGACTGCTCAGATTGTAGTATGCATTAGGGAAACTCACATCCATGCAAGTATTCGATCCAAACAAAAATGAGCTGTTAAAAATATCCTCTGAACAAAAGGAACCCTAAAATGATAAAAGTCACCCCACGTGATCTATTCACTGATCTTTCAATGGGAAATAGATCCACATACACACAGTAGCTAATATTGTCTAAGGTTTCCATGAAAATATGCTGACATGATTGAAACATTATTACTGGGAATACCAGTACATATAAATTCACGAACTGATTTCCTGCTGTGTAAATGGCACCAACACAAGAATAAGTAATTGCAGCAGTCAACATAATTTATCATTAAACGTGATTTAAAAAATAGTTGTAAGGCCTTTAAAAATATCTCCTTGCAGGCAATCCAAATTATCGAAGCCAGAATATGTTTTGTGTATTTCTTAAATAATTGGGATCTTGGCTATTCTCTTGACTCAGAAAATAGTGATATTAAAAGATCCATATTTAATTTTGTTTATTTTTATAGCTTTGTTTACATTGACGTTTTCAGCCTTATGTTGTTTTAATTTTATAATTCTCCAGAAAAAGTTAACGGCATATAAATAGTGAAGATACCTCTGTCATCTTGGCAATTGCATTTATTGGTTCCTTTTGTTGTGTTGTCAAGTGAAAAATATCATAACTGAAAGCAAAATACAGTATTGACATAAAAACATAAGCACAAAAAATTACAAAAAAAAAACATATAATATACATTAAGATTTGTTGGAACATTTTAATAATTACCTAACATTAAATACATCTGTTATACTTTTATCTGCATTTAAGTCCACTTTGATTTCTTTGCCCTCATTGTAGTCAAGTTTTCCATGCAATTTTCTTGTTGCAAGCATATTGGCATGAAATGACGTTCCAATCTTGCCAACACCAAGACATTCAACTGTTAACTTCCCAGAAGCATGAATTGATACACTAATTTGAAAAGATAAATGCATTGAAAAGATTTTAAAACATGTAGTACCATCAAAAAACAATCTTGATCATCGCATATCAATTTGACCAATCTACAATTATTTGTTATAAAAGTAATTCATTTTTGAGATATCCACAAAGAACTATATTATGCAAATGTTTATATGCATGTGGAAACAAGCTTGATACCTCGGCTTTAAGGAACCATGCATGGTCACACTTTTTGGACCAAACAACAAATTGTTAGTAACAACACGTCCTTTAACATCTGTAGTAATGACAGCCGAACTGTTGACACCTATTTTTAGTGGTAAACCAAGGATTGTTGGAACAGAATGTGAAACTTCCAGAATGATTATGTTTCTTTTAAATGTTCTTTGTTTTCCTTTTGTTAAGTCATACAGTTCCTTGATTATATTCAAGTTGTCCAGTTTTCCATTTAAAAATGGTATATCCTCCAGGGTAAACATTTGTATTTCATTTCCAAATACTTTTAATGACAGTAAAGCTTGTGGGGAAGATAACTTCATGTTTACCTGTAAAAAATATAATCAGTTAATTTCCACATTGTTCATAAGCTATAAAAAGTTGCAAAGTCACAATCCAAAAAATACTTATATCTGACTTACTCTTTCATCTATATTTTTGTACAAATTGTCTTCATCAACATCTCTTCTTCTTCTAGTTAATTTCTCTTCAGGAATTTTGAATATCTTTTTAAGATATGAGCCACTGAAATACCCATTCCCTGCAAAATATTTTCCCAATAGCATTTCTAGACCTTCCATTCTTGCATTTAATTCCAAAGGATTGACAGAAAAGCCAAACATGTGGGTTGATACGTTCAGATTAATCGTTCGTGGCACAAAACTTTCAGGGTGGAATAAAACCATACCATCAACAGTGGCAGCATGCTTATCTAAAATGTTTGCAGTGATTACAAAAACTTACATTATGGTAACATAAGAAAAATTAAAAAAAAAATTATTACAGGGTTGCCACATTGTTTTTAAATCGAATTAACCTTATTTTTTTTGTAATAACTTCTGAAGCATAGTGTTTTAGGCATTAGGTGTGACGTTACATCTTTCGTCAAGCTAACTTTTTGTCTTTAAATATCCTTATCAACAATCCCAAAGTCATATTCAGGTTTGGAAATATATAATGACATTATTTTTTTTATACCAATTGTCCTCCAATGTGCTAACCTACATCACTTTTGGAGGAGGGCCTGAATAGGGTTACAAAAGATTTATGAAATATATAGAAGGAGCCTCATCAAATTCAAAAAAAATAATTTAAGAAAAAGTTTTAAGGACATTTAAAGAAATTTGAGGTGTGGCAACCCAATATTATCTTTAGAAGGGCTTCAAAAAAAGAAAAAAATTATTATCATTAAAAATTAGTTTAAAAAAATAATACATACATAAATTCAATGAGTGCAAGAATGCTTTTGAATATCTGGCAGGTGAAGGATCATACTCTGTCAATGGATATTCCTTCAAAATCTTTGTAATCAGAGCTGTTATTCTATGAGAAGTAAACGTACAAAAAATAAATAGTAAACAAAAAAAACATTCTTGCTTTACTAGAGTTTGTCTTTTGATGACGTGTTCACAACAAGAGAAATTAACAGATACTCCAGTGGTTGACACAGTTGCAGTCAAGTAATATGCACTACTCAATTACAACATACATACTTCTTCTTAGTTGGATCTTTGTTCTTTGTTGCACTGCGTAGATATGAATTGATCAATGACCTCATTTGACTTGATTCTTGTTCATCATTTGCTAGGTCTCTTGCCAAGATAACATCTGTTCTTGTTGGTGATTTCATCAACATTAAAAATATTTCGATTCTTTTCTCTAATTCCTCACTTTTATCAGTAAGGATCTCATAAAAGGTACCTTTTACATCAGATGTAATTTTCATCCTTCGAAGAGCTTGGATGGCTGCAACACTGATATTGGTGTGCTGAGCATTTTTAACACAATCCATAATCAAGGCTATGGCTTTCGTGGGCCTACCCATGTTTCCAATACTTCTTAATGAATAAAAAATATTTTGTTGTTTTTCAAAGTCATGTGTTTGACAATCATTTCCAAGCAGTCGAAGTATATAATATTCTGAATCTTCCACAACCTTTCCTATCATTCCCTAAAATGAAATTTTACGCCTCTTTGCAATAACACAAATATTATTTATTTACAGTTTATAAAATCAAATAAAATACACTTTAAAACCAACTTACAGTTTGATCACATTCACCATTGCGATGCTGACACATCCTGTAAATCAATGAAGTCAACAAGAGGAAAACTGAAGGTTTCCTTGTTTGCTGGTAAATACCCTATATGATAATAAAAATATTTTTTATATCTCCCTATAGCACAAATCTTCTTTCAATTAGTTTAGTTAGTCAAGAATGTTGACTAAAAAAAACACTACCGTTAATAAACGAATAACTTCAGGAGTGGGTTCTTTGATAAATGCAAGATATGGCATGAAACGAAAGGCTTCACTTTGCAAGTTTTTTTCCTTCATTATTTTAAATAAAACGCCCATACAACTTGGAGTGCCACACTGAGCCATAGCATCGAATAAATAGAATCTAAAAAACATGAAACTGAGTGAAACTGCTTCTCATTTGTGCCTATGAAATTTATACAAAAATCTGTGTATAGGCTGTAACAATACTTAAACTATCATAAAAATCAGAGAAGCTTACAAATAGTACTAACAAAGTGAATTAAAACCTTAACAAAACCCACAATATGTTACAAACAAACATTGTAGACGAAATGTTGCTCCTTTTGTTTATATTCATATCTACACATACCTAACTGCTTCCTTTTTAATGTCCATAGTATAAACAATGCTAGCTATATCTTCACTGCTCAGATGTCTGAAGGAAAGCACCAGGTCAAAAAAGTTTTCAGCTGTATTGAAGTTACTTTTGTGATAATCATTGGTTGCTAAATTGTTTAACAACTCTCTAACTTTTGTTTTAAAAGAAGATACGTAGGGTGTAACATGTTGATGGTTGTGATCATACATTATTGCTGTGGAATACATTTCTAAAATGATACAACAAAGAAATTCTTGCAGTTATAGACTAAGAACTGAATTGGAGACACCTTTGTTAGATATTTCGTATTCTGTAGACATTTTTTAGGTAATGATAGTTAAAATTGATCATTCTTAAAAATAGAAATATCAACTATTGCTGTTACCCAAGATACATACCTTTATATGGTACTTGTTGCTTGTTTATTTTTGTGGAAGACTTGCGGGAAAGCTCACTCCTGTGAAATAAACATCATACAATAGAATTTAAATTTTAACATTAAAGAGATCTAACTTGCAACACTCACCAACTGCGGACATAGGCACCTCCTTCAGTTTCAGAAGAAAAAGGTTGAACAAGAAAATATTCTTTACATATAACATTCTTCAGACCAACTCTCTTCTTTTTGTTCAATTTGTAGGAACACACAGAAGTAGATTTAAGTACCGGGTTCTAAATAAGCAGGAGAAAAGAGTAAAACACTTCATCGATAGACTGACAAAAAAAAAACTTTCTGGCATATTGGGAAAATTAATATTAGTATGGGTGTAAGAACCACAGAATGACATATTATTAAGTACATCTGCTCAATAAGTACCCTTATTTTGTTGTAAGAATTGTATTTATTCTACTACTACTTCAAATAAAAAACAAAAAACAAAGTTAACAATATCACAATTTTTATGTGTATCCTTAATTGTACTCTATTAGACACAAGCGATCATATCATCTTTAATTCACAATCTGTCACGTATTTTACATTTTTGATGATCTCAACTTAACATGATCTCAACTTAAAATATTGCTTACCTTGGGGACTCCTTCTTTACCTTCATCAAACGAATCACCATATATATTTGAATGTGAAATTTGATGACCTTTGCAAGTGTCTAAATCTTTTATTTTATCAATGTGCTCAACTTGATCATCTACTATACCATGCCCAGTCTTGTAATCACGAACATACTTGGTCTGGCAGCTACCAGATACATCATCCTAAATATAGAAATGAAATCACTTTATGAATTTTTAATCTTAAGATAATTTAAGAAAAACACTTTTCCAGTCCTCAAGCAATTTTCTACTAGTTAAACATTTACGCATGTAATAACGACTTAAAAAGATAGAAAGGTTTCTAAATGAGTAATAATACTAATGTATTTAAAGCTAGTCCTATCTGAGAAGCTAAACTGAAAACAAAAAAGACATACTTCTGTCACTTCAAGCATTTCATCTTTTACTTGGCGCACTTGTATCATACTCAAGATACCTCGCTGAATGTTCAACACATCAGTTTGTGTTGATTTTACTGAAGGACTAACATGAGTGACAACTCCATTTTGCATAACAAAACGCAAGGCATGGCTACTTAAACGTTTCACCAAATCATCTGATTTTAATTCATTGTAGTTGTCTTTAAATGAGCCGAGTGATTCATATATCTTTGCATCTGTTACCTAAGAAAAAAGAAATCTGAAATGTTCTTGAAGATAAAACGATGGTGTAAGAAAGTTTAAATAAGACATTAAAAAGAAACAAATGACTAAAATAAATAACCACCATTTTTTAGAACATAACATAAGAAAAAATGTTTTTGTTTGTATATGGTCAAAGTATTCAGATGGAACTATTCACCCAATTATTTAAAAATAAAATCTTATGCAGACAAATACGGATAACCAATAAAATAAAAAATCAGAATGTGCATTTTCTCTGCATTTATTAAAAATCTAAATCTTAGGGATATTTCTTTATTGTACATCATAGACATGCTCTTGTTACTTAAAAACATCCAATATTCTTAAGAGTATCCTCTACACTGTGTACCAAAATAAAAGTAAGCAGTTAATTTTCAGTTTAGGTGACTACTTTCCTTTGCAATATAAGTTTTAACTGTTTAATCGGTTATCATGAATACACAGAACATAAGTTTTCACAATTGGAATATAGCTTGATTTTTCCAATTCATTAGACTAATATCCTATATTCTTCCTTTATTGTTGTGTATGGTATTAGTAAATTAAAATACTCAACCCAAACGACAACTCCTCCCCACCCATCTTATTAATCCTTCTGCAGCAATATGCACATGCACTTTATTGTCAGAATTTCTGTAAGAATTAACTTTCACGGATGTTTAAAAGAAATATATAAATATTAGTCGGTGGCCCGTGGAAAAATCCACGGGTTTGCCCGTCCTCTTTTTTATAACGCATTGCGTGCGTCTCGCTACTTGCGGTACCATTTTGCGTGACAGACAGACGCATACGGGTATTATAATATAGATTTATCAGTTAATGTCTATTTACTTTGTGATAGACAGTAAAAGTGAACTTCTGACAGTTTACCTCCTGTAAAAACAAGTCAGATCAAAAGAGCTTAAAAAGTTGTCTAGAAAGTCGTACATTATTTTGGTTGCATTTAATAAATTGAATTTTATTTATTTTTAGATAGACATAGGGTGGACATGATTTCAGAAAGGAAAGTTAGCACAGTTTTACTGTTGTTACCAGACCACAATGATACACACCTTTAGGTGAAAATCGCAGCTGTTCCAATTTACAATCTGAACTTTTGCTGTGATTTTCATTTTAGTCACGTTATTTGTAGTTCCCATAATGCCATTTTCAACTATTCCAGTATAATGAAAAAGTTCATTTCTGTTTTTGCGAAATTGAGTGTTTCCTAAATAAAGTAAATTAAAGCAAAGTATAGAAAATATAATGCAAGTGCAAACACTTCATAATAAGCTTTAACAGTAGTCTAAGTATTATTTATTAAAACTTTTACAAAGCTTTTCATAACAAGTTACTTCCTCAAGTAAGAAAAATTCTAAACCTTTTGCCCACAGATCAGGTATGGATCCACGTATCACTTTTATTTGGATCACATAGATCTACGGTTTTATGGTATACCTAGTAAGTATATTTCAAAAACGCAAAGTCATAAGTTACAAACAAACCCATATCGGTCCTTCCGCACTTCGACTGAGCTGTTGGCAAGAACAGGAAAATCCTGTGATTTTCCTCCGTGAAAAATGTTCAACTTGTTCCAGAAATTTCTTGATAATTGTTCGTTTGTATATATTTAAATTTTTATGTATTTGTCTCAACTCTTTCTGATACATGTTAGTAATCATTTAACCATTTCCAACTTTGACCTATTCTACAGGCTTTCAAAGTTAAGTGGTATTTTGGACAAAGCAAGCACATAGTTGTGGAGGAAGGGGTGGCCAAGCATGAAAACCAGTATGCAAGCAAAATAATGTAGTTTTGGCTTTATTAGCATAGAACTATTTTAATTTTAGATATATGTTAGTGTTACTTACTACATTTAGTTTGCCCAAATGCATCATCAGTCCATCTCCCAGATACTGTAAGAAGAAAAAAATATATAAAAATAAATGGATATCCTCTCTATTAGGTATAAATAACAATTACTTCAGGTGTAGATTATTAACAGAGAAAACTTTCAATTAATAAATTTTATTCTGTTCAATTCTATGCCGCATATTGTATACTACAGTTCATATTAATAAAAAACTAAATATCTGTGTAGTGCGTAAAGGGTGTACCCAGTCTTTACATAAAGTTTATGAAGAAGGTATGTGCTAATACGACTCAAACAGACACAAGGAAAAGGTTTCATAAAAAAATTGATGAGTAAATGGATAAAATAAGAGTAAAAGCATAATTATATTTATTTCTTCAAAAAATCCAATCTAATCTTTTTTTTTCCAGAGGTTAAAACTTCCTACCCCCGGCCTGAATAAGGGTTAAAATTTAAGCACAGTCTAAGCATTTTTTGAGGCTGAGCTGAAATATGATTTCTTATAGAAAATAGAATATTATCAAGCAAAAACTATGTACACACAAACAAATTAAAAAATTAAAAAAAGAAAATAAATTATATATAAAAAAAAATGTATTTTCTAAAATTATAAAAGGGAGAACTGATAAAGAAGTTGTGTAAAAATACAACTAAAAATTATAGAATTGATAAATAAAAATAAAATTAAAGATCATTAAATAATAAGTATACCATAAGCACAGAATAAGGCTGAAATAAGATAAAAAGAAGTTGAGGTTACGCTTATAAAAAATGGTGTAAAGTAAACCAAAAGTTTCAAATGTCATTAATCGTAACCTGGATGATAATTTTAAATTGCAACACATAAAAAAAAAAGTAGCAGTTTTATATATATATATAATTTTTGTCAATTTTCCTATTTTACTATGTATATATATACCAATGATGAGGGAAAACCTGAAAATACTTTATTAGAAAAAAATGTTTGTGGAAGAAATTTTAGCAGTTCAGCTTTATCACAAATTTTTTGCATTTTGAAAAGAAAAACTTTTGCAATTGTACAGGATTAGAAGTTTTTATGGGGAAAAACCTTTTGCTTCTGAGACCATTTTTAATAGAAACATTTCGTAGGAAAAAACTTTCATGGTTTTTGAAGGAAAAACTTCCAAAAACACTCTCTTCATTTATAGTAGTTTGTTTTCAAACAAGCTATTTTGGAATATCAAGCATTTTGAAAATTTAGCGAAAATTCACAAAATTTAATCCCCACTTAAAATTAAAATGTTAATATCAGCCCAGCATTTGATACAATTCTTACTACATAAAAGGCCTGGAATAAAAAAATGTAACTTTTTTTTTCAAGGCAATTAAAAATTCAGTTAAATAATTGTACAAATTAATTGGGAATTGATATACTTAATTATAGTTTTAACACTTTAAACTTGATTGCTTGAACATCAACAATGAGCTTATCACTGTCTTTCATATCTTCCTCATCCATAGCTTTGGGAAATAGGTAAATTTCCATTTCCTTTTTGTATTTATTGTACTTTCTCAAAATAAATTCTTGAAATAATTGTTGAAATTCATCATTTTCATCTGGAAATATTTCGCAAATTCGTTCTGTAAATGTAGGAATGCTAGTTGTGGACTCGGGAATAGCATTCCTCATGCTTAAATTCAGAAATACACATGCTTTCAACAAATCTAGTTTTAACATTGTAAATGAAAATTCATCTAGCAATGGTTTTGCAGCAGTTAACACTGGTGAAAATATACATTCAAAAGTTCCACTCAAACCATTAACTTTAATAAGGGCTTCATAGTTGGATGGGTTGTTGATTATTTCTCTTTCAATCTGTTTTTTTTCTTCTTTTGGCATTTGACTTAACAACAATTGGCAATTGAATTTTAGAATGGTTTCCTTGATAGAAATAACATTCTGTGTAATAACCGAGAAATCAGTTATTTCTTTGAATAGATTTAATTTTGGCAAAAAATAATGTGGAAGGTATTTTTGGTTTAAGTATAAGAGTAACTCATCAAAAAGACACAAAAGTCTTTTCGAATATTCTTCATCGGACCAACATTCACTTGGGATTTTCTCAAGCTCCCAATAAAACAAAGTTTTCAGACAATATGATGAAACCTGATCCATGTTATGACAACCACTTTTAAAAATGGTTTTAAACAAACAGAATGTCGCCTTCTGTTTTACAGTAAGCCTCTCTGATAAAAAAACCTCTGCAAATGAAAACGAAATCCGCCATTCCAAATCAGTGTCTCCTGTAGAAGATGTTTTACAGACAAGATTATAACCTGAATTTACTATTATATCAATATATCCTTTTGATGGCCAGTATCGCTCTCTTGTAACCCACTCATCAGCTGATTTTGGCCAACCTTGGATAGAAATTGTTGGGACCAGGTCTTGGAAGTGATGCAATTGTGGATCTGTATGCTGACTATGCTTACTCAACCAATTTTCGTAATAGTCTGATCTTATCTGTAATGCTTCAGAGAGACTTGGTAGTAGATAAATCACTTGTCAGTTCTTTTTGTTTATGTTTGGATACAGACTGTGCATGTAGAGGCAAGGCTGGCTTTACTGCCCCTTTTAGTGTATTCTTTTTAACATCTTCAGGAACATTATTTTTGTCATCGTACTCTGGTAGAAGAACAGTTTCAAATTCGATCATCTCTTTAAAAGCATTCATAAATTTTACAGGGCTCAAATATTTTCCATCTTCTCTATGAACACTACATTTTTGAAGAAAGTTGTCATCGGTGTCAAAGGTTGCTACTTTAAAAAATCCGGGTGATATTTCCAGAATTCGTTCATGATCTTCTATTCTCAACAATGGTATCATTATGTCGACATCTTTTTGACTTGGTACAAGGGCGTTTTTTTGTGAAGAAGCAAACTCATCATAGCACAAGGAAAAACCTTCTGCTATACTACCAGTACAAATGTAACCGAGTTTTAAAAATTCCTGACGCATCTGGAGAAACATGGATTCTGCTGTAGGAAGTACTAATACAATATGTCTGTAAAGATTCCATAAATGTTCGTGAATCAATCTTGCATTTTCATCTTTCTTGCCAGGATTTGCGGCAGCCATTTTCTTTCCGGTTCCACTTTCGTTTTCGAAAAAAAATACAATGAAAGTCAATCTTGTTCCCTAGGCTTCCCAGTTTCACACTGCATGCCAACCTCGCCCCCAAGGTTCTTTTTTTCTCGTCGTCCGAAATTGTCAGAAAACCTTGGGGACGAAGTTGGCTGCATGCCTCAGATTGACTCCTAAGTTTTTAATGACATCAGCTCGGGCTCACCCAACTTATTAAAGTGCCATGACTAAAATAGGGTTCAACAAGGTTGCTCCGCTATTCCACATTTTGTTTGACATAAGTGATACGTTAACCAATTTGAGAGTTGACAGATGCGAAAATTGATATTTCTCGTGTGTGAAAAATGGTCAAAAAGCATGAGAAGAGCCCCTTGGAATGAGGTGAAGCGTTGGTCGAAATCTCACCTAAATTTAGTTAAAAAGTACCTATTGTTTCTCGCCCGCGCTTCGCATTTCCCAACCTCGTCCCCAGGATCTTGGGGCCCCTGAGCCGTTATAACGGAGTGGCCAACAATGAGCTTCATCAACAAGGCAAAATGCCTTGGGAACGAGGTTGCGCATTCCCCCCCCCCCAACCTCATCCAGGGCATATTGTATCTCTTACCGATGTCAGAAAGATGCCCTGGGGACTAGGTTGTCATTTCTCATGTAAACTCATCTCAACGTCCGTCCTAGTGTAGAAAACTTAACAAGCCCTGGAGGCGAGGTTGACATAAACTCGTTTACCAATTTAACGTCTCTGAAACGCGAAATCCAAAAAGGTGTTTTTCTTTATTTTTTAGAGTTATCTATTAACTTCGAAACATGATGGAGAGAAAATTTTCACCTTTTTAGAAATTCTCTTAAATCTGCTTTCATAAGCGAGTTTCATGCTAAAAATACTTTTAATTTTTCAAAATATTATTGTTTTAATCAATAAATACACTAAAATGCTGATAGTGCTTTTTCCGCATGACAAATTGGTATGTGCACGGATCTTTACCGACAGTTTCACGATACACGTATTATTTAAGAAACTTGTGAAAAGAATTCCCAAAACTGATAAAAAAAGTTGCTAAAACAGTTGCTTAAATGAAAATCGTGCAACATCTAAGATTAAAAATCCTGCTAAGAAGTTATCCGAACTCACTAGCAATTGTTTTATTCGAGATTAAATTCCTACGTAATATTAAAGGTAGGAATTTATTGGTTTAAAAGCAGGGATAGGAAAAGAAATGTCCCATAAATGCTTTAAAACGATTTTTTTTGCGAAAATAAAATCTTCGAGTCTGCGTAACCTGTGATTTGATAATAATGTATTTTTAAACCCAGACCCAAGAAACATAAATTTTCGTTCACACCCAATATTACTAAAGTTGCTTAGCAATGTTGCGGATTATATAGTTGTTTATAAACTGGTTGCTTATAAAAAACACGTGTATTTGCTTCCCAACCTCATCCCCAAACCTCAAAGCTGTAACCTATTTCAAAAAATACATTCATTCTTCAAGCCTTGGGTCGAGGTTGTTCTATAATAGAACCCGGTTTATAAAACATATCGCTTGCTTGAAAAAACACGCTAGTCTAAGGAGCATAAAGACAAATCCACGAAAATAGATAAATATTCTTCAAGAGAAAGAAGTCATTGTATAAAAAAAGCAATGAGAACATTAATCACCTGCATTTATCAGCGCTACTAGGAAAAGTAGAACGAATGGTTTCCTCATTGCACGCTTCTACCACCACATCAATTCTCAACTACCAAAAAACTGCTAAATCTATAATATACTTCTTTTTAATTTAAGGTTGAGAAATAAAAATGTTGTGACAATAATGATTTAATCCGGAGCACACTGTGTCACTTACAGTAAAGCAACAACAAAACTTTTGTTTTTGTAAGTGTCAACTTGAAAAATTTTATTTGCTTACTTATTGTATATTTTTCGTGACATGTTTACATCGTTAGTACCTAATGTTCCGATGTAGAAAACTAAACTTGAGTATTTACAGTGGGTGGGTGGGGAGGGGGTCATGGTCTACTACCAATACAAAGTTGTTGAATGCATAGCCACCGTACACTTATTTTTCCAAGTTAAGATTTAATCTCATTACTCCCACCCTTGACATACGCGAATGACACAATGACGTCATTGAATAAAATATCGTACGACATGATAAAACAATCAATCAATTTTGGTGCTTAAACCAATGCAAATTTTATTGCTTTCTTATAACATAAGTTTTTTATTTTCTTGTTTATTAAGAGGATTAAGTTGAAACTTGGTTTCCTTAATATTGAAAATTCTCATCTCGAATAAATTTCTCAGTTATTGGCCTGGATACTCAAAGATACAAAACCTTACAACCTTTCATCAAAGATTACAGTCACTAGCACAGCGCACGTTTTGTTGTTTGATGGAGACACGAGTAAAATGAGACGAAGTATATCACAGACTTCACATGTAAACCGAGAAGAGTGAAAAACATTTTGGTGATGTTATACTTAGCACGTCAGAAAGTATTAAGTTCTACTCTCTTTTTTTTAAAAAATATTAAATTGTTTTCATAACATCGAAGTGATGAGAAGGACGCGCTAAAAATGAAACTAACAACTTTTTTCTATAGATGGAAGAATAACAGAATAATATAGGATGCAAAAATGTTTGTATTTCCTCCCCCATGTTGTCTGAACAAAGACGTCTTATCGTGTTTTCGCGTGTAGTGCTTCAAATATAGCGTCAAGAATTTCCGAGGCGTTCCTTATAATATTACAAAAGCAAACGCGAGATGATTTTATTAATAGAGAAAGTTCTTTTCTCAGTAAACAGATAATTTTTATAGTAGGAAAATCGGCTGCTTTTTCTGCTTCGAAGCAGCAATGTTTGCTTTTTGATTATTTTGAAAAATTGATTGTTTTACAGTGATGCCCTTCCAAAAACGATTGCCGATAAAGTTGAAAGCACGCTTATCTTCATTAAACAACGCCTTTCAGATACGGCTTTTACTTACTGCAGAAATAAATACTGAGTTGGCCGTTACCTGCGAACCTGAAATGCCCATAAATGATCCGCTTATAAAAAACCAGATACAGGAACTATAAAAAACCGCCAGTCCATATTACACTGGTTATGGATAACAAATTCATCACAGCTCGTCTTTTAATCTTGCAGGTATAATAATCAGTTTAAAAACGTTTTTTATTATATGATTATTTTTTAATTGGTTTTCGCTAACAAATTTTAGATTTAAATGACATTTTACTCCATGTTTTTTTATAAACCTAAACCCAGTAAATACGCGACTTTTAAGTCGCGTCGTCGGGTTACCAAAAAAAACCGTTGTAGCTGCAAGAACAACGTTGTTTAAACGGTAGATTTGGCTTACTCTTTTAATAATAGAAATGACATTAATAGTCAAAAAGTTTTAGAGAATAGAGACCATTTTCCATTACAGTAGCCATTATGGATTTTTACGCAAATACGAAACATTATTGAGTTTGCATTTCACAACCGACATCTTCACCTCAAAAAGGGTTCTGGTTCAATATAAACACTGTAAACAATGTTTTGATTTACTTTAGAATTCAAACATCAAACATTTTCGTTCAAAAATCGAACATTTTAATTCGATTTTTAGTGTAAATAGGTCCTAAAATGCGAAAAAGTTCGAGATAGAGAGGTATTCGAGATAGAGAGGTTCAAGATAAAGAGATTAGAGCCTGCACAAATGTTCGACTGAGACTTTGGTTTGTGATAAAGAGAGAGATGTTCGAGATAGAGGGTAGTCGAGATAGAGAGAGTCCACTATATTAAAAAATATAGGTAATTTGGATGAAATAAATTTACAGTTAAATCTGAGTTGAGGGGCAAATATAGAAAAGATTAAGGAGAAAAATTTTTTTAATGAGTGCAATTTTGTAATAGAGGAGGTCTTTAGTCGTGAAGGCAAAGGCGCTCCTTAAATATTATACCACTGGCCATTTTTTAAGCAATTACGTACAGTTGCAGTGAATTAGTATGATATTTGAAAAAAATACATCCCGATCCAGTCCCTAAATACTTATTCCCTGCAAAAAAAGGTTTCATCAAGGTTTAGACACATCAATAAAACTATTTTGTAGTATTAGAAAAAATTATAAGCAGAAATAAAAATATAAAATTTATAAATAAATTGGTTAAGCAAAGTTGAATCAATTTCATTGAAGACGTTTGCTCTCAGCGTGATTTCAAATGACTTCGGTCCATTGACTGGTTCAATATTAGTTACTTGCACACGATTTGTCGATAATTTGATGATATCAAAATATTTTTCTTCGTTACCTATATACAGGTAAAACAAAGAAAGAAAGATAAAACTGGATAAACAAATGTCGAATAAAATACAGGAAAATAAATAGCTTCGGATACTAAAATGGATAATAACTAAAGATAGATATAAAAATATAATAAATATTGTACACTAACCTGAAATGAGGGTAAAATTAAAAATTCTTGATGAGTGGAATCCGTTAAGAGAGTAGGTGAAGAGGAAGGCGTTCTCGGGCGCAGTTTTGTAGAAATTAAACTCTCTCCATTTCAACGATGTGATTCGGATCTGTCGACATTTCGTGTTATGGCCACATGGAACCTTTCGACATTGACTACAAAAGCGATGGGTAATGAAATTTTAAATGTAAATATAAGTACAGTGGACTCTCTATAACTCGAACAGCAACGGGGAATCGGAAACCGTTCGAGTTATATAGAGAGCTTCGGGTAATCTAGGGTAATAGAGAGTTTTTGTATAAATTTTGTATAGCTAAATGGCCAATTAAGCGTGATTTTTCTCCCTTATATGGAATAGGGACGAAATCTTTCTTTGTACAGGATAAAATCTCGACCTTAGGTTAAGAAACGGACTGACGCCGGCCATGATTATAAAACTTCGATACCAAAGAACGTGTTTACGTTTTGTTCGAATGACATTCGAATTATTTAAGACCCCTCGCACATGTAGATATGAAACATTCGAATCAGTTAAGACTGTATTTACGTTTACAGAGCCAAAACAATGCCAAAAAAACTGCTTGTGTCATATAAAATTCTAGATATATGTTGCGACGTTCGAGTTATAGAGAGGAAATACCCGAAGAGACAAAAAAAAAAACGTTTGAGTTAAGGAGAGATTCGAGTTATAGAGGTTCAGGTAATAGAGTGTTTTTTATGTATGAGAGTTTATTAGGAAATTCCCACCGAGAGATAGGGAAATGTATGTTCTAGCACAGCCCTAAAATTCACACGCGGACGCACACGCCAAGTTCCTAAAAATTCCCCCACCATCCAACACAGGTCCCATATTATGCAGCAAATGAGTAAAAAATTTCTAGCACAAGTCCCTAAAATTCCCCCGCACATTGATGACGTCATCATACTACCATAAATATCATCATACTCCCATAAATATCAACACAACCCATCCCCCTACAAAAATCCTCTAAATATCATCAAAAATCAAGGCATGCGCAATAAAAATGTGTTAGTTTTGACCATCTCGAAATCGTCTGACAAAACATTATCTATACAATAAAATAGAATGAACGCGCACACTGTGAAGCAGTTACAGGTTATTGCTAAAGGCCGTGGCTTAACCGGGTATTATAGACTACGGAAGGCTGAATTGATTGCTCTATTGGATGACGTACCACATTACGCTTGAAGGCCACCTAAACAACCAGTTAAACCTATAACATTGGGGGATGTACCACGTTACGCTTGGAGGCCACCTAAACAACCAGCTAAACCCATAACGTCCGAGGATATGGATCTCTTCGAGAGGCAGGAAATGTCAAAAAATCGTTCCATCGTGAAAACCAAGATGCTGGGATGGTATAATTGGCTTGTGGACGCTGTCCCAAAGCCTATAAAAGAGGGGGTCAAGATAACCTATGCAGCCTTTAAACGTAGGGTGATGGATCTCTATAACAGGGCAGCCAACACGAAACCTACAGTTCATGATGAGGTAGAAAAAGAGGCTGATGAAGACTACCTCGAAGACATCCAAAATCTATATGAACAGCCGGAGCAAGATTTTACGCCTCAGGAACATAAGCATGCTCTCCACAGGACCTTTCGAAGTTTCCGCATTCCGGGTATGGGAGGAGCCGACGTCGACGGATATATAGGAATGGTGAGACCAAACGTGAAAACATTGGTTGAGGACCAGGTAGAAGATATGGGATCTGCAAAGGTACAGCTGTCCCTGTGGATCATGTGGAGGAAGCCATCAAATATGGAGGGGGCCAACGATGAGCACATCGAGGTGAAGAAGGCTTTTAATAGCAATATGGCCCCAGTTTTCCAAGGTAGCGACGTAGACGACGTGCTTGATGGCACGTTTGCCCAAATCAAGACACATGTGGAACATTCGGCACTACCCAAAAGTGGATTTACGATTAGTCGAATTCTACACCTTGATGTAGACTTCCATAAGTTGCGGCTAACAAGGGGTTCATCATACATAGAACTACCTAAATGGATGGCATCAAAGAAGGCCGTTATTAATCCAGTGAATGAAGATGAGGAGTGTTTCAAGTGGGGCGTCATCGCTTGCCTACATCATGAAGAGATAGGAAGGAACCCGAATCGAATCTCTCAGATGAGACCCTACGTAGACCTATATAATTGGAGGGGTATAGAGTTTCCGACAAGCATCAAAAGCATATATAAGTTTGAGAAGAATAATAAGGACATTGCTGTAAACGTCTTGTATGTAACGGGAAAGAAGATTAATATCCTGAGGCGATCGGAGCACAGCGGACGCAGCAGGCAGGTGAACCTACTGCTCATCACCAATGACAAAAAGACCCACTACACGGCCGTCAAAAGTCTATCGCGACTCCTAGGTTTTGAGACCTCAAAAAATACTGCAAAAATGCACTTCTGCCTAAACTGCCTACAGGCCTTTCCCACAGTTGAATCGAGAGATAAGCACCATGGCTACTGCAAGGACCACGATGCAGTCAAGGTAACAATGCCAAAAGAGTCTGAAAAATGGTTATTCTACAGGGATGGCCAGATGCAATTCAAGGTACCCTTTGCAATATATGCCGATTTTGAAAGCCTATTGATACCAGTAGAAGAAGATGCCAGGGAGACCAAGACGAAAAGGCTGAGTAAGCATGTACCGTCTGGCTGGTGTACCTATAGTACCTTTGCCTATGGGGATGTACCGGATCCTCTAACAGTGTACAGAGGCAAGGACTGTGTGACGAGGTTCGTGAACCACCTGCAGCAGCCCATGTTGGAACTGACAGAGGTCCTAAAAAGGGAACATGACGAGGCCACGGAATGCCATATCTGCCTAAGGCCGTTTGACGACTGCGAGAATAATCGCAAAGTTAGAGACCATTGTCACTACACGGGGTTGTATCGAGGCGCGGCACATAATAGTTGTAACCTCAAATACAAGATACCTAATCATATACCTGTGATCTTCCACAATCTTTCGGGGTACGATGCCCATCTCTTCATACGGGAATTGGGTGAAAAATATGACACCCAGGACATTGGGTGCATAGCAGAGAATACTGAAAAATATATCAGTTTCAACGTTAAAGTCAAGGTACCGCTTGCAGGCATGGATTAGCAAGCAACCTCAACGATGAACAGTGTAAAAATCTACGCTGGTTTTTCAATAAGGATGACACGTTTAAACTCATGCGCAGGAAGGGTGTATACCCTTACGAATATATGGATGATTGGCAGCGATTTGAGGAGTCGGAGCTACCGCCCAAGGATGCCTTTTACAGCAAGCTGAACATGAAGGGAATCAGCGATGAGGAATATCAATACGCGAAAAAGGTATGGAATTGTATCACCCCAGAGGGTGATAACGTTACCATTGGCGATTATCACGATATATATTTGGCCACAGACGTACTGCTATTAGCCGACGTTTTCGAAACCTTTAGAGACGTGTGCTTGACAAACTATAAGCTTGACCCTGCGCACTTCTACAGTTCGCCCGGTCTGGCCTGGAAGGCAGCACTCAAGTTTACCGGAATCAAGCTGGAGCTCCTCACAGATCCCAACATGCTATTGATGTTCGAGAAGGGCATCCGAGGAGGCATAACCCAGGCCGTACACCGCTATGTCAAGGCAAACAATAAGTACATGGGAGACCATTACGATCCGGAGGTTGAATCGTCATACCTCCAATATCTAGATAGAAATAACCTGTACGGCTGGGCGATGCGTCAAGACCTGCCAACGGACGGCTTCAAATGGGTGTCAAACGTTGAGGCCTTTACCGAAAAGCGGATCGTGAAGCTCGTTATGGACAAACATGGATACATTCTAGAGGTAGATATTGACTACCCCGAGATGTTTCATGACAAACATAATGATTTGCCATTCCTACCTGAGCGCACGATTGTCTACAAGGTCGAGAAACCGGTACCAAATTTGGAAAACAAGCGGAGGTACGTGGTGCATATAAGAGCCCTTCACGAGGCTATAAAACATGGGCTGGAATTGAAGAGGGTGCACAGGGTCATTCGGTTTAACCAGAAGGTATGGCTGAAGGGGTATATAGATCACAACACGGGACTGAGAACGGCTGCTAAAAACGAGTTTGAGAAAGACTTCTACAAACTCATGAATTTGAGCGTGTTTGGGAAGACCATGGAGAACATTAGGAATCACCGCAACATTCAGCTTGCTACCAACGAGGACAGGTACACGAAGTTGGTCATGAAGCCGAATTTTAAAGGTGGAAGTCGATTCAGCAAGAACCTCCTAGGCGTTGAGATGGGCAAAACGGAGGTCAAAATGAACAAACCGGTGTATATAGGGCAGGCCATCTTGGACCTGTCAAAAATGGTGATGTACGAGTTCCACTACGACTACATGCAGCCAAAATATGGCAGCAAGCTGCAGCTATGTTACATGGATACAGACTCCTTCGTATACCATATCAAGACACATGATTTCTATATTGATATAGCCAACGACGTCGAAAAAAGATTTGACACAAGTGCCTACAGTGAGGAAGATAATAGACCTCTCCCCATAGGGAAAAACAAGAAGGTCGTGGGTCTGATGAAAGACGAGTTAAGTGGTAAGATTATGACCGAGTTCATCACTCTGAGAGCAAAACTCTATGCCTACGAGACCTTCAAAAAAGGGCTTGGCGATCGCAAAGCGAAGGGCGTTAAAGGATGCGTGACTAAAAAGTCCATCACCTTTGACGACTATAGGCGATGTCTCGAAGAAGGCGTTGATATATACAGGGGTCAGGTCCTGATTCAAAATAAGAGGCATAAGGTCTATACCCAAGAGGTATGGAAGTTATAACTCAACAGGAATGATGATAAAAGGCTTGTACAGCCCGACCGGATTACAACACTTGCCAGGGGCCATTATCGCCTGGTACCCACCCGGGAATAAATGGAGGTATGTCTACTAATCGCTATAATTTTACCCTATGCCCTGATCGCTTATGTTTTTTATCGATATCGGCGTATAATAAAGAGAATGTCAGAGCTTGCAGAAGTATTCGACACAGCCTCTACAGAATATGAACATGTTGAAAAGCCTATCGATAAACGTCAGGTCCTGACGGAAGTCCTGCGTAAAGGCAAGGGATATCTTCTACCTAAAAAATGCACAGAGGGGTTTGTCGACAAGGCTCCCGATGAAGCCATCGACAAGGTCCATACCGAGTACCTTCAGCGAGAACTCCACGAAAAGGGTGAAAAGACTGCCAGGGCACTGTCTACCCACGTAGTCAGCCTATACGCAAATTTAATTGGAAATATAGTGGATATTGATAGTGTCGATGAGCTCTGGAAAGATATTGAGGATGACCTCATTATAAGGGATGCGATGACAGACCTCGGTATTCTGGTGTACTGCACCGTAGGTAGATGCCTGGCACCCATCTTGGTAGCGGGACATACAGCCCGGCATATGATGGGAAAAAGAAACAGGAGGAGGGGGAGGAGGAGGAGCCTCGGACGGCGGTGCTGCTATAAGATAAATGACCGAGGAAGAGAAACAAGAAGAGCGAATAATTACAAAACAGGTAAAGCATCCGGGGCGTGTGGCCCAGGGACATAAGTTAGCGGCACTGATGAAGAAAAGGAAGCAAGAAATGAAACAACAAGAGGGTACTGTAGAGGCTGCAGTCAAAGCCTCTTCTGGGGCAAGTTCCGTACAGTCGATGGATAATGTCTACATGTACGGTGTAGGTACGCTTGCCGTGCTTGCGATAGGGGTTGGGGTATACTACAAATTTACCTCTAAATATGGTGAAAATGAATCTAACAAGCCAGCGACTAGTCCAGAGCCTCAACAAAAGGGTAAAACCCAGCCTCAGATTGACATCTTCAAGATACATTGAATTTTTTCAAAAAATGACACTAAATAAATGAGTACAAGCAACGTAAGCCCAAAAGAAAAGGAGATTTTAGATATGTTGTATGAAACCGTTGTAGACCTTAGTTTCACCTTCGCCTATGCCATGGCAGGTAAGAAATTCTTGAATATTTCACGCCCATCTACAAAACTGGATACGAATGACGTCATCAAGATGGTGGCGTACTTTGCGGCGGGACGGGCGAGTCGCGAGATGGCCGTGAAGAAGGGATGGCTCCCTGCAAGTATCGTGCCGAAACCTAAATAGACCGCCTATTAAATTTTCTATTTACCCTAGGAGGCAAATAGAAAATGGGGGAAGGGTATTGCACAAGGCGAGCCCCGGAATAGTAAATGGAAGCCAAGAAATGTTATAAATGTAAAAAATTATTTCCGCCTGAGTTTTTCAAGATTAGGGGTAATAGTAGGACTAAAAGTTGCATAGGTTGCCTAGCTAAAGCGAGGGAGATGCAGCGTGCCAAATGTAAGGACCTTGTTATCGAACAAGAGGTAGATCCTCTTGATATTGACAGGGAAATTAGAGGGTTTCAACAGAATGAAAATTATCTACTTCTTTACACCCTGTTTACATACAACATCATACCCCAGTACACCGAACTCATCGGAGCACCCCCTGAGAGCCCGGAAAAGGCACCGCTTGTTAAAAGGTACCGGAGGGTATTGAGTTGCCTACAGGGAAAATTGGCATATACTCCACCACTCCTCGAATATAAGACTCAAAATACTAAGCTCTGCCCTGCCTGTAATGGACATCTTGTAAACAACCCCGGTGGTGTGTTGATTTGTGCCGAATGCTCTTGCATTATACCAAAAGTAAATAGGAATAAATGGCATTAGACGTCGTAAGGGACCCACATACCTGTATTTTTACAGGCCCAACAAGCTGTGGCAAGACACAGCTTGTCCTGGACCTGTTGGAAAATGAGTATAAAAAAAACTATCAAAATATTGTGATACTATGCAGTACCCTGAAATGGAATAAGACATACCTTGAGAGGGCCTCGCTATGGAAAGATGATTACGTGTTCCTAATAGACCCTGGGAATGAGCTGTTTGAATGGATCCAAAAATTATCCTCATTGCTGGCGGGCGAGGAGACGTTGTTTGTCGTCGACGACATGATAGCCGACGAGAGCTTTGATAAGCGGCGACAACCACTACTTGAGCTGGCTATTTCGGGTAGGCATCGCAAGCATAGCCTTTGGCTGTTGACACAGTCATATACTGCTTTGCCCAAAAATTTGAGGAAACAGAAAAAAGCCCTGTTTTTATGGTACCCTCATGAACGCTCGGACATGAAAATAATAGACGAGGAAACCAACCTTATTTCAGACTGAGATGAGATCAAGGCCGATTTGAAGAGGTCCAAACACGTGTGCCTGTACGTGAGATTGGAACATTCTAGGGGCTATAAAATTCTCAGGTGACCACGGTGAAAATCCAATTCCATCCCATACGAAAAAAGATGTCGTCGCAAGTTATGTTCAACACAGTGCCCGCAGGAGTAATCGAGACCCTGTTCGATGAAAAAAATCAGCCTCTATTCAAGCGCGCCGATCTCGAGAGATTCCTGAATATTTTAAATGCTAGACGGTATGGCCTTGATCGACATATGATAGTATCAAGGCGAGAAATAGAGGGTTCCAAGGGTGTACGCGGACGGCATGGCCTTGGAAGAGGGAAAAATCCGCATGATGTATTCGTTACACTTGACGGTGCCCTGGGGATTGTTGTAAGATCAAAAAGGCCTAGGGCAGTAGCCCTGACATTATGGCTAGCTCGAAAAGGTGTAGAAAAATTAAAGGATAAGCTTAAAGAGCATCGCCAAGCCCTTCAGGATAGAGATATAGCCATGGCGGTACTGGAGGATGACTTAGAGGATAGGGATAATCAGTTTATGGTGCTGGGGGATGAAATTGATTTCCATAAATCAACAGCTTTCGGAACAGAACCGGAAAAATACAAGGCTTCAGGAACGGTATGTACCACGTGCCCAAGATCCAAAGAAAGACAACGTCATTATAATTCATCGCAAGCATACCGCACAGGACGACGATGGGTACCATCATCTTCCCTATTACTGCACGCGTGTTCAGAGGCGCAATATTAACAAGAAGAGGTTGTGGTTCAAGGAGAACTACCCAAGTGCGGAGGAGATTGTTGTCATCGACAACCCTAACGGTATACACGCCTTTAATCGGTTTGAAGAGGATGGACATGTGGAGCGCTGCGGGTGCCACTTCAGGCTCATCGATCTTACCCGAGACGACTTGTATGACCTGGGTGTTCCGGCACTAGAAGACTAGAGAGGCGCTAATTTTACTACTTCTGTGGGTAGTTTACCAGCTAGGTCTGAAATAGTAGGGTTCAGGGGGGCCCCCGATCAGGTATGGTTTTCGTTGAACTTCAGGAGGTACTCAGATCTGAGTACCTACATTCAGACACGGTTTTACTGACCTCCAAGGTGTACTCAGATCTGAGTACACCCAACCAAGCACAATTTTCACTACCCCTGCGGGTAGTGAAAATTATAGGGAAAAGTGGGGGCGGTGCCACCGTCCCCCTTGGAAAAACGAGAAATCTAACACTCTTTAACCTCCAGAGGAGGTACCTGAACATCCTCCGGGATCAGCATCAACTCCTCCGACACGAAGCTACGATCAGGGCCGTCTTTTAAGTAATACAGCACGCGGCTACCCTCCGTTATGCGCTCCAGCCTATAGGTTTGTCTGCTCCAAAACGCGTCAGTTGCGCGTCTTTTCGAGTCCCCATGTTCCTCCCCAGGTTGTAACAGATAGAGGTACAACCCGTTGTCAGATAAGGGTTTTTCTTCGGGTTATTCTTCGCCTTTTGCAAGTGGTACTTCATCGAGTTTAATAGCCTTGTTGGGTTTTATCCCAATCATAGCAGTCTTGGTATTGTTTAGACTTTTCACGATAGTGTACAGGTGTTTGACCCATGTGCTACTGGTCTCATGAGAGGCTAGCTCTTGTGCATCCTGAGGCCTAAAGAGTCTCTCTGCGAGTACCCTGTTGTAGGATTCGACAAAGGCCGTAAATGTATGATGGTACCTGGTGGTGGCCCTCTTGATTTCCACCCCCTTGTCCTCTAGTAGCTTCGTTACATCTGACTTAAATTCACTACCGTTGTCACACTGGAAGGTTTTTGGGTATAGAAGAGGTCCTGCCTTGTAGATGTCCCTCAACATGTCCGCGACCTCACTAGCTTTTTTGGTACGTATAGGCCTAGCTACCTTATACCTTGAAGCCACGTCAATGCCTGTGAGAATGTATTTGTACGTATTTCCATAGAGCTTGTCATGAGGCATGTACAAGACGTCAAACTGGTGCATCTCATTAGGGCTCGTAATGGTAAAATGTGGATAATCGATACGTTTTGGACCCTTGATGTGCCGTAGCCACAACAGTTGACGAGAAAGCCAGTGGGTGACTAGTTTTTTGGATAGGCCGCCCTCATTCGCAAGCAGTCTAATAGCTTTGCGTCCGGTCCACAGATGCTCAGGGGTATAGTAAATTTGGCTTAGTTTTTCAGCCTCCTCTTCAGTAACGATATGTGGTGATTTTTCTGACATGTCTTTATTATATGTCTGAAAAACGTTCTTACAGATACTTGTAGGCAACGAAGCCCAGCAGGGGTAAGGAGCCAAGAACGAATGTGAGTTCTCTATCTTTTTGTTGTTTGGAGGGCGTATAATAATCCGATAATTTAGGCTTACCCTCCTCTGTTGCAATATAATACTTGTACATGCCGTCCTCCAACTCTTTTAGGCTTTTACCTGCCTTTATTTGCATTTCCCGTTGCTCAGCAAACCAGTCAAGCTTGGCCTGCCTATCCCGTATCCATTGGGCCTGAGCATCATTGAGCTTTTCCATTGCATCATCATGCCTTTTACGTTCGGCCTCACCAAGCCCCGAAAGTTTAGAAAAAAGATAGTTCGTGCCGCTGAATGCCAAGGCGTTGATTGCAGCGCCTGCAATAATAACAGCTATTGTCGCCATGTCTCTTTATTTAGAGACTCGCCCGGTATAGTGTCACTAATACTCGACGTCGTGGAATCGTCCATTTAGAATATTCAACTGTGCATCTTGCAACATGTATATATAGCATCTAAGTTGCCCAGTGCTGGCAGTAGCCTTTTTCGTAATAGCCAGGGTAATACCATCAGAAAGTTGTAGCATGGACCGCCCGGAGCCATGCAGCGTATCGTCGGGACTTGATCTTAGATCAATGAATAAACCATACCTTTCGGTTAGGTACTGCCCAAGGGTAACCGTGGAATTAACATTACCACATAGATTTACAATACCTTCCAATTGATCCTTTGCCAGCATACTGTGCGAGTACAGCCGGGAGGGCTCGCCTTCTATTGTTACCTCAACTTTCTTGATCCGGGGATTGAAAAATTTTTCATTACCACCGGCGTATGGTTTAGTTACCGAGGGGTCAATGAACAGTAGTAGTTTGCCCTTTAACGATCTAGCTGGAGTGTCCAGCTGCAAATTCCAGGAAGTATCGGCCTTATTTATAGTTACCACCCTACTACGCAGTACTCGTTCGTACGGCAATGACAGCAAGGAGTACCTTTCTTCCATACTTTTAGCCAGCCCATCATGTGTGATTTTATCGTACTGAAGACGGATATTAGATATTTTATATTTTCCATCGGCAGCCTTGGCCGTTGTCCCCGATCCCGTTCCGGCATCTTTAACAATGGACCCGTATGGCGGGAAGTGAATCACGAATTGCAAACGATCCTGTAGCGCGTCCTGATAGAAGGGTAGGTCCCGTACTAACTCAAACATCTCACCCAAAGGTACCCCGAACACATTCTCCTCATCTGTCCCCGTTACGCCCGTCGTCTTAACTTGAAGATTTCTGATGTTGCCATCCCCACCCTCTAGCCCCTGAAGGGTTAGCTCATTCTCTCTCCTAAACTTTGGGAGCCAGAGGTCTCTGTACGTTTGTAATATGCTGTAGTCTGATATGTTTAATAATTCGTTAGGGCCCATGTTAACCCTTAGATTCTGTACAAGGGCCCTACCGAGGTTAGCCACAACACCACGTGCCGTATTGCTACTTGTGAGCTCAAGATCAAAGAGCAGAACCAGACTCTTTGGAAATATAACGTTGCCCTGTCCAGTATTTGGAATACTAACATATAAGTCCTCATTGGGTCCTATGGTTGATGGTGTATGACTGACGACGACTCGCTGACGATGTCCCTTAATACCAAGGAGTTGCCTTGTCTCTACAAAGGGGTTTAATTTTATTCCGAACACCGTACTCATTTATTATACCAGTATTTTTCTACAATAAATGCCAACTAATCCAGCATTTACTCTGGAGGATCAGATAGGCAAGGAGGATAAGGGGGGTGGGGGTGATGATGGGCATGATGATGGTACGCAACAGCTCCCATCAACCCAACAGCTTCCATCAACACCAGGGGCCTCAACGTCGGGACAGCAACAGCATGGGGAACGGTTGAGTATGGAGTCGGCCGAGACCAGACTTTTTAAATCAAGGGTTGATAGCCTCTACACAAATCTTAGGGATGGGCTGGGAGTGATGCCTAATGCAATGCATTACGACATGTTTAGGGAGGATGAGGGGAATCAACTTATCATTAGGAAAATTGTGACAGGTCAAGAAAGCTTACCAGAAAAAGTACTCACATTGCAAAATGGTACCTTTCCAACTATTGGGTAGCTCAGGAAGAGGCTGGGTAGTAAGCGCATGAATGCCATAGGTTTTCCCGACCATATCACCGGAACACCCAACAAAGGTAGTGGGGCAATGGCCGGGAACCTCGCGAATGATGTTGATGTCCTTGTGAATAGGGGTAAAGAGGAGGGGGGGGGGTGGGATATTCGAGATGAAAACAATGGACGGTATTCAAAATTTTGCATATGATGTGCAGGGTTTTGTCGATACTTCGTTTGCAGGCATCGGCGACGCTGACATCGAGGACATTGATATAAGATCATTAAGGCTTGAAATTGACACCTTACAGAATAACATTAAAGGCTTGAGGGGTAATATTATTACATATAATAGCGAAATTAAGACAAGGGAGGATAAGGTGAAAGAACTTAAGAAGCAGAAGGCTGGGGCGAAAAGGAATAAGGATATCGACGATCTTGAGAAGGATATTGATAATTTGAAAAATAATAGGAAGGATATATTGGATAGGCATGGCCTACTTTCCTCCGAGATTTTTCAGCATCTGAAAAATATCAAGGCCGAGTTGATGAAAATCGCTGGGGATGACATGCCCTTGCTGGAGAAGCTTAAAGCCCTCTTCAGGGAACAGGGTTTGACCATAGATAGTATAGTATCCGCCATTGGCCTACTGATAAGCACCATAGTGCTTTCCATTACGGGAGGAAGTGCCGCGTCAGGTGCTGCAGGAGGAAGTGCCGCGGGTGGTGCAGGAAAGGGGTTTGTGGAGAAGCAGCTTGAAAGGCTCGGAAGGTTTTCTGAAATACCTGGCAGGTAAGGCAGGGGTTGCATTACCAGGGATGATGGGTACCGTACTCTCGCTCTTTTTGAGAGTAGCGGCAACTGTTGTCGAATACGCAGTCAAGCATCTGTATATGGCCATCGCGGCCGCTGCCGGCTTTGTCGTGCTATATGTTAAAAAGTTATAATATTAGTTATTTTTTTAGCCATATGTAGGCAATTATTAAGCCCACACCTGCAATGATTAATGCAGCCTTGTTATCATCGTGCTGGTCTTGTGGGAGTTGTTCAGCGGGATGCATAGGAGGTGTAGCATCCTGCTTGGGATGTAGTTTGATATCTGCAACATGTCCGATGGTATGCCCTGGTATGCCTAGGGGGTAGTTTGATATATGCCATATGCCTGATGGTATGCTCTGCATGCCTGGGAGGTGGCTTGATAGCCCTCTCCATAGGCTTCACAATAAGGCTTGTTATTCACATCAACCTGGACACCCACATTGACATTGGCAGGTGCGATCAGGATATTGTTGTTATACCCTGCAATTTTACCTATACGTAGGTTCATGTCCGAGGGCAGCATGTAGACGCTGGGCATAACAACAAAATTCACCGGCGTTCGGGCATATTGAAGCATCTTCTGAAACTCAGTGATATCATGTCCCACATTCTCCTGGCGTTGTACCATGGCTTCAAATTTTTGCATCAAAATCTGCCTTGCTGTATAGTTGTCCGCGCCAGACCCGAGTAAGGATGCCTTTGCCCCCGCCTGTGAGCCAAGTAACAAGATCACATAAACCCTTATACTCTCATTTACCTTGGTCAGACCCTCCGATGTCAGGCCCTGGCTTGCTGGCATGATGAATTTGGCCCAATCGCCCTCAACTTGTGGCCACCATCTTCCGTTGGTGAGTGATGCACTTACTGATTTTGTTTTGTACAGACCTCGGGGGTCCGCGCCGTACTCGCGACATACCCGCGCATACCCAGATGTTGAATAGGGGTTTTTGTATTGACTAAACCCATCGTCAAAAGACATGGGTACTTTCATTCTTGCTAAAATGCGTCTCATCTGATAGTATATATGAAATTTAAATATTGAATTGACAAGGGGTACGGAGCCTGTTAGGTGCTTAGCGGAGATGCCTAATGCAGTGCGAAATTGACCTGCACGTTCCAATAGTCCAGGGCTTGGCCTTTTGTCCATCCCTGAATCACAGGGTCATTCAGGTAGGTTGTCGTAACCTTGATGGGGTATTTGGTAAACTCGGGGAATGCCACGGAAATATGTGATTCCGTAGACACGTATAGATCCTGATGCTCCAGGTTGACGACACCAATTGGCCATTGTCCCCTGTTGGACTTGTACTTTGCTTTGTGGCCGTACGAATATATATTCATCTTTGTTTTAAAACAAAGATGAAGCAGCTCCACATTACCAATATATACAAACCTACGATATTCGATGACTATCTGGGGCAAGATAGTAAGGATTGCCCTAAAGTCCATCAGCATTCGACCCACATGGTTGAATATCTATAGCGACAATGATTTCGCTATACGTAAAACTGGACCTGATCAGACGGTTACTCGTATTGAAATCATGAACGGCCTCTACAGAATCGAGGACCTGGCAGCTATCGTCAACAGTCAGGCAGGGGATAAGATCAAGATGTTTGTACTGAAAAATGGACTCTGCAGGCTACGTGTCAGTGCAGGGCATACCGTGGTAATTCATAAAAAATTGCAAGAGCTATTAGGCCTACCTTACGATCCTAGTAAGAAAGACTACCAGGCCGGTGACTACGATTCAGAGTATAAAACTGATATCTACCACAGGCTAAGGCTTGTGTGCCCTCAATTGGATGAAGACAGTTGCTTGTTAGATGGCAAAAAGTCTAAAATTTTGGCCTTACTGCCCACCAAGGAATTAAACTCCTGGGGCGACATGCTGAGTTGGACTTTTGAAACCCCAATTTATCTACCCCTGAAGGGATCGACAGATCGCCTCGAGTTCATGCTTACAGATGAACATCACCACGAAAAAAATGTCTCGTTCACTGGGATAACCATGCAGCTGCTTATAGAATAAATGAATAATATTAAGCTCTATCCGAATCTACCAAGCGCACCGGCGGAAGATACCATACAGGACGGAAGCCAGGCCTACAGACTCAAAAAGAATGAAGATATTGAACAGTACCTGCGAAATGAGATTAAAGAGCGGGATAGACTCGCGAAAAAGTTTAAAATGCATGGGGTCTGGATCCGATACTGCGACCACGGACTATTGGGTATTACTATAGTAACGTCGGGTGTTGGGATTGGGGCGCTGGCATCGGGTCTTGGTGCTCCGCTCTGTATAGCGATGGGAGGGATTACAATCGCTGTGGGAGTAGGGCAGGCGGGTCTGAGAAACGCCGGTAAGAGGCTTGGTGTGAAGGCCAAGAAACATGAGGCAATTAGGCTACTCGCCGAAACAAAATTGAATTCGGTCGTCGATCTTATCTCAGGGGCTGTAGAAAATGGGGTGATTGAGGACTATGAGTTTAGCCTCATTGCGCGGGAGAAGCAAAAGTATATGTTATTGAAGGAACAGATGCGGCAGCGTGCTAAAAGGGTTGTTGACTCAATCAATGAACGGGAGCGTGCTCGGCCTTGCGAGGGGGAGGCAAGAGGGCAGAGAGGAGTTTTTAAAAAACGTTCCGTCTGCACAGTCTGCAAGCGGTATTTAGAGCCCCCACCTGAGTATAAGCCTTAGCTTTTTATATATTTTATAACCCCGAGGGATTATAAAATATATGGCTTTTTAGCCCTCCCCGAGGAGCCATTTATTCAGTTTTGTATATATACATTCAACAACATGGACCTGTGGGTAGTAGTTACTACCCTGGACGTATATGGATGATATCGCCAGCACGCCACTGAGTTTGCAGGGCTCGTTATAGGGTACCGGCTGACCATGAAAGTTAGTTGTGATTGCGTCCCCGTAGTATTTGAGCTTGGCGTTCACGTACCGGTCTTTTTTCACGGGCTCCGTCGTTAATTTTTGAGATATAAGATATTCGACTTTAGCCCAAATTTGTCGATATTTTTCAATCCAATCGGGGTACTCTTCAAAATCAATACTCATCGCCGGCACGGCATTGGTATTGTATTGAACCACCCCATTGGACCAAACCCCAGGCGTCTTTACCCTGAGTGCAACTACAAGGTCTCGTGTATGATATCCTACGATGTACCGTTGATCGGCGCCTTTGTTGGAAGGAATGGGGTCTGACACTGTTAGGTGGTCAAAATTGATATCAATAATGTCTGTAAAGGTAGTCGCAAAACTATAGAAATTTCTAGGGTTAACAATTTCATCTTCAAATTTCAGCATCCTGTTTTATTGTAATTCAAACGACCTCAGGGGATTGCTTGTCATCGTACATACGCAGCCACCCCCGTTATATGTGATATATTCCTGATAACAGTACCAGCATATAAGTTTGCCGTTTACTTCAAACCTACGACCACAGGCGCACCTGTCGTACACATCGAGTACCCTTTCACAATCCTTACATTGTTCATTCATTTATTAAGGCATCAAGACGATCCTCCAGGTCCTTAATCCTCCATTCATTCTCCTTCTCCTTCTCTGATTCTTTTACTAATGCCAGGGCCATAAGGGGCAGGGAGATACCAATACCAGCTATAAAGGTCATGGCTACTGCGCTTCCAAATATATCAAATTTTACTTGACAGTTGATGTACATTTTAATAGTACTATCTTACAACCCTGTTGTTAGATAACCTTGGTTTTCCAACAAGGTCCGTGGATTTCACCTACATATTGAACCTTTCAGGGACATGCCCTAACATATGGACCTTCTACTCAACGGCTTTGCTGCACATGCACCGTGTCTTGAAACGGTCCGGCACATACTCGAGCGCATAGGGATTCTTTTCAACAGCCTTGCTACACATGTCTTGCGTCTTGAACTGATCCGGCACATATTTGAGTGTAGGGGATACTTTTCAGCGCCCCTGTTGCACATGTCTCGCGTATTGAATCGATATGGCACATGCTTCAGCATGTGGGGATACTTTTCCACAGCCCTGTTGCACATATCACGCGCCTTGAACTGGTCCGGCACATACTTGAATAAGTAGGGATTCTTTTCAACGGCCTTGTTGCACATGTCCTGCGTCTTGAATTGATCTGGCACATACTCGATTAGCCATGAATCCTCCTCGGCGGCCTTGTTGCACATGTCTTGCGTCTTGAACCGATCCGGTACATACCTGAGCGTGTGGTGATACTTTTCGACAGCCTTGCTACACATGTCTTGCGTCTTGAACTGATCCGGCACATACTTCAGTGCATGGGGATTCTTTTCAACATCTTTGCTGGACGTGTCATCCTTGAACATCCCGGGGGCCTCGTCGGTAAATATATTGCACATGTCTCGCGTCTTAAACCTCATTTATATATATACAGATTTCAACAAAGTCCGAAGATTACACCTATGTATTGGGAATTCACATTTTTATTGCGCATGCGTTGATTTTTGATGATATTTAGAGGATTTTTGTAGGGGGAGGGGGTGTGTTGATATTTATGGGAGTATGATGATATTTATGGTAGTATGATGACGTCATCAATGTGCGGGGGAATTTTAGGGACTTGTGCTAGAAATTTTTTACTCATTTGCTGCATAATATGGGACCTGTGTTGGATGGTGGGGGAATTTTAGGGACTTGGCGTGTGCGTCCGCGTGTGAATTTTAGGGCTGTGCTAGAACATACATTTTCCTATCTCTCACCGTGCCAGCGAAGTCGTTCGAGTTAAGGAGAGATTCGAGTTATAGGAGTTCGAGTTATAGAGAGTCCACTGTAGATTGTTTATATTACACAAACTAATCTTTAGTCCATTTATTTATAAATTGCAACAACCTGGGGACAAGGTTGGAATTTACTTAACTTGGAAATTACTGTAAATAATGAGCCTGTCATAAATCTATCTATAAACTACAAGAAGACATATAATTAATACCTTATTTTGACAAAAATTGGCGTGACAAAAAGAAATTGAAAAATAATTGACAATTTAACAAAATTAAATCAACACAAAACTCGTTCCCAGGTGCCTTTTTCGCATTGTTGACGGCGCGAAAAATCTTTCATTTGTGCCGTCTCATAATATAAGGTTGAATCAACACCATCCTGACAAATCGCAAAAATTCAAGCAAATTAAGTAAGTACAATTTTGTTAAAAAAATGTGTTTATTTCATTTTTAATTTGGAGAAGTTTACAATTATAAAAATATTTTAAATACACGCTTTTGTTTTGTGAGAACAACACGAGCGTCAGAGTTTGCTGAAAAATAAGAACAATCTGAGAGCAGCTTCATGTTCAAATTATTGTTTTCATAACTAAGAACATTCTGAGTCTGAAAAGAGTTGCCGCATATTCTCTTGGCCGCCATTCTCGACCCCAAAGCTCTTTGAGATAAACCTCGAGGTTTTATCTCAAAGAGCTCTGGGGACGAAATTGCTTGGTCGCTTCTTTTCTCTGGCTTGATTATTCATGAACACTATTTTTAGAGCATTATTAGCAACAAAAACATCTATGTCTTCATATCAATATAAATTTCAAAGAAATTTTGGAAAAAAATAATAAATACGAAAAAAATAAGGTTAACTAACTATTAAGAGCAAAATAAGAACATATCAAGTTGAAAAAAGTTCAAAAAATAAAAGCAGCCTGCCCCGGGTCAAATTTTACTGGTTCTTATAAAAAAGGCATGTACCAAAAAAACAGAACACCTCGTCCCCTGTATGAAGATGAAAAGGTCTCCACTCAAGAATCAATTTCGTTCCCAGGAATTTTAACTAGCGTGTGGGGTCAAGGTTGTGATGTTAATCTCTATAAAAATAGTAAAAATTATGTTCTTCTTTAACGAATAATAAATGACACTGCAAAATTAACATAAATTTAACGTGTTTTTTTATTTTCAAAGATAGGATGAACGCTCGATGAACCTTTATGTCGTTACAGAAAGTTATAAACGTTTAGTATATCACATCCTCGTTCCCAGGGTATGTTGCCTGATGTCAAAGCCGCTGACGCTTACTTGACGGCCTCGATGCCAAAAAGGCAAGAATCCCTGGGGACGAAGTTGATTAAATCAACATGCTCATCAAATAGTTTTGCAAAGCTTTAATTAAAAGAATAAAAACTTTATAATAAAAACAACATCATTCCTAGAGCTTCTTATCTTATTCTTTTCGTTAGTTTTATAAAAAAGGGTCTGGTAGATAACAAAAAGCCCTGAGAACGAGGCTGACAAAAACACACAAAACTTCTACTTCGTGTTAATCTTGATTATTCAAACGTTGTTTCTGTTAGTTTGGTAAGAGCTGGGATATCAAGCAAAGTCATAAGCGGATACGTAAACATAAAAATGATATACGTATTTCCACATGGTGTCGCCGAGTTTGCTGTTAATATCCACATGCATTTCAAGATGGAATTTTTTTGGTCCTGTTATTTTCTTTTGATTGATAATTCTCAGTTCATTTTTAGCCATATTTTGGATGTAGAAATACCCTTCTTCGTTACCTAAAAAAAAGAAAAAGAAACACGTACAAAAAGTTTTTTTGGCATTTCTTTTAGACGTTTTATCATTACACAAGAATTTTAGGATGGAAAGTTTTTATTAAGAATTTTCTACGCGCTATATGAGTGCGTAATTGCCAATCTCGTCTCCAGATTTCCTGCCGATGTAAGAGAAGGCAAGAAGAACTGGGACTGAAGTTGCGGGATGGCATACAAGTTTAAGCGGCTTTAAAGATAATTGAAATGTTTTAAAATATGTTTTCATTGATTTAATGAAAACTTGGGGTTTCTTCTGTTCTTCTGAGTGAATTTTTCCGCGCCCTTTGAGTGCCTATTGGAAAACGAAATTAACAAATAAATAAATAAATGACATACCTTTAACAAAACGTGATGACACTCGATAATACCTTCGATCGAAACTCATCCAATATCGGAAAATAAATGCGGAATGGGCAACGTTCTTATAAAACTTGTATGCTGTTCTTTTAACAGATTTCAACTTTATTTTCCCGCATTCCGCTTGCCATTTACAATCCTTTTTCAAACACGATGCTGGGTCATCATATCTTTGAAAGAATTAAAAATGCACACGTTTGGGTAACGGAGATAGCGCAGTAAAGTCATCCTTGACCCCAGGGTCTCGTCGCTCCTGAGTCGTTATTACGGAGCGGCGCTATCATACTCATCAAAAAGGTAAATGCCCTGGGAACGAGGTTGTAGTATATTATTTACCAATCAAAATATCGTTTGCGCAAGCCAGTCATGTGTGTTGACTAATCATTTCGAAAACAAACAAAATGCGCTTACTTCCGAGATGTCTTTACAAAGTACTTGTTTGGACAGGATTGATTGATACATGCATAACTTCCAAATGTGTTGAAACAAAAATCAGAGCTTGGACATGGATTTCTTGAGCACTCGTTAATATCTGAATAGAGATCATATAATAAGTGCTATGTAAAAAAATTGCAGGCAATTAATTTTACTACACCCAAGTAAACAGAATAAAAAAACAATACCTTTTATACAGAAATGTTCTAGAAACCAGGTTGCATGACATACCTTATCGGAAAAAACGACAAGGAAAAGCGACTAATTTGGAGGGACGGTGAATACAGTTTCTCCCTTCCAAAAGTTCGCCCAGTTAACTTACCCCCCGACTAATAATCTTCTCCGGTTAGTTTTAATTTGATCAAAAATCCTCCGAGAACTTCTTTTAAGACAATAGAATAGTTTTCGTATTAACTAATAAACTTTGTTAATTACAAGAGAAACATTTTTTTTGCTTTCTAAACAATTAAATATTTATTTTCATTGCCTTAGATCCATTACTCAAAGCACGGGGACTAATTCTTTGCATTGGTAACTATAATTTTCCCGACTATTAAATTTCCCCGACTAGTGTCTTCGACTAATAAATTCTCAAAAACCTTTGAGTCTAGTGCTGCTTATAAAAAAGTATGTAATTACATGGATGCGTCATTCACAATTATGCGTGCGTGAAAAAGATTCAAATAATTCCCTACCAGAGCAAAACCTTCCTCGCGCTTCGTATCCTGCAGGACATGTACATCTATAGGAGCCCTCGCTGTTCGTGCATTGATAGATGCAATATCCATGATTGATTTTGCACTCATCAATATCTGTGATAGGAAGAAGCAAAAAAATATAGCCTAGCGTCATAATCTTACTATTTTACTGTGAAAAGCATGAGTAAGATAAATTTATGAAATGTGTTGAATTTGAAAGTGAGGCTGATAACAAAAACCATAAACCACGTGTTTCACGTTTTTATTTTTTGAACATCATACATGGTGGTTACTTCTTGAAATACAATCCTGCGTTGTATCAATGCTTAATTAAACCTTAACAAGTGATAGCTTAATTATGTGAAAGACACTGTCTGTTGTGCTATCAACATATACAAAGGTGCAAAGAAGAAATCCATTCTCTACTGCATGAAAGTTATTTAAATTTATTTACAATACTCAGTCCCTCTTGCAATCACGTGTTAGCGATTTTAAATAAGGCCGTTTTCAGCATTCTGATCACACATACATAGTAAGTTTTCGTAACGCCCCCCGCCAATAAAACTACTCATTTAAAACCGCCATTACTTCACGTTTTTCAAGGAATTATATCATCCTCTTTGTTGTAATTCACGTAAGCTTGTGCCGCCTGTCACATCTAACTTTACATAGACGATCTTACTACCAGAAGAAATATTATAATAATAAATTCAATTATTTTTGTTTAAAAATATAAATAAGAAAAAATAAGTTTATTGACATGTTTTACTAGAAAAATCATAAAATGACAAAACTGCAATGTTGACCTAGTCGTTTAAGAAAGATCTCTTATTTTGGTAAAGATAGCTAGCCACGTACCGGCACATTTTTTTGTGATCGAGTTAACTGCATATCCGCTTTGGCAGTCACAATAATATGTTCCGTCAGCATTTCGACATGAGCCTTGATGAGCTTCACCGCAGATGCTTTTGTTTTGACATTCGTCGATATCTATGGTTAAAATAAATTCTCTGCTCTTGAAAAAACTGTGAGGTAAAAATGCACAACGAAAAATCAGATACACAAACAAACTTTTTTTATCTTTTGTCTCAAGAACCTTTAACCTAATTTTCGTGCACCCAGTTTTTGCGCACCCAGTGTTTTGCGCACTCAGTGTTTGCGCACCCAGTTCATTTACACGCCAATATATTGCACATCATTGAAAAACTGAGAACACGCGCGAAATTTTCGTGCATGAAAGTATATCAAGTGCATTCAGAGTGTCTGCCACGAGCTACACGGTCACGTGATAATCTTAAAATAATAATCTGAAGCTGGTTAAGTAAATATAGAAGTCGATATAGATTCATAGAAGCTGACCTTCGCAGTATCCATCAACTAGTCTGTAGCCTTCATTACATCTGACCAGATTGCATTTAAACAAACCCACGGTGTTCTTGCACTCATAGTTTCGACCACAGTCATCTAATCCCAATTTGCATTCATCCACATCTATACAAAACAAGAAAATGAAAGATCTAGATCTCTCCGTCTCCCGACCCATATTTCTATGGCATTTTACGAATATCGAAAATAAGATGCATCGAACTGTCTTCCTCACCTGTGCATACGCCTGCCTTGATAACCTGGAAACGAGGATACTGGCATCTCCGAAAACAGGCATAATCACCGTCGGTGTTCATACAGAACGATCCGGTGGAACATCTGTGTTTTCCACTTAAGCATTCGTCAACGTCTAAAATATAAGATGGCCATGATTTGAAGATACATCGTGATTTTATATTTGTTATTGTTTTTAGGTGCGAGATAAATAAATAATATAACACAGGCCTACCCACACATTCGCCATTTTTAACCTCATAACCCTTTTTACAATTTTTGTTCTTTTTAACACATTTTCTATTTACAACCATGAATCCATCTTCACAACCGCATTTATAACTTCCAGGTATGTTTGTGCATGCAGTTCCAGGGCAGGAATTTTTCTTCTGACATTCGTCGATATCTAAATGATTTTTCACGACAAGAATTACAGAGAAATTAACATAGATAAATAAATATTGGAAAAAGGCATATGTTAAGAGATATTTAACCTGTGCAACTCAATCCATTGTTGGTGATAGCATATCCCTGCTTACACAGACATCGAGGTCCTTTTTCTGTTTCCACACAGCTTGATGTAGATTTTGAATCACACTTGATATCTGAGCAATACTTTCTCGAATTTTTCAAATCTATAAAAAAACTGTCTGTGCAGGTACTAAGGTTGGCAAATTTAAAGTTGGTTTTATTCCTATCTGTTATGCGTTTTTTTATGATGTAGGGGAGGAACTAATAAACAAAACATTGTGTATCATACAACAACTAACTCTCTTCACCTCATGACTCTTCTATATATACAACACTCCCTCATAGATTTTGCTCTCCATCCTTGTGTCGCGTTACAACACGTTTTCATGATGTAAGCAACACAAAGAAGTAATAACGCATCTTATCGAGATTTTTATTCTTATTTTTTATTGTAACGCCCTGTCTGTCTTACATGGCGGTGTGTTACATAAATTAATGCGTAATGGCGGGTATTTACTCCAGCGAAAATAGTCGAATTATTCAAGTTGACATCGATCGAATTGATTTCGATTTATTAGATTTTTCTGACTGTATGGCGCCCTATACATGCATTGTTATACCTGTAGTTTTCTTCACTGTTAAGCAACATGATTTGAATGCTTCTGTACACAGCCGATCTTCTTGGGTTTGGTTACAAGACACTCCTTCACGAGCTAACCGTGCTCCTCGTTTACAGCAGTCGCAGCACGTCAATTTGCTTTCACCGCCTACCCTGCTTGATCTCGTACATAACTGATTAGCCCTTCAAATTAACAGAAACATCATTTATATTGACTGCCTTAGATAAAAAAAAGCCTTAATTATTATATGAAAATTATTTTCAATGGAGCTAATCTTTCCCAAAGCAGGTATACGAAAAATCTATAATGCAACTCTATGTCCATTTTTTTAATTTTGCAGCGAAGTTTGTTTCAGAAAAAGAGTTAGAAAGAAAACGGTAAAGTATAAACTAAACACATTACAAACAAAAAATCTTCAACCCCAACACAACTTCGTTCCCAGTGTATCTTGTAGTTTTATTACGTCGGAGTGGTACTTAAAAGAGTGATAATGCAAGTGAAAACCTTTTAAATAAATTAATAAACCACTAACATGGCCAGTTTTTCACCCATCCGGCAAAATAAAGTATTTGCAGTTGATCGGCAACATTGCTCGTAAAAGCCAACGCACATCAATCTTAAAGACTTTGACGAGAAAACATCTGCGATTGAAGGAGGGGCGTTACAGTTGATATCATCTGTTAGAACGGAGGCGCCCTTTAGGTACCCTTTCGTGCAACAAGTTGATGGTTCTTGGGAATGAGCGACAGCTGGAAAATAAAGAAAACGCTATCACGATGCATGCCAAATCTTCATTAATTCCTTGTTGAACTGTTAGATTTAAAAAACTGTTTGGATAATGTGAAACGTAAATTTTACATCAACAGGACAAAGAAAGAACCGCGCAAATTTTTTCTCGGATTTTTTTGTCGAAAACAATAGACCACTAGATAATATTTATAAAGCAGATCCACAACAAAACTTTGATTGACTTTAACTTCAAGTTGCCGTCTGAATAATCGAGGAAGTACTGTATAAAGGCCGAAATACACGATACGATTTTTGTCGTGTAGACATACCCAAGTATGTCGTTCCGTTATGTCGTACACCACGAAATAAATGCGGTGAGAACATCAACATACATACGATATCGTATTAAAATTAGCTAGGGTACAAAAAAAAAGGCCCCAAAAAAATTGTGTTGAATATTTTAAAGAAAGTAAAAATATAATAAAAAACTGCTAAGAAATTTGTCTTTTTATGTAATATTTTTTTCACTTTATTTTATTATTCTCTTTTTTATTGCTTTGTCCCGTTTTTCAGTTTATTTTGGGTTTTTAAAGATTTATATAGTACATAAAGTGTTGTGGTGTTGGAAATTAAATATTCTTAATTTGTATGTAGCATTTTATGCATTTAGTGAGTACGACAAATCAAGTACGACAAAAGATCCCGTCTTGTATTTAGGCCTTTAAAATTTTCTTTAATTATCGTAACGCTATTTTTTCCGCATGTATAAAAAGGATGGAAGTGATATCTTTTGGTTTGACCACTTACTAGCTTCTAAGGACTTAAAAAACGGTCACTGCGGCTCATCAAAAAGAAGTAACCAAAATGCTCATATCAATTTATCAAATTTTATTTTGCTGAAAAGAAATCGTGAATTTTCCATGGATCAGCAAGATGTACCTCCGTACCTCCATACTTTGTACAGGCATGTATAATTTAAATCATCTTTGGTCCTGATTTTAACATGTAAACACAACCAAACCCTTTGTGAAAGAATAGCGACAACTTACCAATGAAGGTTGACAAAAGTAAAATGAACATCATCTCTTCGATGCAGGGACAAGAAGTCGATTTCATTGTAACATTCTCACAACAGGATATTCAAAACTTCACACAATGTCACAAAGTTTTTTCTAAAGTAAGTGCTCTCCTTGGCAGAGGTTTTACGGCTATTTACAACAGTGCATAAGTATATATTTCATAAAAACACACGGTTAGTAGCTGCGTAAGAGAATTTGTTTAACTGTATGATACCTTTTTAAAACAATATTTATTTAAACTAATTTTCATAAATCTTTATGGACTTAAACCGTGGAGCAATGACAGCTGCTAGCAGTGTCTGGATCAATGCTGTGCTTTTACGATGAGTCATTGAATACCACACTCAAATTCCGAAAAATTAAGAAAAAAAAACAAGAACAACGAATAAAATTGTAAAATATGAAAGCTGTGTAAGTGTGAATTCTGCAGAATTTAGGATGTGGGTGGCTGCAGTACGAAATAGTAAACTTTTTTTATATAAGAACGTATAAATTATAGCCAGAGCTGGATGTGATCACGTTTTGGACAAAATTCCAGTCTTATTGTTTTTTGGTAAAAAAGATCGATAAAAGTGACTATATTTTAACTCAATGAATAATAATTTGTGCTGAACAAAATTTTTTACCGACTATCCGTTTTTACCGAGTTTATTTTTTTCCGATTTCTTATAATGTATTAAGAAGCCAAATATCTTAAAAGTAAGGATAAAAATATTGGATATTTTCAGTTTAACTTTATAATAAGCCTATTTCAGTATCCATTTTCGTTCCGCAAAATACACGCCAAATCCATGAGCTGTGCATAAAAACGAGGTTAGTTTACAGAAAACTTATTTTATTAAGTGTTGCGTTTTACCAAGAAAGTCACTCTTTACAAGAACATTTTGTATCATTTTAACTTGTTTGCTGGGTATTATGAAATGGAAGATATAGAGAAGACCAGTGGTAACAGTGGGAAAATATCCCTCGCGGTTTTGGGTGCGTAGCATTTGGTTGTGGAAGTACTTATAACGACACGTCTGGAAACAAAACAACATTCAATTTCTTAATTTCAAATAATAACCGTGAGAAAAATGCAGGATGGTAAAGATGGATTTATTGTTATAATACACGTCTTTGTGACTTACACTTTAAGGAAGGTGACTATAAACAAAACCCGAACTCGCAGGATTACAATTTCCAAAACACCCACACCAATACCAGTTGGACAACTGCAAGCAACTGCAAGCAACTGCCACATCATCACAATTCAAAGACCATTTTGTATAATTTATTTTTTATACATGCTTTTATTTCAACATCCATCCAAAATTTTTAGTGAAACCAACTTCTATTTTTTTTATTAACCCTTTGAAAAAACTGAAATGCCTTTAGCCTTTTGTATTGGCAGAATATGCTTGTATTTGACAGCTCTTATAACTAGATAATTACTCGGGCAACTTACGGACAGTCCCTAACAGGCCAATGTAGTGATCTCACTATGGGGAAAGAACTTTTCATGTCAATTTTTTGGCTAAAACGTAGCTTTTGATGGACCGTTCTTAAAAAAAGCTGTTAAAATATTATAAACTAAAAAATGACGTCACAGCCTCGATTTCAAGTTCCCTTGCCGGTTCGTTTTATATGAATTTATTCAAAAATACGGCCACCGGTAACTTTTAACAGCTTTTTTGTTAGTCTCCGACATATTTGGCACAAATTGCAACGGATAAAATATTTACAGGTTGCGCGCGCATAGTGAGAACACCGTTTTCCGTCATTTTGTCAAATATTTCGTCAAAATCGGGCATTTTCTTTAACATTTGACGACAGTGTCGGGAATAGGTCAAGCTTTCCCGTGATGTTAGCAGAAGCGCGAAAATTAAAAATGGTAGCTTACGGCGGTAAAATAGAAACAAGCATTATTTTTGCCGTACAATAACTACAGTACAGGACCTTTTTTTTAAATGTGAATGAGAGCAGAAATAATACACAGTACACAAAGTATAAGTTATCGTCACAAAGATGTACGTTTTAAGAAATTTTTAGCTATGTTTCTGCATCAGATGTCAAAAATTAAAAAATGTTTTAGTCAAGGCAAAGTCATGGATACAATTTGGGGAATCAGACAGTCCAAAATCTACATACAAAAAAGCAAAATCCATTCAATATCTTGAGAATAAAGGAAAAGCAGTGGAAAGAATGATTTATAGCTATATATTAGAGCAATTTATAAATACATATATTTTTTATTTACATCTAGCTAATAAATATAATGTACAACAACAAATATGTCAAACATATTTAAAACTAATTTTAGAACAAGTTAAAAACATACTGGGCTGCATGATTTCACCATATATTTTTTTACAAAAAGAAATGTTACACACTTTGTAGCAAGGAGAAAAAAAAGAACTAAGGAAATATTTAAAATATAAATAATAAACAAACCAAACACCCAAACAAATATAATTGCTGTATTAAACATTTTATTAGGAATAAAATAATCACTAGAATCTCAAACAGATGATACACCAATCATCCCGCCTACTGGGATCCCGCCTCTTAGAAACGAGATCTCGCCTACTGATCCAGCCCGTTGAACCACATAAACAGATGAGCAAAAATATGAGGAAAATGAGGAACAAGCAAGATCTCGGTAAATGGGCCAGCCTGCCAACAGGCCTCATATAAACAGCCCCTAATTAATAATTTCAACACAAATGCACTGTTAGAAAAAGTAAAGCATATGGAACATGGTTCGTAGATAACTATTTCAAGTACCTTATAGTCAGAAATTTTCGCGACATTTTAATTTCGCGATAAAAATTTTGGGACAATTTCGCGATTTTTATTTTCGCGATTCGTTGCCTTGAATTTTTTTCGCGACATTTAATTTTCGCGAATTTCATAGAGTTACGGAGTTGAGGAAAACAAAATATGATTTTTAAGTACGTTTTTCTACTCTAATAATGACATCTGTAAAAGGAAGCTTTTTTTCATAAAAGGTCAATGTTATAATCAATAAGGTAGCAGAAGAACCTTTATTTTTGATCAAGCGAGGATAGTACAACCTTTCAAACTCGCCTCGGCGTTTGCCTAAATAATGGTATTGACGTTAATAATGTGCCTATACCGGTTGAAAATCGAAGCTTCTCCACTGCCATAGGTAAATGTTGAAGTGAATTTCAATGATGTAACATAAAACAACAAACAAAATATACTCTCGATAAGAGTTTTTAAAGTAGATGTTGGTCACAGTGATAACGGGGATGAGAACACTGTTGATTTTCAACATGTTACAGAATCTGTTATAGTAATAGACTAATTTTCATTTCTTGTCTTGTCTTAATTATATCTCATCCCTATGTTATATAATGTTTTTATTCAAGACTTTCCCGACCTTTAAAATCAGTCTCGCCATTTACCTAGGGAGGAGAGGTCTTGTTCTTCATTTCAGCCGGAATAGGCTGTAAATCAAGGTCAAAACCCACCTCCATAGGAAAATGTCGAAACGAAATCCTATACTGTCTTTTAGACCCATGTCCTCCGACCTCTTCTGGCCTTTGGTATCTGGTTAGGAATGTCACTAGGGATAAAAGAATTAAAACAGAAGAGGTTTCATAGGTGTAAGAGTTAGACAGGAAAGTTTAAAAAAAGAGGAAATTTCATAAAAAAGGAGATCGATGATTTATAACACAAAATGCCATTTAGGTTAACAGGCAAACCGCCTTCTAAAATTATGTTTAAAAGTCCATTTCTTCCTTAATTTTCCCGGGTTTTATTTTATGGGTATCACCAGAATTATTTTGTTGCGAAAATTTTACGTCTGCTACCCTGTGGAGTCTAAAAAATGAAGAAAAAAAGAAAATATTTCGCGGTTTTTATTTTCGCGATTTCGTCAATTAATTTTTTTTCGCGGCATTTTAATTTCGCGAAAATGCCCAAAAATCGCGAAAATCGCGAAAATTAGTTGTCGCGAAAATTTCTGACTATAAGGTAAACAATATTAGCACATGGATAGTTTTATAAATTTCAGATAAATTTTTCTGAGTTCGCACGAAAGTACGGCATTCTTGGCACCACTGAAAATGGACATCGATAATTCACCAACAACTTTGTTAATTCAAGGCGAACACATCTTAAATGCGAAAACTTTGAATCTAAAGAATAATATTTCACGACATTTCATAAACCAAACAACAGCTCTCCTGATTTGTATCCAAACTTGGAAAAAAAAGTTTTTATACAAAAATTTGAAGGTGTCAAGTATAAATAACTTGCAGTTAAATGACACATACAAAAACATTTTAACATAAATAACATTGCTTAGAAATTTTTAGGCTGATGGAAAACATATAAAGTGTTTGTTTTTTCAGTATTTTTAACCACTGCTAGCGTACACTCTTCTAATACCGGACGCTTTTGAAGATTTTCCTAGTTGTTTTAACTTCAGCGGCCGATTTTCGCTACTTTACTACACTAAAACATTGACCCAGCATTGTATTATCGTGCTACGGAAGCATGAAATATATTAACCACGAAAAGTCAGTGAATTGTTCATTTATTTCGGAGGTGTAACTACTTCTAATACCGGATGACTACTTCTAATACCGGATGACTACTTCTAATACCGGACAATGTTTTCTCTATGTTTAAATGCTTATTTTTGAGCATTAAGTGAGAAATAAACCATCTTAAAGGGTATATGTTTTTCTTTCTCTTTAAAAATGATGTTAATATCAATAAAACACGTTTAAACAAATTTACATGGAGGACAAAAAAATATAGCGTTCTCCATTGCTTCATCAGACCATTTTCTTCGTTTCTTAGTTGGAGCCATTCTATAAAAAGAAAATTCTTCTAATACCGGACAGCAAAAAATTCCCGTTTTTGAAAATTTTTTATCTCAGACTTTCTTAATAAAGTTTTGGAAGCTGTAATAAGCTATGGGTGAACTTTTATTATAATCTGGTCGAGAAATACTATAATTACGACAATCAATCAAAAAAATGTTGAATACGCCTGTGATTGACAAGAAAACAATAGATTAGTCAGCATACCTCTCTCGCCTGAGAAGCTGTAACCGCAAAGAGCATGACAGGAACTTCATCGGTGTGATATACGGACGCGCGACCCCACGGCAAGTCGTATTTGCCCATTTCATAATGGCAGATCATTAGTGAATACGCCGCCCAATGTTTTGGTTGATGGAAGTGCTTGGTAAAGATTTTATTAAAGATTTTATGAATTGTCCGGTATCAGAAGGTGTCCGGTATTAGAAGAGTGTACGCTACTTTTTTTTGGTGAATCAGTTTAAAAATTTTGGCGACAATACTTTTAAAAAAAGTTCAAATGTCACAAACTGACAATCTGCATTTATTGCCTATTGATTTTTTAAATTTCTTCCGCACATCCGCAATACTCTTCGTAAAACGTAAACATTAAAACTTGTGTATATATATACATATTATTTTTAATAGCTTTGTTATAGCTTTTGTATATATATATACTTTACTAGCTAGCTATGCTTGATTTGTCTCCATAATTTAATTTATTTGGCGATAAACTCAAAAAAAAATTAACTACCACTAAGGGATTTTCAGACATCCACACATGAAACAAGTTCAGATGACTTTTGGAATAAAATAACACAATTTTTTCTAAAAGCTCTAAAAAACTTTTTTCCTATAAGGTCCATTATGTGGTGCATATATCCGCACCCTACTAATACAAGAGAATACTAGCTAAACTGCTTTTCTAATTAAGCTACTCTTTTGTACAGAGGCAGGATTTGCACCCACAAATATTTAGCTAGCTAATCTGCAGTGATCTAAGACCTACAAAAAGTTTGTATTTTTAGACTGACCTTTTTTTTATTACTGCTTATATTACTGTTTATATTTATATATATGCTATTTATAAGAATATTTAGCTATAGCTAGCTAGCTGTCAAACCATGATGGTAAAAATCCAAAGTTTAGCCAGGCAAACACTTCTGGAGTTCTTAGTAAAATATATATATATAGCTATAATTTTACCTATAGCTAGCTAGTTGAAAAAGTTCAAATATATAGAATAAAAAATGTGTCAAACCTTGTTTTCTCTGTGTAATCACAAATACCTCTCAAACATTTCTGTCAACGCAAAAAGACATTCATAAAGATGGCTGCCTTCCTGCATTTCTTTCCCAACTTTAAAAAGTATTGGCGTATCAGCGATGTATGCAGCCACAAAAACAGTGCGTCATAAAACAACGTCAACAGCAAAACGCAGCAAGTTATTTTGAAGAAACGCGGTATACACGTGCTACTCCCGAAAAAATTGAAGACGCGCCGTAAGTTGCCCGAGTATACAATTGGATAAAAATAAACGGAGTTGTCTTAGCCAGGTCTTGGTGGCTTCATGGATTTTTCATATACATTCGCCTTTTATAAGACCAAAGGTATTACGACTTTCCTCCCAGGAGAATTTGTTGCTTTGTTAATATTTTTGGAGCACAAAATACTGCAAAACACTGTGTAGACTCGAAGAACAAGGTCAGCTTTGGAACTAGTAGTCTTCTCTTTATATACTGTTAGGTTGCTTTTAGGATCTTAAATACTTAACGCCTAAGGAACCAAAATTTTCCAGAGAACTTCTTTTGTTTTCTTCTAGTAACAGAGATTGGAATTGTTCCATTTTTGATATCTATGTCACCACAGTGACGGCTATATATAATTTAGCATAGGAGCGGAAATATGAAAACCTTTTTCACTTTCTTGCTTGAAAATTTAAATTTTATCTAAATTAACCTTTTTTTTATTGCAATGTTTTATTTTATCGCTACCACGGCTGATCATGAAAAGGCGATAATAAAAAGGCTTATTGAACTTACTACATAAAAAGGTGAATTTGTAATAAATTTCTTCGCATATACTTTATACTCAACAAGTATATTCTAAAATTAGGTGGAAAAAGTGACTACTTTGGGGAATTCGGTTGGTAAAAAGTGACTAAATTTTATTCAGGTAATTAATATTTTTACAGCCTTTTTTACCGATGAGGTATTCGTCACTATGGCTACAATATTTTTTCCAAATTGAAGCAATGTTTAAGCAGTATTGTATTGTTGTGGCTAAAAACTAGCATAAACTTTCACGCACTGTTCTGCTTTGTAGTTCATAATACCAGTAGAGAAGGGTAGGGAAGGAATACTTGACATTTATTGAAAATAATGTTTTTTTAGCATAGTTTATCGTGAATATTTTGGTTTAAAACGTGTTGTCAGGAATAAGTTAATCTTTCGACAGTTGAAATGTTTTTGTTGTTAAAGAAAAGATATATTTCTCATCCAGGCTTAAATGGCAAAACGAGGTTGAGATTTCGAACATATCTTCCATCTTTCATCAATTATTTCCATATCCTTACCATACTTTTTGATTTCTTTCTCTACTTTATTTTGTTTATCTTTGCGTGATTTGACAACCTCGCCCCATGGCTTTTCGTCTCTCACCGGCACTGTACTTATTGATGCCGACAACAGGTCCTGGGGTCGAGCTTGCGTAACTTGATTTCTCTCAATGTGGCATTGTCTCGTGGAAATGTGTACACGTCAGAGGCTTTCTTGTTTCGATTTGTAGCTGACAAGTGCAAATAGTGTTGGCTTCAATAGATTCTCCTCAAACGAATTGATCGATCCCATTTCTCGATTTAACGAAAACGCTGCTTGGTTGAGTGAAATATGAATTACCTTTACTATACGTAGTGTAGGTGTCAGTATGGTCCGGAAAAAAGTTATTATGGATGTAAGGTGTTTCATTCCTCTCTTCGTATGTACCTCTTGAAAATTGTTGTAATGGAAAATCCAAACTGCTATAACTTTTTCTTCTTTTATGATAATCTGCAAAATCTTGTTCAAAACTTAGTTCGTATTCTGAACCAAGATCCATGTAGGTGACGTCACTGCTGACACTGCCCAAACTTCTTTCATCCATTTGAAAAGTCGGGGAATGTCCATAATGCTGGGGATGGTTAAACAAATGGGGTTGGTTTATCGCCGGATATCTAGGATTTTGACTCAGATTTTCTTTCTCAATTTGATATCCTCCATACTGTCCAAAACCATCTCGTATGGCAAAATCCAAATCGTTCCAACTGGGATCATTTTCTTTTAGAACTGCTCTGTTGGTACTATTTCTTCTCTTCCGGAAGCTTTTTCTTCTTTCTGCTGCGTTGCCATTTTTTCTTCGTGTGGTGAAAGGCTTATGTGTAGGATGATACATTTGCTCGAGTTTCATATCTACCGGATACTGTATTCGGTTAGGTATAGGACGTATTAAATCGTCTTCATAATAACCACTCGTATAACTTTCGGAAGGATGTTGAGAGTAAATTAATTCTGATGGGGATGTTGCTTTGTCCACGTGGTAGTCAACAAGTTTCAGTTGATTCAAATAAAGGTGGTCGTCATTTATCGTTGATGATACACTGGGACTTGACACATGCCCCTCGAGACGTGCTTGTTGTTGCCATGGCAACTCTTTATACTTTCGAGTAGGTTTGCGAAGAGCATTCTGTGTGTAGCTAGTCATGTTATCTTTTTTACTGTGAGGAACGAAATTTTTATCATAAATAGCATTTGGGACTCCATGAGTAATTGTTGAATCATCATAGTACATATTTATGTCATCCGTTTCATCGCCGATGTAAAATCGTATTTGAGACTTTTGTTTGTTTGTTTGTGTTCCGATGGGTACATCATAGCGAAAGTTTCCCGCCATCTGCCTTTTACGAGCCTGGCGTCGTTCTCTCAAAATGGCGGCAATATCTTTTCCAGTTGCAGCTAAGTTTTTCATAGAATTAATAACACTTTGACTTCTTGATCGACGAATTCCCGTAGACTCAGTAGACGTACCAACACTTACAGTTTTCTTAGAAGGCGTGATTCTGGGGCATGATCTTGAATTTAAATGACCGAAATTTGTGCTACCTGCTTGAAAAGGTGTCGAGTGAAAATTATTATCTTCTCCATATGACTTTAACTTATCGACAGCAGTGCAAGACTGAGAAGAAATTTTACGCCTTGTCTCATCTGAAAAACGTCTATACGCACTGTTTTTATCGCTTTCGAACGCGGAGAATCGATTTGGACCCGATATATCGAAAAATGAAACCGATTTTCTCTTTGAATCTAGGAGTGGCAATACAGGTGAATACATCGTAGAAGAGCGTCTCAAATTTACTGCGCTCGAGGCAAGGTGTTCTGGCAAATTGTCTCCATACATATTTGTATTGTTTAGGTACGATGTAAGCGCATGCGCTCTTCCTTGATTGTTTAAACTATTTCTTAATCTTCGGTTATTTGTCAGACCGTTGGTGTTTGTGCGAATATCAAGCATTCTCGAGATCGGGTTGAGAGTCTTTTTGGAACGGGACAAAAGTTCGAATTTGTTTTGAATACCCTGGGGTGTGTAGCGTTCAAGCAAGTTGGTAAGAAACACGCGCTTCCCATTTCTGGGAACAACTTGATTCCACTTGGGAGTGGTTGCGTGCTGTGTATCCGCTTCTGTTTCAAAGCTACCATCCAAGCCACATGCTCGCTTGTATTCATTCATTTGTTCCTGAACACGAATCGACTCTTCTTTAAGTCTTTTCTCCTCTTGTTGACGCATTTTGTTTTGTCGTCTTCTAACACCTCGGAGAACATAACACGATATTGAAACTGGGATAAGAATAATGCCGAGAAGAATCATAATGGGCGCAACAGTTTTTACCCATCCTATATTTTCCTTCTCTTTTTTCTTGGTCGGTCTCACGCACCCGCCTGTGAAATTCAAATTCGCAGATAATAATTCAATGCTTGAGAGTTTTTTGATAAAGTTACTCGATATTTCTCCGCCATTGAACATCCGTTTTTGTATTTGATCGATTTTCTCATAATCACAGCGTTTCTCATTTTCAATATGAAGAAAAGAGAACCAAAAACAGCCATCTTTATATCGCCTCATCTTGACGTTTTGTACATCAGTATTTAAAAGATATTTAGCTATGTTGTCAATTAAAATATATCTCCTATCTAGATGGTTCAAAAACAAATCATTGGTTAGATTTGTACAGAGTTTGACTTCGTGAAGAAAATCATCACGCCAATCTCGTATTATAACAGGAATTTTCTTAGTACTTTTGTGTCCATTCACCTCCGAAGCGATGTAATACGTATATTTCCCTTTCTCATACAATGGCAAACCATATATTTCGTTGTGCCCGTAATGCAACCTCACCCAGGTATCCTTAGGTAAAGGTTTTTGATCTTCAGTGAGCAGTTCATGGTAACCTTTTTCAGTGGAGATCAATTTGTAGCGGAAAGCAACGCCTAGAAAGCCGTTCACTTCTTTTTGAGGCGATTCAATTATAGAATTGCTAACAGAACATATTGCAGAAACAAAAAGAGTAATGCGTAGCCACTCCATGTTTAACCTAAAAAATTAATAAAATAAGTTATCTTTCCTCTAATAACTAGGTATTGACTCGATCACGGCATTACAATTTCCAGGACTTATTTTGTTGAACTTTAGTGCTATCGTTTTGTAACTGATAAAAAATGCGATATTTAAATATCGTCAATGCCAATATAAAATTACAAGCACTCAGATACATGTCTTTTTAAAAGCAAGGGAAAATTTGAGTGGACTGGGATATGCTTATGCGAAAAAGACAACCGGGCTTAGAGTATGTTTACGTCATGCTTATTGGAGAAATAAATTATTGCGTGCCGTTTTTACCTTTAAAAGAACAGCAACAAAACTAATTGTTATGAGGAATTAGAAAAGTCTGTGTCTTATTAAAAAAAGTTCTAACACAAGAAAAAGCACACATCACAAGGATTCATCAAGGCTTATCAATGTGTTTAGCATATACTTAAAAAATTCCACTATCAGTCTTAATATGCTTATATGCGTTATGCTTATAATAAACAAGACGTATGATATACGTAAACAACCTCGCGAATAAAGTTTACAAAAAGTTGTCTATCAGAATGAGATTTCTGTTACGAAGTTAGACACGACATATAACACACTATGCAGTTATTTTTCAAAATTAATTTGTGAGATCTTCTTGTACGGAAAATTCCTCGAAATTTTAATTTTCAATGGGTCAGTCTGGGGTAAACTGACTGACAGAAAGAAGAAAGACCACAAGCCCCACCTAAAATTTACGAAATTCAGTAATTCAGTAGACCCCCCCAAAAAAGAACGGGGAATAAGAGAGTTACTTAATGAGAAAAAGCAAAATAAAAAAAAAATATATACGAGTAAATCTTAATTGTTCAAAAAAGGAAATAGCTGTAGTTAAAAAAATATATTACCAGAACAGCAAACTTCGTTAAAAAGAATCCTGCGCACTTATGGCGCGGAGACAAATAACAAGAACGGAATCGGAAAATTTACGTTCTTTCCGGAGTGTTTCCGAAATCATATTTCTTTATGTTGGCGTGTCATTAGCGTAGTGAAAAGAATTCCGTTCTCGTCATTATTTACAATATAATTTGCTTTTTGCTTGCATTTTAACCAAATTTTGTAAAATCGATGTATTTAATAAATTGATATGGTGGAGCGTCTTCGTTTCTCTCTTACGTAATGTTCTGGAAATTTTATTTTTCGCAGACTACTTTCCAGGTATTTGGAGAGACCTTAATTCTGCCTACATTCACTTTTGTAAACTTTGGTGGAAACACCTTTACTTTATCAGTTAGTTAAATAATGCTTTTGAACACTTATCTAATCTTTTTAAAAAATAAAATTTATAACAGCAAAGAAAAAAAAAAGAAAAAATAGTTACCAAGATGAGATTCGAACACACGACTACTCCCGTTTCGGTGCTCAGAGAGGCAAAAATTTCCATTCTTGTGGGATACATTTGCATTTTAATACAAGCTCACGAGCTTGTAACAAGCTCACGAGCTTGTAATAAAACATGTACACGAAGAATAAAGAGTAAAGACGACAAATCAGTTAAAAATCGATGAAATATTCGAATGTCAAAGGATTTACCACTGCAAGGTTGAGTCACCTTTAGTCACCTTCATTAGTTGTTTTTATTTTTTCAGCAATCCAAGTCAATTTAGTCAAAAGAGATTAATGGAAAGAAAAAGTTGAACTCTTTACTGCAATCGGTGAACTCATAAAAAAATAACGATTTTAATCAATATTAAAGCTGTAAGATAAAACCATACCTCATCCCTTCAACGATTGTTTTACGACATCTTCTCAAGACCAAGAAAACCATAAAAATAAATTTCACAAGCACAAACATAAATTTTTAAGAAATTTCTATTGATGAACCGTTCACAATACATTTGATTTTACAAATGTCTCACAAAAGAAAAAAAATCAGTTGAAATTAAATATTTGTTGAGACGCCGTATGACATTGAATGAATTATTTTCTATGGCTTTAATTGCAAACTGGTTTAGTTAGGGTACCTTTAGAGGAGGCGGTGATGAAATTAGAACACAGATCATACTAACAGGCTAATGTGAATTAGTCACTCCTTGTCGCCTCGTTAAAAAATAAAAACAAAAAACGATTCGCCATCACTCTTTTATCAAAAGAGGACACAAGCGCGAAACACAACTAAGCTTTTATACACACGTTATTTCGATTTTTCTGGATTTTTCATTTTCGCCACTTTCACAAAATTAACGAAACCTCAATTCTCCCACGTCAATGCTGTCTCAGAATGTCGAAAGATGTCTTTTTGATTAAAATAACGGTCCAGTATCAGCAATTTTAAACATAATATCTATATATTTAAGATATTTGAAAAATCCCTTGCACAGGATAAAAGATTCGGATTGTCATCTTCCTAAGCACGTAAAATACAAATAGGAAAACGTTTAATAAAACGCTTCAACAATTGCGCTCAAGAACCGCAAATTGGCGAAAACATTTCAACATTTCATTGTGATGCGCGGTCAATATATAGTCAGAGTGCAGTCATTTAAAATAGTGGGATTTTGGCATATTTTGCTTTAAGTCATCAATTTACTTATATATCGAAGTTTGCCATAGAATGGTCTCTTTCGCAGCCCCACTGTTGGTTTGACAGAAGAAGGAGTAAAAACCGTTATTATGAAGTTTATCATGACAGTTAGAAAACCATAAATGTGCAAAAATAATTTTGTAGTGTATGACATGCACTGCAACAAAACCGCATAACGCGCAGCTGTTGCCACTGCAAGTTAAACTCATGCACCATCATGAATACTTCAATCAGCCTCGAATTATGTCACCAGGGCTCTACGCTACGATATTCTGACAGGACAACGTTGATTAGTCTCTTGACTTGTCCTTGTGCTGTGCGTCTATGTGAACTCTACCAAATCAAACGCATGTCTTATAAACCACCCACACTACAACGGAATGATTACACCTGAACCAGTTAAAACTTCTTAGTTAAGTGTAAATTGCGATGACTGTAAATAAGGATCCTTTAACATTTTATTTGGGTCCAAATATATCGTATTTCCTATAATGACCGGCCGAGCATTTATTAATTTTTTTTAAAAGTTAGAGAGACGTTTACTAGACAGGATGCTTATGAGAAGAGGGCGCTTATTAAAGAGTTTGAAAATTTTTGTTGGAAAATGAAAACAACTTTTGTTTCATCTGTAGTAAAGTTTTTTCCTACCAAAAAACCTGATTTCCACATTAGGAGCTTCAACATCGTCATCGTCGTCAGTAATAACCAATCGATTTTCTTCGATATCGGATCTCAAAATGGTCCCTCTCTCGGACTCGTTATTAGAGGCATGGATATACAAAGTTTAGATATTTAGTGTATCTATGTTAGAGGAGATACGGTGAATAAAAACCTAACAGGTCCTGGAGACGAGGTTTAAGGCTCGGCTTGGGATTATTTTTTGGAGATTTTGCGAGATCTTATTCGTGGAAACAACAAATATGATACAATGAGTTGACATATAGCGGTATATTATATAATAAATCTGCTCCTTTTATAACAGGCACAGAGTGTAGCAATGTACCAGATCGATCCTGTGTAATATATCGCGTTTTTATTCGCAGCTTGAAGATTTCGTGCATGGTTAGCACGATCTGCTTTTGGTCGACAGAAAAAATATGAATTATAATGATAGAGACAAGTCGTTGTGTAAAATCCACTGGAATTCGCCCGTCACAACAGAGTCGATAAAAATGTATTGCATTTGCTTTTTGTATACAAAAAGCCTGGGGACGTGGTTGCAATGTATTTCACGATTTTCCAACAAACATGAGTATGAAACATGAAACACATAGTGCAAATATTTTTTCTCTTGAACTATTTTTTCCATTCTTTCGTATTTCTAGTTACTAATTAGGATGTTTGAACCTGAAGTGTGCGCTTAATATATTTGTTCTTTTGGTGGGCATATGCAATTTGATCTACCTAAACTGACGGAATAAATTTTAGCAACTTCGCAAATTTTACTCTATGATGTTCTATTAAAACCGTCCCGTCAAAGTATTATAAGCGTAGGAGAGTCCTGAGACGAAGTTGAAAATTTCGGAAATTGAGGTATCGAAAATTCTCCAAAAGTGTGAAGTTCTTGTGGAATCTTTACAGTTCACAAATGGTTGGACAAACGCGTTTGTTTTCCTTTTAGTGAAATCTAAAAGAAACTAACCTTTTATTTACGATAGGGGGGACACATTGTTGAGAAAATTTATTGCCCAAGGTATGTTTATAGCCTTTACAGGCTTGTTAAAAGAGAAAGGTGTACTTCAATTTTTCGAAAAAGAAACAGACTCAAAAACAAACTTTACAGACCCTTTTGATCTTGAGCTGAGAGTGTGAATTTTAATTCTGTTTTTAAAGAAACTATATTTAAAAATACTGAATAACCAGGAGTCTGTCAATGGCAAAATAAATTCGCAAAGAGAACCATGAAAATGAAGTTCATGCAGTAAATGTTGGTTATCTAACCATCAAATCCTTGACCTGTTTAGGATATTGAAACCTAGCTTCAGATTAAACTTTCACTTACTTTACCTGAATTAAATTAATAATCGAGGCTAAGTAATTTGAGAACATAGTTTCCTCTAAATAATCTCCACAGGAGAGGCTTAGTATTATCACGCGCCACCAGTCTCCTTATCGCAATCTACGAAGGAGTACTAAACAAAAACATAAGTGGTCAATTTGTTTGACAATGATGTAACGTAAACATGGTAGATTATTTTTATGAGTTGTTTATTGAAATTGTGATCAACTTCTTGACACAAAATGATAAAAATCATGGATAGACGGTTTATTTTGTTGCATCCTCAAGAAAAGAGAAGAAATGTGCCAGGTAATTTATAGAGCGAAAATTTTATAGTACAAATAAAAAATTCAATATTTCGATAAAGTTATTATTACTATAACGCCAACATAACAACGTATACATTCTGCCTACATTTTGAAATACAACCTACAGTCTTTAGAAGACCAAATAAGTCACATTTAATAACCTGTAAAATTCGCATGAATTTCCAACTAGTGTTTTTTCAACATTTTCACTAAAGCACCAAACTCATCTGATTTAAGTTATCGAATTACTGACTCGTTATTAAATCTGCAATATTGAAATACTTTTTATTTTATACATCGTATGTTTTGTGTATATATACTCTCTATACTTTTTAAATATATCTATATAAATATCATTTTATGTACACACATATATCCATAATTTTTACACAAACTGCAGCTCCCAATTAGAACATAAGAAAAATACTAAGGGCGCGCCACAGACAAAAAAGTTTACAGAACTGTCACGTTCACAGCTGTCTTAAATACAATCTAAAAATAGTACATAAAATAAATTTGGATAATAAATCACCAACATATAATAGTTATTGATTTATCAACTGAATATGATAAGAATAATGTTTAAAAATTTCCAGAAAGAAATCTAAAAAAACGACGTTTAAATTAGAAAATCAGAACTGTAACTTAAATGACCCAGTCCAAACGTCGAATCAATGTAGTATGAGAACTTATATCAAAAGCTCGATACGACTGCATCACAACCATTAAACTGGTGTAAATACGTAAAATTTAAATTTTATCCCCCAAAAAAACAACTAAAGAATTGTATAAATTTACAAATACGAAACGCGAAATAATTTTATATGTTTTCACTGGATTGTTCCATTAAATAATCACCAGTTATGTCTAAGTGTTGTTTATCTTCTTCCGTTTTCTCGGGTACAACTAAAACTTCTTTTCCTTTTGGAGACTGACTGATATTGCACACATCGACATCTTCTTCTGGAGTATTTGAAGCTGAAGATATAACTTTTCTGGGTACACATTGCTTTCTTTTTCGACCAGACTGTTTCATTGGTTCAATGTCAGGCTCAGTTTTCACGAGTGGTGGAGAAAACAGCATAGCTGAAAAAAAAGAGATGGCAATTTATCTCCTGATTTAATAATCAATTCCTAAATATAGAACTAGATATAACATTTTTTTGCGTGAAAAAAAACAACACACAAACAAAAATACTTACAATAGGACTTCTTGTCACGTCTTGCAACATCCATCACTCTATGGAAATTATCGTATTTGTCCAAGTACATGCGAGATGAATGTTTATAATCTTCATGCATATGACTATGTCTGTGATGTATCGGGTATTCGTGTATGTATTTATCCCCATGATATCCTGGAGCATCATGGTAAAAATGATGAAATTCATCCATCTCCTTATATGATCGTGGTGAGGGATAGTAAAAGCGATTTTTTCCATGGAAGAGATGTTCAGGATTAAAGCGTCCATACTTTTCATGAATGTGATGATCATCATACTTTCCTCTATGATGCACGTGGTGTGAGTGGACATCCTCTGTGTAAAGTGAGTCAGGCCTTGATGGTGTTACCTTGACCCGGCAGCCTTTTAATTGAGAATCTGAAAATGATTCATCGTGTACACCATTTGGTATTTTCAGCTTTTCTTTCATCTCATTACTTTCACTGGATGTATTTAACAGATCTGTACAATCCTCTGAGCTGTTTTGCATTTTTAGACGAGCTCTTCGTCTTCTTTGAGCCTCTCTGTTTGACCTGCGACGTCTTTCCAATTGTTCACTTGTTAATTTTTCTCTACTCTTTTCTTCAAACGATTTGATAGATTCTGTACTTAACGTTTTAGGGTGTCCATTAATCTCATCTGTCTTCATGCTTTCTTTGTTGTCCAATGAATCAACATTTGTAGTTCCATCTTTGTTTTCAAATTCTGTGTTAGGCTGCACAATTACTAACTTATCACCATCTTCATCTTCAATTTCTCCATTCCAATTGGGTGACTCCTTTTTAAGAGAGGAGCAAATATTTTCAAGAACACTCTTTTTTGAACAACTATCAGACGAAGGAGACAGCTTTTCACTTTCTGGAGAAAAGTCTTGTGATTTCATATCTTCATAATCTCTAGTTTTGGGAACAACTTGAAGTAACTCTGAATCCTTACTACTTGTAAACTTGTTGTACTGTTTGTCAGATGGGATTGACACAGCTAAGACAGATTTTTCATTATGCATGCTTGGTATATAATCATCATTGAAGTCCTCTGAATTACTTCCAACACAGCTTGGTGAATATTTGCAACCATCATAATGATCATGACCTTCATATCTTGGAAATACGCGATGTGGTAACTTTTCCATTCTATGTACATGTGGAAGTAAATCATCATGATTTCTGTGAAGAGCATGTGGTTGATAAAGAGGTGAATGATAGTATCTTGGCATACCATCTTCCTGTGCATTAGGATATAGTTGATCGCTATGATTAGCTTGAGATTTTGCCTAAAAAGAAATATATATATAAAATAAGCAAAAAAAACAGAATGAGATAACTATATTCTGATATCAGCCAACTATAACAAGTCTGTTTATTTTATAGCTATATACATATGCAAAAGATGTTAGATATTCCACAAAAATTTAGACTTCATTTCTATTGTTGTCCATTGCAAAATAAAAACACATTTAATTCTTCAACCAGGAAAGGAATTTAAGTAAAGCAAAGCAGCAACAGAGCCATGAAAATCCAAAAAACAGTATTTAGTGATAAACAAAGTTTCCATACTGGTGAAAAGTACACCTTTTTACATTCCATGTGCATTTAACTACACGTCAATGCCAGCCATATACACTTAAAAAAACTGTTAAATACATATATTATGATGGGATAAAGTTACCTTTTCTAATCGTATTCTAGCTCTTCGTTCCCTTTGATAATCCCTCTCCCTTTTTCTTAAGTCCTCAAGCTCTTCCTCAGAAAGCTTTTTTCTGTCAACATTACGACTAATTAATCTTTTTTTCTCTGCCGAACTAGGTGGAGATGAGTTATCTGGGGATTTCCTTCCTTCAGGTGATATAGAGCGGTCAATGGTTGAATGTGGTTGATGAACCGGATGATACATATGGGGTGAGAGGTGATGGCTTTTGTGGAAATTATGTGGTAAGTGAAAATCTCTTTCTTTGTGGCCATGTTGATCCTCAGAATGCAGCCTTGGGAGGTACATATCAGGGTAATGTCTTTCTCGGAAATAATGACTAGATGGCGAGTGGTGATGGTCAGGTGCATCTGGCATATACACAGCAGGATAATGCATATGGTGATTTGAAGGATGATGGTGTTGATGTGGTGACATCAAATGAAATTTTGGAGACAAATGGCTATTGGTATTTCTTTGTTCTTCTGATCTCTTTAGCTCTGGAGAAGCAGAATGGTGACTTTTGATGACATTGTCTTGAGGTTCTGTGTTTGAGTTAGGTGAAACATCATTTTCTTCCTTTACCTGAGAAATAATTTCAATGTAACAATTTAAGGTTTTATAGCTTTCTAGGATATTCATCAGCTGTGTAATAGATACATCAGACAGGGAAACTACAAGGGTGTACTGCTATTTAGGTGATTCTCCAAATTAGGAGTAAAATGGAAGACTAATAAGTGTCTATATTTGGTGCTTTTGTTGATATTCAATAACATCAAAAATATTTTTTAAGGCAATTAAATAATTTAAGGTGACTGCAACCAAAGATGCTCACACTTGAGGCAGATAAAACAAGCCTGACAGCCTAAATTTAGAAGTTTTGGCTGACACACAGTTTAAGGTCTGTAGAAGGCTATAGGCAGATAGATAGATGGCTAGCCTCACAACTCGAGGAAGATATACCTTGTCTATTATCTCCATGGGGAGTTCTAGAGTATTTAATGCTTATTTTAAGCTGCACAGACCCAATTACGGTCCACACTCCACCAGACAACTCCCTTAAACATACAACAGCTTACAGTGTGCTACCCACTCATCTCCCTCACAGATAGAGAGACTGGCTGGGGTTGACCTGAGGCTATGATAAAGCTACTTACAGAGAAATTATCATTGTTTGCAAGTAGACGCGTTCTCTCCCTTTGTTTCCTTTTAGCATCTCTTTCCCGTTTTCTAAGTCTTTCTAGTTCATCAGTAGGTAGGAAATGTCTTCGACTTATTTTTTTCCCATTACTTATGAATTCTTTGTTTGAAGCATCCATGGAATTTTCATCTGAACTATACAGCATACTCTGGGTATCTTGATTACTACCACAGTTTGAATCAGTTTCATTTGATGTAGATATTTGCTTCTGGAATTTCCTATCCTCATCAATGTTAGCATCAATTTCACTTTCTTTCAATTTTGTTGTTGCAGCATCTGATACGAACTATGGTGGATATTGTAATTAAGTGAACACCCAAGAAAAAAGTTTTAATTATAGGAACCATGGTGCAAAAAATGAGATATACTAATGAAGTGGAAATAATTTGTGACTTTAGTTAAAACGTAAAGTACAAAAACTTACCTCTTCTGTTGAAGAATTTTTTGGCGACATATTACACACCATAGATGGAAGGTCAGATGATTGTTTCTTTGAAGATACTTTTTTTTGAGGTTTATCACTATCTGTGTTTTCAGTCTGGTCTAAAAAGGCTTCCCATACAGCATCATCATCATGCCATCCTTGTGCTTGTCTCTGTGTAAGAAATGTGTCAGTACAGTGTTATAAAATAAATTTATCTGTATAGAAAATTATTCTTAAGATCACACAAAAAAAGAATGCAAAAGTAAAATATAAACTTGACAATAGTGTAGCTCAGAAAACATTGATAATATAGAAAATTGATGGATATTTTATTTTTTTATCATTTCATTACCAAATAAAATGCTAAGTTTAAATAAAAAGCAGCTGTCTAAAGTAAAAAAAAAAGGATTTCTCTTTTATTCTTTTGTCAATTTTTCAAACATATTGATGAGATATATAAAAAAATCTAGTACATATTCACTGATCAAAGAAAAGCCACCTGCTTCATATCTGAGAACAGGACAAAGGATTTTGATAAATTAAAGTGTTTTGTAACACAAAAGAATCACTTTTTATTGTGAAGGCCATCAATTAATGACATATGCTTCTATTTTTGGTAGCATAAAGAAAATATATTATGCTATCTTAAGTAATAAAAGTTTTACACAATATTCACAATGACTGTTTTCTCCCACATAAAGAGTCAAAAATGACTTTTGAGGAGTAACAATTGTTAGGAAAAACTATGACTTGTGCCTGTTTTCATTATTTTAAGATAAAATAATTTGGACTATCACATTTATGATGTGAATGAATATGTAACAAAATTAAATTTATAAAACAGTATATATATTTACCTTTTGTGCTCTAATGCGATCCCTACGACTTTGTTGGGCTTTTCTTTCTCTCTCTCTAAGTCTACGTAATTCTTCTGGGGACATGTCACAGCGGTTACGCTTGCGCACATTACGTTTCTTCTTTGCTTCTGCAACTCTTTTGCCATTGTTCATTATATCATGGTGAGTTATCTGTCTGGCAATGTTTTCTTTCATTTCATCACTTATCCCACCATTTGATAATTCATTATTGGTTTTGGATATAATAGCTGACCTTTCATTATATGTGAAGTTTTGTAAATCAAGATGATTTTTATCTTCTGGACCAGTTTCCTCACACACTTCTCTCATGTGATGTTCACTGATGGAGTAGGAAGATACATGATCCTTGTGAAATGATATGGGATATGCTGAAACTGTTTCTGCTGCCATATTTGTTGTGATGGTAACCTGACCCCAAACTAATATAATTACTAGCTATCCCTAAATAAAAAAAAATAAAAAATATATATAAATAAAAAGAAAAGAAAGTTTAAGTAAAATCCCACTGGTAAACGTTGAGTTTTCATTATATACAACGAAAAAATTTCTTTGACATGCTGAAGAAGTACCAGTCAACTAATAAATGATCAAAAGCTATCTTTTTTCCACATGACTGCCTCTGAGCATCACTTCGAAATATGTTTTTGTAAACAAAACTCACTAGCATCATTCAGAAGGAAGTTTTTTTGACGAAAAATAAAATTATTGCTACGAAGATTACTGTCATACAGTATCTAATAAAATAAATAGCTAGCTTGCTATTATTTAAAACAAAAATTTAAGCGGACAAAAATTTAAAATAAAATCTCATAAACAACCACGTGAATTTCAGAATTTTTTTTAATGTCAACTAAAATTAAAACAATTTTTAACGTAGACGTTTCCTAGAAAGGTCTCGTAACATCTCCGAAAATAATCACAAATTATAGCTAGCTAACAAGCTACTATAGCTATGGCTAAAAGAAGAAGTAACCAGAAATACAGAATAGTAGCAAAACTTGATATGGTCATTGTTTATGAGCAGTCAAGCTACGCAGGTTAGGTACACACTAAACACATCTGATATTCTTACTTAAATATATATCTCCCTACCTCATCCCTCCATTTCTGTTTCTTCTTCACTTTTTCATTGGCAAGACAATATCGTATATCTAATGACACGGTCATTGTGTCACCAGCACGTCAATCGAATTCTTTATTCAGATTTGTGAATGTGAGTAACTAATAATACTGACCAGATTAAGAATTAAAAACATAATAATTTACGGACCTGGAACTTGGCCTTTTTTAGAAGTACTCGTATGGAATATAATGATTTTTCATCGCAATAAATAATCGATATTGTTTTAAAACTATTCAAAAATACGTGTAGGCTTGTTAAATGATAATTTTTATATATTTTTATTTTAAATTTGTGGATATTATTTCAGATCAGTCGTTTGAACACTCAGGATAACTTTCAGACGGAATCTGGTCAGTAAAATAATAATGCGTTAAAAATACAGGCGGACTGGAAACGGTTTTACACTAGCGTTGAAAGATCGAACCAATCATATGCGCCTAATTTTACAAAAACAAAGAGAAAATTGTGTCTTTGTTTAACCATGCTTGAACTTATTGTCATAAAATGCAGATTCTGTAATGTTTAAAAAACACCTGTCTCTTTTAGTTATAACGCGTTTTCAAGATTATTGATACTGGTGATAATATTTTAGTTGTCGGTGCTTTGATTACATTTTGTTATTAAGACGTCCCCGCAAAGCACATGTACGTCTAAATTGTCCACGTTTCAAATTTGACACTTTTGTCATGGATAACGCGTTTAGGGTACAAGATAAAAAATTTGTTACCAGTAAATCAGTGCTCACGTATACTCGATATATCGATACATTTTTTTTCTGAACTGTTTTAGTAACGACAAACCCGAAACAATTTCTTTTGTGCTGCTGTTAGAAAAAAATTTAAAATTTAACAACTAAAAAATTTCGCTTGACATGTCACGTAGCAACGGCAGAAGTTTCCATAAAACATCTGTCGTAATCTTTACATACTGTTTTTTTTTCAAAACAAATATTAAGTCATTTTTCAGGCGCCATTTTTTATGTTATTCAAATTTAATTTAATTTATTTTGTCATTGCCTAAACGGAAAAGATTGAGAATTTATTTCAACTATCGACAGGCGTTGACGTACATGCTCAAAAAAATGGTGTTTGATCCTTATTCACATGGCCAACATGTATTTTCCGTTTAGAAAGTTTCTATTGAGAATAGTTTTGTAATAACTTAAAAAAATATAATATAATAACGAAAATTTTCAGGACAACTAAAGTAGCAGTAGCGATTCGTTTTGTCTACTAAGAAATTCATACGGGGACATTTTAGAACATAGAAAACTCCTTCATTAATTTTATCTTGACTGATCTCATCAAAAATTTAGATGTGAATTTAGAACGTGTGTTGTTTATTGTTCCGTTTTCTTTCCGTCGTTCTGGCGCCTGTGTTTAACACCTCCATCACTTAGCAACATGCCGTAACACCCCTTATATCATAAAGGTCACAGCGGTGTAGTCAATGAAGATGATGGGATCCTTTAAATATCAAATACGAAAAAGGTAAATCTTATGGTCATGGTTCATACGCAATTTAATGGAGTATTTTGTCTTTTTCGATGCAATTTGATATTCTATTTATAACATTCGGAGTGCTTTTTAGTCAATCTAGAGGGTAAAAAATCTGCTTTGTAGACCCTCTAATGGGTGGGGCCTCCTTAAATCACTTAATATGAAAAGGTCCATGAATTACAGACACGCACCTCCATCTGTTTACCTGTTACGACGCCCCCCTGAGATAAATCATTGTGGCTGGCTGTGTTTTGTTGCATCTATTCTTTTTTAATGTCAGAACAAGACGAACACTTAAAAAACTGAATGTGAGACTGAATGTTGCTATCTTCCCGCCAAATTTTAGCCTTGACCAAAATCTTCAATGTTCTTAACTTTTGATTAAATCTAACTCTGGAACTTCTATAGAAATTGAACGTGAAATCGAGTGACTAATAGATTAAGCGAGTTTAACAAGTGATTTATGGAAACTAAAATTATTCTAACGTAAAGATATAAAAAATTACATATGATTTAGAACATAAAACAAATTATTTAACCGGCAAATCTTCTGATAGTGGTTGCCACGTTCCTCGTTTTTATCGCGAGTTTGTTGTCTTTCCCGCGTTTTTATCGTGTTTCGCCCCGTATTTATTTACATGAGTCCAAAACCTTTTGCATTCGAAACAGCTTTGAGCAGCCGATCACGAAGTTTTTCAACGCTGTCATATTCCGGCAGTAGTAAAACGTTGAAGCATGTATGAGCGGTTGGAAGTCTGAAACATAAACAAATACAGGCTTACATAAGTGGCAGGCAAAGGAAAATCGCAAATCTTTGTATCTAGTATACGTTTTTTTGATTTTCATCTACGTCGAAACATTTTGACATTTATTTATATTTTGTCATATTCCCATATGTTAAAAAAGAGTGGTGACGAGTTTGCTTTCACGTCATTATAATCTTTACAAGGTGTTGTAGTCGATACTGTTCGATTGATTTCTTTTTTTTATTTACGTTTGCTGAACGAACATTACCAATCCTTCTTATTGTGAAGAACGACAGTTCTGTTGTGAAAACTAATCGTTCCGAACAATAGATTATAAACGCATATCAATATAGTTGAATTTAGGAAGTGAAATGTATGAATAAAAGAGAAATATACACCTGTCTGAATCTTCTCCATTTTTTGCAATGATCAACTTCAATTTCGCCAGCCCACCAATAGGAACACGGTCACTTCCAGTGGTGAAGTTTAACAATTGTTTCAGCTCATCATGACTCATATCATGAACGACTTCCCAAAAATATCTAGATCCACATAAAATTGCTTAGTTAAAAACAAAAGATGATACAAGTAACAAATCATGGGAAACAAAATAGCTTTCGGAGCGAGGGTCGAAATAACCCCGCTAGCCCGCTCAAAGTACCCGCGCATGAACTAATTAAAAGACCAGATTATAGTATAATAGTATCAGAATGACGTCCAGTTGGCTTGTAAATTTCCGCTTCATAAAATATCTATATCGTACTTGATTGAAAACTTTAGCGGTAAAATATATTAAATAGCATGAATTAAAAAACTAATAAATCAAAAAATACTGCATAATTTAACATAGTTAAATGAGACCTGCCAACATATTTATAATTTAATTGAAAGAAAAAGAAAATTGGCGAATTACAGAATATTATCGAAAATGAGCTGGCAAAATTCCATTCGCACGAAATGGACAACAGTTTTTATAACTTTTATAGCTTCTACGATTAGCGTTCTTTATATTTTTAGGTCTACAGCTTTTGGCAATTATTATGCCATAACTCAAAACAACTACTTTCAAGAAAAGAGAGGCAAAAAGGTGGGTATTTTAAGTTTGTTTAAAATCTCAAAAACAGGTGAAATTGTTCACACAATCACGTGAGTGGTCAAAATTGCACTGTCACGTGACTAGTATAACTGCGATGCTATGTTACCTGCATTTCGTACATGAATTCATTTACACGTCGTTTTTATATAAGAAAGCACTTTAGAAAAAGTTACAGTTTCTACGATTAGTAAAAGTTAAGAAACGTTGACTAATCATAAAAATGTAAAAATTTTAAGTAAGAAGGCATTTAGGTATTATTACCTAGTATACCAAGAAATTGGACGAATATCGAGTAGGTTATCCCGACAAATTATTTCATTTCTTCTGGTATATATGTTAATGAAAGTCTCTCTATGTCAAAATCATGTTTTTGATTGAATACTCCTATTACAGACCCCATCAAAATTAAGAAACTTGTTAAGAAACCACAGAATTTAGGAAACCTTTACTAGTTGGCTTCTTATAAAAACAACGTGAATTAAATTTGTATTTTTATTTTTTCTCACATTGCCCCGTCACAGCACGTGCAATGAAGTAAGAATAAGAAAATCTTACAAGCAAAAAAATATTCCACCTAACTATACACCAGCTTTGGGCCCAGGATTTAGGCTGGTTTTGTTCCAACTGTAGCAAGCAGCTGTTTCAGGACTTACGTATGAATTCACATCTACCTAGTATTATGTCTACCTCTGCATTGTTGTTCCACAACACTCCCTCTTTTTAAAACTTTCGTTATGTCCATGGAGATGTTATATCGAATATTGTATTTCCCATCTCTAGGTGATTACTCCTCGCTTGTTCACTCACAGCGCTGAGCAAGACAAGCGTCTTAAACACCTGCGTGATTTCTGCATTTCAAGTCAACACACTTATGGCATCAGCAGCTTAATTCGTTTCTTACGTTCGTCCACAAGCAACAAAGCACATTTCTATGTCAGTCACAACATGAAACTGGTGTACTGCAGTGTACCGAAAGTCGCAAGTACCAACTGGAAACGGTTGCTGCTAATGTTCGAGCAAGCAACGAATTCTTCGTCAGTTGCTTCGATTGAAAAGAACAACGTACACGCATTACCACAAGTCAGGTTGTTCAACATGATCAGCAAGGAAGGGATCAAACAAACTCTATTTCATTATTACAAATTTCTGTTTGTCCGTCATCCATTCGAAAGGTTGGTGTCAGCTTATCGAAACAAATTTGAAGAAAATAATAAATATTTCCATAAAACTTACGGATCACAAATACTACGTTTATATCGAGCTAACCTTACTGAGAAACAATACAGAAGAGGGAATGGCGTCAAATTTGAAGAGTTTATTCTCTGGATTCTACAAAAGCGAGTGTTTGATGGACATTGGTCTCCGATCGACTCTATATGCCACCCATGTGTGTTACCATACGACTTCATAGGTAAGATGGAAAGTTTAGTTGCAGACTCAGAACAAATTTTAAAAGATCTAGGGAGCCAAGAACACTTTCCAGCACACTTAACTGACAAGCACAAAACATCTTTGACATCAAAACAATTAATTCAAACACACTTCTCAAAATTAAGTAAAGAAACGATCCGTCAATTATATCAAAGATATAAAGTCGATTTCGAAGCGTTTGATTACAAACTACCGAACATTACTTGTAAGAATGGATGAACAGACCATGCCAGATGTATCACACTACGTCAGATGCTCGAACCACAATAAAAGAAGAGTTATTTTAACAATCGCGCTAAAGAAACAGTGTTAAGATGTACTGACATGGCACGAAAATATTGGACATCGCTTGTTTACTATTTAAAGAACACTATGATGTTAACTTTATTTAATTTTTGTTCAGCTAATCTTTTTACACAAAAGCAAAGTTCTCAGCTAATTATCTGCCTTTAGCTTCTTTATATCTTACAAATTAAATCCTACAACTCGTGTGTGATCTTTCAGTCTGTATACCGTTACATGTTAGGCAGCGTGTGTGGTGGTCTGTAATTGAACCGAACCAGTGACGAACTAGGCCAGGCTAACTATGGACCACTGCTTGCACTATCTAATGGTAATGAACTCGTCATTTGTAGGCTGTGTATGTTATCAAACGATTCCTAACTAATCATTCTCTCCTTATCCCTTGAAATATTAACAAGACATTACGTCACTATATAATGTGTATTTAGCTTGTTAAACCTGCCACATTGTAAATGGTAGTATGATGGTAGTATGATATGATTCCTGTAATTCAGTCGCCCAGAAGTAGGTTTTTTAGAAAAGAACGCAGAAAAAGTGAACTTTGAAAGTGCAACGAAGTTTACGTCTACTATCTACTACGGAAGAAACAGAAAAGAATCCACCAGAACTATGACTTTTTGTTCATTAGTATTATAAGCTTACACGACTGTTTTTCCCTAGTACTCCATGGCCTTAAAAATGTCTGAAAAAAATATAAAATTTATTTAATGACAACATTTAGATAACAGTTTAAATCGCATTTTATGAAAGCAGAAAAGATAATACCTTATCACTTGCGAGTCTTTAGTATAACCTCCATCATATTCGGTAGCATTTTGAAGCTCGTTTATATCAAATACCTAACAATAACAAAGTAAAATATTATTCGTATATAAGATTTGAGATACCAACATAATGTGTTAGGTATGCAATCAACCTTTACAGGGTTGTCGCTAACATTTTACATGACAATTTGGGATCAAGTTAGCTGATAGTGAACTCAACACAAAAAAGGGATTCCCAAAGTATAGTATGTTCTGTTTAAAGACTTTATAAAAGTTATATAAGCTGCTTCTGATACTTTGGATAGGGGCATCCGTATTCACACTAAGGAAGTGGAGTGTGATGTAATAACGAACAAAAACGAACAGGTGAGGAGGGGATGTATATGTTTTGTGCACTTTTGCTTTCTGAATAAGATTTTTTCTTTTATTCTATTTTTTGATTAATTGTTTATGGCTATTTGATACTATCCTGGGTAATTTCAGCAAGAATTCAAAAAATGACCACCTGATATTTGCTATCTATTATTAGCCTGCTGATCTGTAACAGTAGTATTCTGTTGTTTTTATTTTTGTGGAGGGTGGGCAGTCTTAAATAGCCATAAGATTTAACCTTTCCTTTTTTTTAGCTGATTAAGTGGCAGCAACAATATCAATTTGACTCGCATTTTTTACATTTTATTTTTTTCACTTTCTTCAACATGATTGAACTTTTATCTGTTTAGACTTTCGTATGATGAACCAAACTTTACTAGTATCAGACGATCTGCATTACAAATAGACAGTACACACTTGAATGGTTTGTTATTTGGTATCCTCTTCCCCAGTACTTAACAGATTCAACAATGGATAAACCTCATTCTATTGTCAGTAATATACACATTCTAACAAATCAAGGACTGAATGATAGTGACAATTTTAATTAGTAAAATACTCAAAAATTTGTCTTGTTATAGTTTATTTTTTCAGGTTTTGCTTACTAAATGGGTCCGAAATTTTAGGCTTTTTCAGGTTTTACCAGGCACCCTTTTTAAAGGGGAAGTAAGATAATTTTTTATTTAAAAAAACAGTAGCCGCAACAAAAAAAACTTGAAATACCTATTTCTTTTCATATAAAAGTTTCACTAACTTGGTAAAAAGTTGTGTTTAATACGCGTGAAATCGCTTCGTTATTCTGACCCCTTTGCGATTTTAAAAGGATTGGGTCGAGTTGAAATTATGACGTTTTTTAGTTCAGAAAGTGTAGTGTGCTGGCGGTGGTAGTAGTATTAGTTGTTAATTTACTTAAACATTCGCGTTTAACAGCTTAAAAACATGCCAAATTGCGCCGCCATCAACTGCACTAACAGAACTGGTAATAATAAATCAAAAGAAAATGTTGACGATGTTGTAGTTTTTTTCAAGATTCCCAGCGCAGAGAAAAACGAGCTTCGAAAAAGATGGTTACATAACATTAGAAGAACTGGTCCCTTGCCTAAGGATTCAGGATTTTATATATGTTCCATGCACTTTGAGCCAGACTGCTTTGAAAGAGATCTTCAGGCAATTACCTGATTTACGTAAATCATTTGTTTTTGTATGTATCAACCAAACACATGCTTCTTTCGTATTTGTTTATCAAAATAAAAAGATGCAAGCTCGGTATAAACTTCGTGTTCGTAACCAACAATTACGTACCAAGCCAACAAAAATTATATTTTACACAATGATAATTCTTTCTTTTAACATTAATGAATTCCTAATAACTTCGTCTCGTTGATTCATTTTTTTTCAAACTTACTTTGACTTTCAAGTTCAAAATTTATTTTTCTTCGTCGCATGCATGTCTTGACAGACGGGGGTAATGACAACAATTCGGAAATATCTATCGGCTTTAGAGTATTTATTGCGGATTGCCCATAAAGCACACGATGGTATGTCTTACTGAACATCTTTTTCTAATCTATTATGTACCCATCAAATCTGTAATACATGTTTTCCCTAACCCTGTTCACATACACTCATTGAGAGCACATCTCACTATTGTATTTCTTCATTAGAACGCATCTTCGGTATTCTATTTTTTTTAATCCCTTCATCATTGTTGCTTTCCGGGCCTTTTTCAATGAATTTCAAAGAAGCAGTTGCATAAAATATTTCGGATGGAGAGCAAGATGTTTTTTTTTCACAAAAGATTGTGTTGAAAAGTTTATTGTAAAGAGCTTGGTGAGAAACTTTTTAACATGTTGTGCGTATGGAAAATGTATTTCCTTTTTTATCGGACTTTTTATTTTTAATACGATTCAATTTAACAATTTCAATTAATTGAAGACAGAAGGATGTTAAAGATATAAAATGGATATCACTTCAGTCATGATTATAAATATGAAAGACTTTATATTTGGCGAAATTATTTGTACTTTCGAAGTAGTCGTCAGGAATTTCATTATTATCTTTGCAGCACAAACTTTCAGAGAATAAACTCATCGGTCTACAGTGACCACCTCATTTACACCAATTATTGTTTCCAATTCGATTGCCTTCTTTTTGGTATAACTTCGTCTTCATGGTTTGAACTTAAAAATTTATCTTGCTCTTCCAATGACATTTCAGGCTCAAAACTAAATGGCTTTAGAGCCGAAATGTCTGGAACAGTGTCTTCTTCGTCACTGGACAAGAAACTATAATGCATTTTTTTGTTTCTTATTCGAAAGTCTGTTGCATTATAAGCACCAACATAGGGCCTCGTCTAGCTAGCGTAATAGGCTTATTTAGCAAGGAGACGCGAACGCGGGATTTCTCAGAGGAAAACCCGAGAAAGGACTGGGCCCGAGCATTTTCACCGCGTCTTGTTTCGTCAAGTTTCGTTCGGAACTTGATTTTACAACATTTGACGTCGTGAACAGAACGTGGTTGGAAAATGGAAGCAACAAGCAAGAAAAGGTAGATAAATCATGAAAATATAACTGATTTTCGATGCATGTATCTTGAGAACTTTACATACAATGATTTTTACTAAAAATATGATAGTAACATAAGTAAATACAAACTCAAAATAAAAACAACAAAGTACACCTCTACCGGCTAGGCTCTGGTAGCACCTAAAAAAAAAACCAAATTTCTTCAAAGGATATGAAAAAAATATATAAACTCTCGTTTTTAGATCTGTTATGCAATGGACTGAAGAAAAAGACATGGAGATGTTGCGACAAATGGCAGCCAGTGGAATTTTCTCCCATAAGTGTGGTAGTAGGGAACGTGGCCAAGTTTGGCAAAACATTGCAGCAATTTTGAATTTAATGGAAGGATATGCAGTGAATCCCAGATCGGTAAGAGATCGCTTCACTAATCTTATGCGAAAGTACAAGGCTAAAAATAATAAAGAAATAAGAGGTTCGGGACTTGGTGGAGACCCACCAACAGAGTTTGATACCTTATCGGAAGATTTAATAGAACTGAGTGACGAATGTGATCTGAAACACGAACATGCTGTAGAAGAGAAGAAAAACTCTGCAAATTTAGAGCAGCAGAAAGCACTAGAGGTTAGACAGACAGCCATGGAAAGAATGAGCGAAACTAAGAAAAGAAATGGTGACGAAAATGAAGAACCAAGTAGCTCGAAAAGAAATAGACGCTCAACATCAGAAACTATAGATTTTTTGCCGCAAAAGATGGCTCATGATAAAGAAATACAGGAGCAGAAGGAAGCTAAGCGATGTGAAAAAATTAACCTACAAAAATCCCAAATGGATCAGACAACAAATATGCTCACAGCTTTTCAGTCGAGCATCCAGCAACAAGCAGTACAACATGCAGATCAACAGAGAAATATTTTACAACTCATAAACCAACAACAACAACAATTCCAAATGTTCATGACTATGTTTTCTCAAAATAAAAATAATGATAAAAATTGAACCTTTGCCACACTTGGAACTTTAAACGTTGAAATGTTTTGTTGTTATTTTTTGTTGCGATAGTCAAATCATCAAAAGCTACTTTTTCTACAAGATTGTACATGTTATTATACAAAAAACCTTTTGTCTTATGAGACTTAAAAGTATGGTTTAAAAAAAAACAGTGTGAGGAATCACATTTCAAAGAGAAATAAGTTTTGTTCTCAGAATTTTGATATTTTTTAAAATATATTTATTGTGTTTTTATAAAGACACCTACATACTGTATATATTAGAAACTGATATTTTTTGCTAAAAATATTTATATATTTTGTTCATAGTCTTGTGTATATTCATTGAAAATATTCTTGTAGAGTCGGTGGCTCCTCTTCGAAATAACTGGAGGTCATGTTTCCATACAAACATGTACGTGCATTATGCAATATACCACAAACCAGCACTGTCTTGCCAACTGGACTTCGGCCAAGTGTCATATCCTTCTTGTAATCCACGAATTTAAAGAAATTTTTTACATCGCCAAACAACCATTCTACCGACACTCGTACTGCACTCATGGCCTTGTTGTAATTTTTTTGAGCGGGTGTAATGTTTGGTGCTCGATGTGGTGTTTGTATATGCACAGACAGAGGATAAGCAGGGTCCCCATAAATGCAAAGTGCTTGACCGTTATACCATGCATGGGCTTGTAGTTCTGCTAATGTCCCTGATTGATGCAGCATGGTGCTGTCGTGTCGTCTTCCTTCAAATGGCCCTTTGAAGTTAGCAATAAGTCCATTTGGCAAAGCAATACTCTGAAACTTCAGAGCGTGCACACGTTTATGACCATTGTAACACACTCTTTGGTTTTGTTTGGGCCTGGCTATTCTTATGACAGTTCCATCAACAAAACCGAAACAATTCAGCAGCGGTGCACCTTTTTTATATATCGTGTCTGAATATTGTTGCAGTTTGGCTGGTTGTAAGAAAGCTTGGTTCCATGAGTTTAATCTGTGATTGTGATTTTCATAAACAAAGTCTAATACAGTGTTGTAAATCAAGCATAACTCGGTAGGATTACGTCCAAAACTAGCAACCATATCTGTATATCGGCAAGGGAATGCTAAGCGCTTGAGAAAGATGCATAACCCCTCCATTCCTGAGCAAACTGTTCTTTGACTAGTCACAATTTTATCTGGTAATTGGAGGGCATTTTTCAAGTCACTCAAATCTGTTTGGCGAAATCTCAGTTCAGTTAGACAGCGTTGATCATCCCATAAGTTCATGTCAAATGTAGGAAAATTCCAGTAAGGATAAAGTTCTCTTGACATATTTAACCCTGTTAACAAGAAATATTCCTCGTCGTCGATCGCATCAAAAGCATACGCAAGAAGAATAGCTTCACGAACCTCTCGAAGCCCTTGAACAGCTGCCATATTTGTTTACTTTTTTCCGCGCAATTGCTAAATCAAACTTTCGCTAAACATTTGGAGGGAACGGCATCTTATCACAACGGCGTTTCAAACAGCGTTGGCGTCTTCTTGCTAAATAAGCCTAATGTTTTGAACTATAAAACGTCATATTCAAATTAGAACCCAGTCTTTTTTATTTTGACGCGCTTTTTTCAAAACCGAAGTTTTTACGGAGATATGAACAGGGAATATAGGTATTTAGAAATAAATTCTTGTGTTTATGTGTTATTTTTCTGATTTTATAAGTTCAAATGCAAATACGTAATCGAAAAATTTTTTTTCACATTTTTGAGGTTACTTCCCCTTTAAATTCCAGGCTCAGTGGCAACCCTGCTTTAGTATTTACAACAACCTACTTTCTATGACAAAGACCGTTCACAGAGAAGTGATGGCGACATCGTGTTCACTTTTATTTATATTTTTTTTAATATTTATATGTTAGTATGGGAAATTTTTGCAGTTGCTGGCCAAGAAGGAGAAAAGGAAGAAAGAATAATAATAATAAATAATACCTGACTACCACATACTAACAACTCCAATTCATCGGCACGAAACAAGTTCTTTAAAATCGAATCACTTGTAACAATAACAAAACCTTTTTTGAAAGCTTCAAACTATGAAAAATAACGATTTTATGCACACAGATTGTAACTTTTTGTTCTCCCACAATTATCGATATGACCAGCCCTCATTTCTCTACCATCTACTATCTTAAATTAATACCCAAACGAAAAAATGCATAAATTATGCAAATGAAAGGATATAGTTAATTTCAATATAAATCTTGACTTTCGTTGGATTTGAAATGAGTTTTAGACTACTACTACGATGAGAAGGAATTTAATTTTTACTGCACAAACAGAACTTTTGAAGTATGTCAATACCTGTTTTCTAACAGATGCATTCAATAAAAAATCTGCATATCGAGCAACAAATTCCTGAAATAAAGATAAATAAAGATTGACAGGAATCTGTTTCCAGTGATTACATATTTTGTAACAATGAGTTGTATTGCTTAGAATGTAGTCTTGTAAACATAAGATAATAAAGAATGCAATATTTCCAGACTGAGTATCATGAGGTTGCTCACATTTTTGTGAATACAGCAAAAATATCTTCGCTAACGCATGTAATATAATCACATAAAGCTTATACCATAGTACAAGAAATATAATCACTTTAACGTCTCAAAAAATTAAGTGACAGAAAATTGTTGAATGTTAAAAATATTACCCTTTTCCAGCTGAAATTTAACATGGGATATACAGGTTTAAACATATTTTAAGGTAAAACAAACAAACCAATATCCTTTACTTACAGCTCACCAATGCCACAATACTTAGAATGTAGGTATGGTATTGAATGATTTAGAATTTTAAGACTTCAATATTTTTTGCAGCATATATATTGTGGTTTAAACATTTTGTCAAAATAATTTTTAAGAAACTTATGTTGTTATGTAATGCTTTGGGAAGGATATATTCAAAATAAAATATGTTATAGTTGAAAGCTTACCTCGCGTGAAAAAGCAAGTTAATTTAAAAAAAAAAAGATTCCTAGGCAACTTTCAAAGCTCACATTAAATCAACTTTCTCTTTCATAGGAGGTAAGCTTTAAGTCTGCATAAATGGAATGAAGAATGGATGAGATGGGCTAATTTTTAAAAAAACCATCAGGGATCTTCCAGAAAACTGTGTGTGTGTAACGTTAACCTTTCGATTATCATTTGTCACTTTAACATTCTTTCCATCTTTCACAAGTTCATATTTACAAGTTGATCCAAAAACTTCATAGCTTATCTCAAATGTTGTCATTATATCTTCGCTAACATCTCCATTATATGTCAATATCTCCTTCAGACTTTTATAGATCACCTATTGAAATAACAACAAGACACTTTATATAATATGAACATTAATTATACAGGGTTAAGAAATTACCCTAGTTCATTGCTAAAGGCATTGGAAATCCTTGAATCTGGTAATGCATGTTCATGTAACAGTTTATCGTGATTATTCTCTCAGTAGGGGATACTTGGCATCATCTTGGCTGTTGCCAAACACATAAAGCCTAGATCATTTACAATTTCATGAAACTGTCATCACTCTCATCGGAGTCACTAAGGGAACTAGTGCCATGCATTAGGACTTCCTTGTTTTTACATTCCTCGAGATAGACATGCACATATAGTAGTTAAGTATGCTTAAAAACATTTTATATAGATGTATCAACGATCGAAAAAAGAGTTCGCAGTTCGCTAAATGCGAATCGTTTTTTGAATACTGCGACCCAATTTACACAAAGTATCATCAAAAATGCCAAACAAAATTTCAATATATTCTCAAAAGAATAAAAACAACAACAACAACAACGACTAGTGAGCAGTCAAGACACCGTGTGCATGCCACAAGTTTAATGCACCATGTTTGTTTTTGCTTATTATTCGAACGGCCCATTTTTTTTTCTTTTGAGAAATAAACGTAGCATTGACGCAGTCCTAAAATAATTAGCCAATTCAAGCAAATAAGTAAATGCAAGTTTTTGTTCAGTCGTTCTGCAAAGTATTCAGCACATAAAAATTTTACTTTCAAATATGGTAGATTGAAGTCATAATCACACGAGGATTGTTTCAAGGAAAGGATATTTTAATTAAATTTATTTTACGTTAATTCGATCCCTGTGTATAAAATATATTGATTGAAATATTGATTTTGAATATTGAAATTTTAAATGCAATTTTTCTTCACTAGCCTAAAACATCATTTTTGACAAATATTAAATGAACACAAGACTCACTGGATGTGATTCTTGCAAATCTTCAAACTTTCCTTTTATTCCATAAAGTTTGCGGTACAACACAGGTGGAAAGTTGACATTGAGAATTACATTGTTATAAATTGCAATACCAAACAATAAACCAATTAATGTGAATTGATTTTCAGTTTCAAATGATGATGGATTAAACCAGCATAGATTTGTTTCCTTATTGAATTCAAACATGCCTAAAAATGACAATTATTTTATTATCTAAAGTGAAAATTTTAAAATGTATTATAAATTTTTTTAACTCTTACCAAAATCAGGATTGAATAATTCTTCAATCACCAGTTGAAAAAACTCTTTACTAACTCCACCTTCGTCTATTCCCTGTTCTCCTTCAAATTCAACAAATAATTGCTTTTTAAAGTCATCTGGCTGGTCTTGTGCAACCATTTCTAGCTAGGTATAAAAATATGTTAGAAGTAGGTATTAGCGAGATGGTATCTTACACAATTATATTTTTAATTAATCAATTCGCGTAAATAAATTTTTTTTTCTCCAGATACTGCAAATTTAAAAAAAGGCATATGCCTAACTATTTTTGGTTTACAAAAAGACCTACAAAAAGGATTTTTTACAGCAAGTACATAAATATAGTACATAAAAGTACATAAATATATAATTTGGAATTTCTTTCTTAGTTTGTATAGTCAATTAGAATTTTTTTACTTAGGGCTTGCTCTTTTTTCAGTTGTCTAAAATAATATTACATATGATACTAATTTCAGCTGTAACTAATTTTTTTTAAATATTTCTTTGCTGGCTCTTTAGTGTTGCAATTAATAAATGATTTAAAATTGTTTTTTCTCTCAGTTAATCCTTGTGCATTTTTTTGCAAGAAACAAATTTTGTCTGTTTACAAGTCTCAGCTGCTAAGGTACCATATTATGTGAAAATAAGATATCAATATGGTGCAGACTTGTTAGTTTTTTTAAATATAATACTTACACGAACGAGCGAATCTTGGATCAAGTGATCTCGACGTACCCGCAACTTTAAATAAGGTGAAGGGATATGTCCCTGCATTAATCCGTATAAAATAGTCATTCTCCTTTCACTATACATTCTTACACGGTTGTCATAAAATAAGCCAAGGCTTTTCGTAGTTGTACTCAAAACAAATGGATAATTAAGGAATGAAAATCTTATTCCACCATCTTTAAAGTACATAAAATCTCGATCCATTTCTATTGCATCGTTTAAACAATCATTAACAAAATCATTATAAGGTATCTTAGGTTGACGAAATTCCATAACATTTATACCAAGCATGTCAACAAGTTCATCTTTAAAATCATTAACATCACTCATTGCTTCAGCCAGTAGATTTCTATCACGAGAATTGTCATTTGAGTCTTCCTCATCATTTATCGGAAGTTCAAGATTTTTGATTTCTTCAACTTCCCCACCCAAAATACTTGCATAATATATCAACTTCATGCATTTTACGGAGTTTGTAATAGGATGGTCATCATTCACAGGAAGTGATGTTGTTGCGTGTGGTCCAGTTAATATACGAACAGTAACCATTTGCTGAAAGACATCCAGAAGCTTTTGAAGATCTTCTGAAGAAAATTTTGACCAATATCGAACTAAAGTACATCGCAAGTCAAGAGGTAGTGCAGTCAGTGCACGTAATATATTTGGCAGTGCACTTTCCAAATATTCTGGACTGTGTAAATTAGGGTTTAAAAGGACTATAATAAATTGGTTTAAATCAGACTTTCCAAGAAGCTTATGACTTGATTTCAGCTCAATTTCAATGCTATTGCCTAAAGCATTAATTCCATTTATTATAGAATTTTCTACACTATCCTCTTGTAAGCTAAAAAGCATATTATAAAACTGTATTACTTCTGCATGATTTACCGATATTTCAAAGGATGGATCGCTTTCGTCAACATTTTTATTTGTTAGAGGAAAGCTTTTGTTCAATAACTCGGGTGACGAAAACACTTTTCCAAGAATGCGTATTAATGGTTTATAATCTTTGTATTCCTTTTGGCATGAGTTAATCAATTGCTGCACGTATGATTGAGTAAGAATTGGATCTGGACTTAAAACCGCAGTTTCCACAGTTGCTTGAGACATGGCTCCCAACTCTTTAAAATAGAAAAAAATTATAATTGACATAAAACAAAATATATCTATAAAGAAATAAAAATTAAAAAACATATAAAATCATAAATAAAAAAATTGAAAAAAGTACCTATTTGCTCGCTGCATATTTCTGCTTTGTCTATCAATAAGCGTAATGCCATAGCAGCTGCATCATCATTGCATAGGGGGACCCTCCCACCAGAAACACATTGCAGATTGGTACAAGTTGTTTGTCCACACCCTACTGTTAACTGTTTAAAATAATGCCTAATCAGCACTTCTGGATTGGTTTTTCTGTTAATAAAAAAATGTTTAAAATAAGACACAAACCATTCTAATCTTATAAATAATGAAAAGCCCTTGCAGGCTAAAAGATTTCAGATTCTTGTTCGTCGTGTGTAATTTTGTTCCCTATACCTTTCAAGGTCGCCAGTAGCCTGTTTTGTACAGAACTTCTACAATGCAGCCCTTAAAATTAGTGTCGGCATTCGGCACTGCCGACGTAAAATACGAAGAAACCGTAGTTGCGTCGGCAAAAAAATTGCCGACGTAATGTTGTTGTGAAATTTTTAAATATCAATAATTTTGGTTTTGTTTGAGCTACTCCTACTTATTGCGACTACAAAATAATTACATTCGATTTTCAGTAAGTTAAGCCATTATCACTAACTAAAATCACTCAGGCTACAGAAATACTGTGCTACCATTCGATTCGTAATAATAATCGAAAAAATTGTATATCGTATTAAAAAGAAGTCCAGAAGTTCTTTCTCCCACACGACACAGCAGGCAATAAGTCAGCCCTGCCCTCGGTTTTGTTAGGAGAGATGTTCTGTGAAGACTCTAACAATCGAGTCTCCTGTACAGTTTTGCTTCATGTTAAACTGTGCCGGTGACAAGCATTTTCGAAGCATTTCACCGGCGACTTCTGCGATATATATATACAACCTAATGATGCCCTAACCTAACGAGTTCATCTCGAAACATAAAAAGCCAGTTGGCAGTGAACTATTAACCTAACGAAAGGTAGGAAGGTATGTCAATAAGACTTGTATATACTCCATTCCCATTTGTCATTGTCTTAGGAGATCAATGCATCGAATTTATGAGAGGTCTAGCCCTAATAAAAAGTGAATGACGAAAGTTATTGCCAGCTGAAAAATTTCACTACAAAACAATATTGCCGACGCAAATCAGTTGAAATGTATCTCACGTCGGCAGTTTTATTGCCGACATAAAAAAATTCTAATTTTAAGGGCTGCAATGTTGTTCTGTCGTTTGAAATAAATAGGTATTATCCCATGTTATTATCTTGAACTTGCAAATGTTTTATGCAGTATGTGAGATACAGGCTAGTACAAACCAACGTGTTACTGTTAGCGGGCAAAGCAAGGGTCATAAGTTTAAGTTGCCCAAAGCGGTAAAAAAAACACAAGCCGATCAGACTTTAGAATCAGATGCTTGTAAAAAAAGTAACCTGTGAAAATTAATATACTTCAAACAATACTGCACTACACTTAACATTCATAAGAAAGAAATGAAGACGTTTTGGCATATCAGTTTATAAAATATTATTGCTTGTGGTGTAGCGATTTTTTGAAAATGTTTTATTACACCTGCGACATGACTAAAATCGTTATGAAGTTTAAGATATCGTTAAGAGTTTAAGATTTTACTATAAAGTTGGATCCTACAAGTTTAAAAACAAAAAAAAGAAATAGAAGTAGGCGAAAAGAACAAAAAGATTATGACTACGTTCATCGCTTTAGAATTAACAAAAGAGACTAAATCCAAATGCAATTCCGTGGTATTAATATTTAGACTAGCCAGGGACCCGGAGTCGAAACACTGGGTTAAGCCACAAGTAACTGTGTTACCCGGCGTTGAACACCTGGAAGAGCGATTAATAAGAACTGCAAACTGTGCCACACATTTAAGTGGAGCGCTTTAGTATAGTATGTCATAAATCGAGTGAGGCGCCGAACATATGGTGTTTCTGGTATAATATAACTTTAAAAAAGTAGGCGCCCAATATTATGGTGTTTCCGGTGTAATATATTTTTCAAAAAATAACTTTCCACAACTTTAGCTGAAATAAAAACACAATTTACGACTCGTTGCTACCCTGTCATAGAGCAAAAACAGTCTGCCAACCTTTATTATTTTACAGAGAACGTTCCCGCTAAAAGTTCAAAAATAAATATTACTCTGGGCTGAGTGATTAATACAGGCTAACAATGTCGCATAGGTATAATACCCTTTTTTGAAAAAAACTTTATTGTAACTTTGGTTAAACAGAAACACAAGAAACAGCCATCATTAACATTGGACTGAGCGCTTAGTACAGGTAAACTGTGTCGTCAATGCGTTTAGGCGTAATTCCCTTTTCAAAAAAACTTTGATGTAACTTCGGTTTACATAATAACACAGGATACACACTGGTAACGCTTGGCTAAGCGCTTACTACATACAGGTAAACCATGTTGCATATCGATATAGGCGTCAAACCCCTCGAAAAAACTTATCATAGCTTCAATTTAAACAAAACAACAGGAAATAATCTGTTGCTAACAACGGGCTGTGCGCTTAGTACAGGTAAAACGGTATTGCACATGTGTATAGGCGCAATATACCCTTATCCAAAAAAAAATTATTGCAACTTCGGTTTAAATTAAAAAACAGGCAACAGCCTGTCGTTACGCCCTATAGCTAAAAAAATCCTCCAGTAATTTTATTTTGTTGAGTAAGTTTTTATAACAGTAATAAAAGGTGTTGCTACCTAAACTGCATTTAGTATATATAAGAAATATTGATTAAGAATTTTGTTGTAGCTATAGCAGCTAGCAAGCCAAACTGCATTTGGCTACTTTTACTCTTCACGCAGGTAGCTAAAGAGCTAGCTAGCCACAACCCCAACATCAAAATAAATAATAATATACCAAACTTTAAAAGAATAAGAATAAATAAGGCTAGGTACAGCTTAAGCAGGATGCTGCCTTGAAATCTATTTTTTTAGCTAGCTAAAATCTTAAAATTGATTTGTTTCAGATTTACACATGGCTAGTAGAAAACGTGATGATATTTTCATCTTAATATGTGAAAACATAGACACAATAAAGAGAATATCTTAAACGTTGATAGAACTGAAATTTAGGCAGTTAAATAATTATACTAACCCAACCAAATATTTCTCTTCATTTCAAAAAACTTTGCTTTGCTTGAACTAGGTCCCTCGAAAGGAACGACTCGTACCTTAACCCCTAGAGCTCGGTTTATTTGAACAAAATCCGCCTCGTTAAAAACATCTGGAAACGAAAATTTGAAGGAGTATCTAGCATAGCTCATCAAATAATATTAAAATAACAGTCGACAACAATATTTGTGATCAAATTCGTAGCGCAGTCTTCAATCTTTACGAATATCAAGATACGCACAAAGCCGGGGTAGCGCTAGGTCGCGGGGTCAGGTCCGACTTTAAAAGTCGTGACGTTACGGCAATCGGTTAAAAAATCGGTCGAAGAAGAAAAAGACCGCCCGTTTTAATAAGATCTCAGATGTAATCCAAAATCTTAATAATAATAATAAAAAACATTTTAACCAAGCTAATAATGTCTAAGTCAAATATCTTTGTGTGCAAAGCTTAGTAAATTGTCAGATAATATATCTCAAACATTGCTAAGAAAATTTCAGTAGGATTTTAATTCTTTAATGTGTTTATACAGGTGAAAATTTGTGTGAGAATTAGTAATATAACTTACAATTTTCCTGAGGCAGGATCTTCTAAACTAGAAAAATATAAATTTAGTGCATTAACTCATATTAGAATATTATTATATATATATTATAATCATATTAGAGATGTATTACTGTATCTACTTTAAAGACATATATATATATACCTTATATTACTCTTCAGTTCTTTTGGGGGAACTCCAGATGACATAATTTGTGTTCTATCTAAAACAAAAACATGAGACATCACCAGATTACAAAAATGCTACATACATCCAACATGCACACAAATATGAATGTGTCAACAATTAGAGTGAGGAAAGTGTTGTAACATTATTTATCTTTGCATTAAATTTCTTCACATAAGCACTTGTTAACAGTATATTGTATTATTTTGCAGATGATAAAGAAACATCATTCTCAGCTCAAAGGCTTATTAACATAAATTTAAATAAAGAAGTAAAATATTGTCATTAGTTTGTATACCAGGTGTACTGGACAAATTATCTTTAAATTACTCAATTTATTTATATATAATTTATACAATTTTTACCACTACAAACTTCATGCAATATATACACAGTATATATTGTGAAAACAGACACATGGTAAAAACAACAAAATTCCTGCAACAAAATTAGGTGGATCACAATTGATGCCCAAAGTAAGTTTTTATATTTTTTACAGCATGGACAAATTTTGGCCAAGGTCTTCTAGTTTACGTAAAAATGAGAGTGAGATATTTGTATAAATTGCACACATAAAGATTTGTCTCCTTTTGTATATATACTTATCATTATAGGGAAAACATTCCATCATGATTCTAAAAAAACATCAAAAAATGAGAGTTGGGAAAAACATTTTCACAACATTGAAGGAATTTATACCAAATATGAAAATTTTGGCAAGCAGACATATTTTGATGCATTGTTGAAAAAATTAGTCTAATGAATCTTTTTATTTCTTTGAAAAATCTTTATTGGTTTCCAAGATAAAAGTCTTGAAAGTTTAGTTAATTATGTGGAATATAACATCATCGATTAGATGCTTAGAAACAATTGCGAGTCGGAGCAAATCAGAGTTGATGTGATAAAGGAAATCTCCATCTAAGCCAGAAATATCCCTGACATTTTAGGGGGTGAGTGTTACTAGGTAAATTATTACGCTAAAATAAACTGCGTACATAGATTTAATCTTTCACCTGTATTTCCTCGAATCGTGACATAAATGAAACAAATTATTTAGCTAGCAGTTACGGTGGCTTTTCTCAGTGTGGTTGAGTTGAACTCATAAGAAATTGTAAACAAACTTCCCTGTTCGGCATCGTTACAATTTTCAGATAGCCTCGTATTAATTTACGCACGCGATTGTATGAGGTGCCATTTTGTGCTTAAGTGGGAGTTCACACAGTACTTTTTGTTTATTCTGTATACGCAATGGAAGATGTTCAATCTCCTTCCTATAGTCGCTTCCGCTTCTTTGAGATATTGGAAACAGTATTGCGCTGTTTGGAAATGTGATGCGCAACAAAACAAGCCGGAGATGTTTTGCAACAAATATGTTGTAGAGATGAGCAGTTTTTATATCTACACAGCAGCCTCGAGGCTTTAAATCTTATTTTTTGAAAGTCTCGTTCTCGAATTGTCTAGCAAAATCTCGAAAACAGCATTGTTCAAACCATTCGATGAATGAGATATTACATTTTAGGAAAGCTTGAACTATCATGAACAAGCCCAGATGTTGTACAACAAAATAGTTGTAGAGATGATTGTAGAGTGTTTATCTTTACGACAGCTTCATAACAAATACGAATTTTGATTGTGACCAAACCGTAACTTTCGTTTTTCGGAAGTTATGCTACATTTTCGGATCGTCTTTTTGACCCCTAAAAAAATACATTCCTTTGCTTTGACAATGTCCATTTCGCTCCTTGACTTTTTAAATTTCAACATATAATCTTAACAAGCGCTAATACATCCTTTCCATGTATCAAAAATAGAAAGAACGTGTAAAACGTAACCCCATCACTGTACTTGTGACAGTTATATAATTCTTCCTTTAGCTAAAACGCTACCAAGTCAATTTATTTTCGTTGACATACCTTGTAAACATCTCATGAAATACAGACAAATCCAAAATCTCCCTTAAAAAGGATAAATTTTGAAAAATTGATTGAGATGACAGTTACCATTCTCGTCCCCAGAGCTCTTTGAGATCAACTTTGAAAGTACTTTCGAGGTTTATCTCAAAGAGCTCTAGACAGCTGGACAGCTACCTTAAGTACCTTTTCACCTAAATGATTACATTTTACTGCTTTCGGACACTTGAGTACATATGAACACTGGAAGAACACAAATTAACATTGTTTTATGCTGCAAGGTAAAGGAGTAGAGTGGGAAATTAAACATTTACTTTGCGAGGGGCACACAAATTTTATTTTGTGGTTCTGTGCACATTCTATGACAAAATTTATCGCAAAACAAAGTGAAAAAGGCCGCCCATAGACAACCGTCCAATTTCCTTAGGCTTCGCCAAATTGTTGACAAATTCCCTTTAAAGAACGAAAGATGTCTACGGTACGGTACTTTTTTCATCTTGTCCTTCAATTTTTGATCAAATAATTCTTGACTAAAAAACATTTATCCACAGAAATTAAACGGCAGCTTTCAGATAAAATTCATGTACATATCATAATTTATAATATATTAACTTGGCTTAGATAAAAATATACTGGAAATTCTTGCCATTTCGGAGGCTTCGACTGGAAGTTTGGTTCTAATACGCTCTTTGAGAGATTTATCGATGTTATGCTCAAGCTTCCGTCGCATTGGAGTCTCTTCATCGCTACTTTTATAATCAGAATTATTCTCGGATACACTTCCTACTCGCGGAGAGCCTCTGAAGTTAGCTGCAATACGTAGCGCTTTTATTGACGCTGCCATCTCCTGAGGACGCATAAAAAAGTTGGGTAATGTTGCTGAGTCATCATGATGTTTGCTAGAATCATTGTTAAAGAAAAATACACTCAGAATAGGTAAAAACATAGAATAGAAGGTCAGATAATATGTAATTTATAAAAACAAGATCGATTAGAAAAAGATACAGATTTGTTGCATCAATATCCATTTCTTGATTCGACTTTTTCATCCCACCTTGAACATTTTTACCATAAGTACTAACTGGTGCATTTTTAGTCTCTAAATGTTGGTGGTTCTCGTTGTTTGTAAAAACCTCAGTCGGACTATCAGTAGTTTTAATGTCCTCATTACTGGTCTCTTTACTGCTAACATTAATCACTTCATCAATTTCTTCATGTAGTCTACCAATGTTATGTGGATGGAAAATATTGTCAGGGTCCGATTTTTTTGCCTCCTGGTCATCATCATCATCATCACCATCATCATTATGGTCACAGTCATCATCAGACAAGACAATTTGTTTTAAGTGTTCATATTTTCGTTCGAACTCTCGCAAATGTTCCATCAATTCGTCCGTACTATGCAATTTTTCTTCCTCGATTCTTTCTCCTGTCTCTACCACATCAATGGAGGAGAAATCGGAGTCCTTAGTGCTACCCTCTGCTTCAAATTTTTCTGAATCTTCAACATTATTCACTTTTTCCACATCTTGTCCTTCGTTAAATTCAACAAATGATTCGTTATCTGAAACAACACTATCATGTCGGGATAGATCTCTGCCAAGGTTTTTCACAGCTACAGGAAGAGATTGATCTACTTCTTTGCACCCTTCCTCCATCGTTTGAACAATAGAAGGTTCCATTTTCTTATTACCAGTCTTGTTATCACCATTAGTGTTATCATTGGTGTATGCAACATTTGTTTTTTCTTTTACAAAAAGAGCAGCTGACCCCGATGACGTAAGTGGGTGTGGCTTACTTTCACCGGGCATTACCCCCCATTCTGAATCCACTCTTTTTCTAATGTTAGAAGTTAAATCACTGAGATCTTGTAAATTATGCTTCAGCTGCTCAAACAACATAGATTTTGATGTTTCAGTTATACCATCAACAATTAAGCTATTCGTCGCATCTTGGCATTTTGAAAAAAAAGCCATATCTAGGTTCACTGGTTGCATAAATTCAAATTGTTTGAAGAATTTTGCTGAACGTGAGGGTGATATCGCCACAGAGGGGATGACACCTACTTTCAGTTGACCAGCAGTTTGACCGTTAAAATCATGAATGTTATACCAACCGATTATTTGTTTCATTCCTGTGAGATAACAAGGAGAAAATATAGAAGATAAAGGACTCCACATACAAGTAAGAACATAAAGAAGTACAAAGGAAGTTCTGTAAAAAAGTTTTGATTTTCACCATCTTCTTCTCCCTAATAAATTGGGGAGTTCAATGACAAAAAGAAACATTCTCAAAACGTTTTTAAAATTTATGAAACAGAACGTGCACAGGTCCAAAAAAAACATACTAATTTTAGTACAAAATTTTCGGCTACTGCCACCTTAAAATAATTCTACTTATACTCAACGTTTAAATAGCAGATCACAGGTCACACTTACCGTAAAAAAGGGCAGACACATCAACTTTTGCGACACCGATTAATATATCTTTTTCCGCATTTTGAACGTTAGATACACAACGCCATACTTTAAAGTCCAAATTTTTACCATCAAATACTTCTCTGTGAACCTTTTCTAACTTCTGAAAATTAAACCTTGGCTTCACTGACTTGTGAGAAATGTCAGTAAAGACAAGTCCCTTTTTTTCTAGTTCGTATGACACATAAACATCCGGCTCCATGCTCTCACTTCCTTTGAGGTGTGTTGGAAGGTGTAATGCTTCTTCTATTTGGAACCGAATTGACAGTTTTCCGTCATCACTTTCTGTCACTTCTTGTAAGCCGCCATTTTGAGTTATGTTATTTCCACTGGTCTGCGTGCAAATATCGTTAAGAAGATTGCTTTCGTTCAACTGTGTAGCATCTTCTGAAGAGTAGTCTAACGAGCCATTAGTCTTTGTATCCACTTCGGTGTGTTTCTCGTTGAATGAAATGGAAATTCTTGCTCTGCAGTCACAAATATTTTCAGCACCAGGCTTGAATAAGTTGTACTCTCCACTAAGTTGAAAAAAAAATTTGATTTGAAGAGCCAGTGTACGATTTTACACGATTAATTGAAGTCGAAAAATAAATCAGATGCAACAATAACTTAATAGTTAAAATTTTTTGTGGCCAAAAGTTTTGCGAGCATTTGTTTTCGCCAATCCATCGAATTCATATATTTCGCTAAAATATTTTTTGCAAATAAGCATTTTCTGTTGCGAAGAAAAAATTTTTTTTATAAATGCAAGTATTCACATTAAAACAAAACATGCTTTTTTAACAACGGATTTAGAATTGGAAATCACTAAATAGTTGATGGTACTTTAAGATGTTTCTCTAAGAATTAACGGAGGCCGTAGCAGCCTATGGGGCGTGCTTTTACACTAAACTTTCACACTAACCTAACTGAATGAAGATTGTAAGGTGAAGTTGAAAACGAGCTCATGTCGACATACGCAGAACCGAGATGTTTATCACTGGATTGAGGTTGAGCGCATCTCGTCCACTCAGTTGTACAGCTCAACCAAAACTGAACTTCAAGTTTCTCTTCACGCAAGTACCTAAAAAAAATTGCATGTGGAGAAATGGATGGACGAATTTTATTAAAATCTAAGTACTTACAACAAATATATCCCATGGAATTAACGAAAAGTTAACCCTTAGAATACGCACCTATTTTTAAACCCTTTCTTAGCCAAAAAGTAATTAGCTTTCTAAAATTTGTAAAGTTGTAATTGTGGGCTAACGAAAAGACCTAGATATTTCATGTTTAGTACCGCTGGGTGGTCCAATTGATCCTCTTTCTAAAACATGGTGAGCACTTTTCAAGTGTTATGGTGGTCACACAGTGCTTTTTGCCCTTTTTTCAACCGTAGATCTACGTGACGCATGGTCTAAGAGATGAAGCATTAGTGAGTTTTTGCAGAGATATAAGAAACAAGAAAATCTTACCAAGCGAACGATGTTGTTGGTGAAACTTCATAAGATTTTAAATTAGACAAATTTATGACGTAATCTCTATCTTTACGTTGTTTGATAGCAAAATATTGACTACAAATGGCGGCTAAATGAGATAATTAATTAAAGTAAATTACCAAAATAAAATTACTAAATCAAAATCAGTTAAACACACGATATATTTTCACACCTTTATTGTAAAACTTGTATCGCGCATACATCTTTGTATACGGTATCCGCATTTCGTTAGAGTGTGTAAAAATACTCTTGAAAACATTATCTGGTAACAACAACTGATGAACAAGAATACGGATGAAGCAAGCGCCATTGTCTTTAACATCTGCAGGTGACAACCATTCTTCGTCACAACACTGCACATCAATTGCAGGGCGCCACCCGCATCCACGACCAGTATTAACAACAAGCTCACGATCTGTGTTTTGAGGAAATTTGACTTCGATTTCTATACCCCCAGCGCATTGTTTAATTTTTTGGTACTTTAGTGGTAAATTTAATGACCACCAGCCTCTTAATCCTACGGAATGTAAATATATTTTTTATAACTTCGTGTACAGATAATGCCTTCCTCAGAATAAAAACGAAGAAAACACGTATGGTGAAAACGATATAAAATATTTATGCTTTCTCATACCTGTGGTGTGCGATAAGATATTACGTAAAGGAATATTCGTTTCGCCAAGTAATAGATCATCTAATCCCTTTTCGCTATATGCATGGCTAAAGGTAAAAAATGCATAGTTCATTAATTTAATTTGATGTAACAACAAGTTGCGTTAACCCTCGTTGTAGCAAGCGTCGTTCTTTAAAGAGCTTCGAAGCATGAGAAGAAATTACTCGATGAGTGATTCGTCCATATAAGAAGACAGTATCAATCTTAACTTACAAAACATGACATGTGAGAAATCCATTCTCCATCAGTTCTGCTAAGCTAACTTCCTGGTTAGGATGATTTTCTTTTCGTACAGGTACCGGGAAGTCCGTATGATATGAAAATGCTGGCGCGAAACATTTCGCTGCGATGCGTGTCGAGCGAAAAGATGTATCACCCAGAAACGATAAAAAGAACTTAACGTAGACATTTAAACCAACTTCTGCGTAGTATGTTAACTTGGAATTGTACTGTGATAACTTTGATGCAGCCGTCTAATAAAATACATATAATCTTAAGGTGATGAAATTGTTATTACCTTACGGTATTTTTTCAATTTGAAGTAGAGCTACTTTGTTTATCGCTAACACACTGTCTTGCAACGAGCGAGATTAGATCGGTGGTCCCCAGAACTGGGAGTCGCAAGCGAATCCACTACATTACGTGCGGCAATATGCTAACGACGCTTATCCGACGCTTATCTCTACTGAGAATGGTTCACCCCAATCGAATCTCCGATCGTGACGGGTGGATGTAAAAAATAAAGTTCGCGAAATATAGCAAATTTTGTGGAATTAAAGTGAAAATTAGATGCATTTCGCCATTTAACTTTGTTAATTTACCATACAAAAACCACTAAAATACAGATTTCTTATGACAATATCAAACAGAAAAATGAGGTTTACCTTTAACCCACACAATTTCAACACTGACACAGACAAGCATACGAGATTTCGCGGTTGTTCATACGTTACATCCATATCTCGGTCCACTTGGTACTTCACAAACAAGTTCAACGCACTGCAAGCTTGACCTTCTTCTGTCAAAATCACCGAGTTTAGAGGTAGATGAAATGTTTGTGTTGAAATCTTGTTTTGACCGTGAAGTGTGATCATCGCACAAAGCTTTGCTAATGGTAAGCCTGCCTAAAAGAAATTCGTTAAAAAGTGACAACCAATATAAAGTAACGCCACGCACAATGTTTTAACTTATTCGTACACTTTTCATGGACCTGGGCGAAAAAAAAATTAAAGTAAAAAACAAGCGAAATTTCAATGGACCTAACTGGATTGAAAACATCACTCGTTTTGCCAACGAATCCGCCAGTATTGTGCCGGAAAAAAAATTCTCAAAAAACTGACTTTGTCACTTATGGACCTACCTATACCAGGTAGGTCCATAAATAAAATAAATAAATGCGCGAAAATTATTAAAAAAGAATTTAGAAGTACATTCTAATTGGTACAAATAACGGAAATTCTCAATTTTGATATTCCATAAGAAAAAAAGGAAATGTTGAGCAATTCCATTTCGTATTTTTGGGTAATCACATGGACAATAACAGCGTTTGTCTATGTGATAGCAGCGGAATTCAGGCGCGGATTTAGACTAGGTCAACCCTGTCATGCGACCTAGTAAAAAAATGCCGAGGATAGAAATCGAATTCTGTCGAATTTACCCGGAATCTGAAGATCGAAATTCCGCCTTGTTTTCGCTACTTTTCGTTATTGACTATCTCATAACGCGAATTGGATCAACCTATGTTGACCTAACCTGTGTTACCGTCAGGCTTTCACCGTTGACCAGAATCAACCTATGTGGGCCTGACCCATTTTTAGTCAGAAAATCTGAAGTTAGCCAGTCTTGGCTCTAGGTTATCCCGCGAGGCTTTCACCGTTGACTAGAATCAACCTAGGTGGGCCTGACCTATTTTTAGTCAGAAAATCTGAAGTCAGCCAGTCTTGGCTCTAGGTTATCCCGTGAGGCTTTCACCGTGGACTAGAATCAACCTAAGTTGGCCTGACCTATTTTTAGTCAGAAAGTTTTGAACAAACCTGTCAAAATAGTTTATATGTATTGATAAGGCTTGTAGGCGTTTTTGGTATAAATATCAGTAGGGCATGCGGAAGATCCTTTCCGTTCTCAACATGGCTTGCAAGAGCTTGAGAGAGCATGTGAAGTTAGTTTTCGAAAACGAAGATTTTGATGAGCTACCTCAAATTTACGCTGAATTAATTAAAAAGGTTAAATGTAATTCTGCTTTGCCATCTAATGAAGTGTTGCAAAAACAACTTACTTTTGGTTTTATCCGAAGAAATTGCCATGCAGAATACTACCTTCCAGCCTATGTGAAATCAAAGAAGGATAGTTGTGCTATAACGTTGAAGTGAGTTGTTTATGTTTATCTTTTGTTGTTTCTATAATAGCTATGCGTTTTTGTTACTATGACCACTCTAACCAGGCTGCACTAACTATGTCGTAGTAGCTTTATTGATGTAGCTAGCTAGGGAGCTAAATACTATGTTTTTAAATTCATGTATTTTATCAGGTAAGAATTATTTTATATACAAGTGGGAAAAGTGTGCTGGATAGCTACAATCGTGGACAAAAATATTGAGACTAAGGCAGTTTTTTACTCATTATACAAATATGGACAAAACAGTCAAATAGTCAATACTCTGCAGCCGGCAGGCTGCAAAGTCGCTACTTTTGCACACAAGTAGGCCAGGCAGAGAGGGTTGAAAATTTGCTAGTCACATTCTTTAGCACGCCCGCACACCGAAATAATTCACGTCGGGGACCACGAAGGCCCCGAAATTCGTGATTAATGGCCTTGCTGACGTCAGCAACAATTAGCATATTTTAGGAATTTCGTATTTACCAAATAACCTAAGTCCTAAGTCCACTCTGAACATTGACAAGTGAACTTTGACAAGTTCAAGATGTGTGAATCTAATATAGAATGAGCCTACGCAATTACTTGTGGTGGCGAACTTCGAAATTCGTTGTCTTGTCCCAACATATTGTGGCCACGATTATAGTTATCCCAATTTTTTGGTGCTGATTTGGATCTCTTTTTGATTGGTGCTGACTTTCACTAGCTATCAAGCTAGCTAGCTACACAAAATAGTGCTCTGATTAGAGTGCCTTTTTTTCGCCAGCAACAAAAAACCGTTGTCCTGCTTTGCGAAATTTTTCCACGACGGGCTGGACACTCAACTCCTGTTCTTTTGAGAAAAGGGGGGCTAAAATAACTTCCAAACGACACTTTGTGATGCTACTTCTATCAGATAAAAAGATATTCCTCACAGGATTTTTTTTTATATCTTCTGTAGAAAAGTTGTCAAAAGTTTATTGTTGCTTGCACCGAACAGTCAGGGTGAACTGATGAAGTATGTTTAACTTTTTGGATTTGTCACAAAACAATGACCAATTATTTTCTTCAAAATAAAAAACTGCAACTAATCAGACTCTCCAAAAAGAAATTCAAATTCGAGAATTTGGATAATAAACGATAAAATTTGTTGAATTCAATATTAATCGATTTCGACAAAATGCATCCTGTATATATCGTCCACAGGTTTCAAAATCATGTATTGCCTGCTTAATATGTTACTTGTTTAACAAAGATATCAAAAGCCAGTGTGATTAAATTTATGCACATATATTTATATATATATATAATATACCTTGTGCATCACGTGGCATTGATTTGTATATTTTTAATAAATTCCCTCTTCAAATCAAAGAGGCAAAGAGAGGTTAAGGAGACAATAATTAAACAACCTGGTGTTAATTATGACAAAATTGTATTCACGTTTCTCATTTTTTACTTTCTTTTTTAGATCAGCTGTTATCAAACCATGCACCATCAGCATTTTCTTCAAATCTTCAACGAGAGTAAATTTTGAAGGCCTAAAAACTGAAATATTCAAATGCTAATACGTATTTATTGCTGAATTTATTGAATAATAATTCATTGAAATTGAACTTGTTCAGAAGTTATATTCAAATCTTCATGTTCATACATAACAAGATTTGTAACCTGGAATTTTCAGAATTTTCCAGATCAGTTTTAAAAATATCCAGTTAAAGTTTTTACTATTATTTTAGAGTACTATATATATGTAAAAAAAATTATTTTTAATTTTTTATTTATTAAGTTGTATTTTAACATTGCAGGTTAGTTACAATAATAATTGAGAATTAGTATATACTCAATGATTTGTTTACCCCATTCTCCGTTTTCAAGGTCTACTTCAAATTTTAGAATCTTCCAGGATACGACGGAAATTTTCAAGACACAGGGCTTCTTGTTTTCTATTTAAAGTGTTTATGTGGTGCTGCGGCGTTTATGAGAATGTTTCGTTTCTGTTTTTGTCCCCGTTTAAGCCTATTTCAGGGTTCGCAAAGCCCGTTTTAGCGAAAGCTTCCCAAGACCCCCAGCTGTATATTTAAATTTTCTTAATAGACCTACTAAGAAAATTTTCTAGACCCGCCCCTGGAATTTCTATAAGAACACGTTAACATAGAACCGAAACTTACTTTCGCTATCATTTGATCTCGCACATTCGGATAGTAATGTCTCTTCCACAGTTCAAAAATAACTTCACCCGGTGAAGAAGATGAATTAAACCCTTGCAATAAAACCCCCTGCAGGGGAGAGTGATTATCCATAGTAAAAGTATGATGAGTGGAGTGGTTAAACACAGGATTGGGTGTACATAATGTTGTCTTTGACTGGAAGCAGGTCAATTGAATGTCATCTATACACAAAGAAACAGTCCAAGTTAAAGAAACATAATTTCCAAAACATAACTTTAAAACAAAAGAAAGTTGAGTACGTCATAAAAAAGTAAGAACTACCTCTTTTTTGTTCAGGGAAATAGTATTGTATGTAACAATCTGTCTCTCCCCAGACCTCTTGATTCCCATGTAGCATACCATTTACACGTTCCAAAGTGACTTCTATTTGATGGTACACTAAAACAATCAAGGAAAAACAAAAGTTAGTTTCATTTTTCAACAAACGCATGATACTACGCCTTAGATGTGTATTAGCATTTTCGACAAACATTTAGTTAACTAATAATACGTTTTTTTCTGTCATTATTAACTGTATAAAACCATCGTAGCATCAATGCTCACAAACCTACCAAAAAAAATTAAAAACGATTTTCGAGAACAACTGTAGTCAATATTTAGACTGTTTTCAACTACAGTGTTCGTGGCGGCACCTCCCAGCGCTTAAACGTCGACGCTTAATAAACTCAATTTACATAACATTAAACATGGCAGAGTTTTCTACATTTTTATTGGTTGTTAGAAAAACGCTTGAAGTAGACTTGTCTCAACTTTTAAATACATGCGTCGCAGCCAGGACAAAAATTCTAATAAGCAATACCAATACTAAACGCTGGGAAATGCGGTTAAAAACGCCTTAATGTAAAACGGTCTTTAAGCACTTACTTTGATTGGGACCGATGTTTAACTTGTCTCCCACAGTTCTAGATGCAAATAAAGTTTGTGCGAACGTTAATCCGTGGTGTGTTATCAACAGTTGTCATTAAGAATGCGTTATACATACCTTTGTCCATCTCTAGATCTAGATGTTGTGTTTTTTTTCATGTTATGCATGTGTAGTAACTCCATTACCTGCGCAAGACAATTGTAATATTTACTACTGATCGTTTCTTTAACATAGGAATGGAAAATTATACAAAATGTTAACCAACCTGATCGTAACTTCCCAGTGCAAATAAAATCTTTAAGCTTCCGTGTCTATCTCCAGTAAATAAATTAATAACAGGAATCCAATCATCGCGTGATATTACTGGAAACTAAAATCAATCCAAACATGTCAATCTTCTTGGGATGAATCTTCTTCATAGTAGCCTTATTCGCAATATAACGCGTAGTGCGAGAAAATGAGATATGGGCCAAAAAATCGTACTTTACAAAAACAAAACAAATACATTTTCAGTACATTTCCGATATAACTAATGGAAGATAACACAAATAAACAGTGCCACGCCTTGTCATGGATCACAAGCTGGTTACCTGAGTCATCGTTAGGGACTGATTAAAGTGTTTAAGAGCATAAATTCCTAGCAGCAAATGTTGTTTAGAAATTTCTTTAAGAAAGATGTAAATTAAACTCAAATATAAATATAAACAGATAAAACGCCTCTTACGGCTTCACTTGCTTTGAACCATGGTACAATAACGTAATAACGCCCGGGCGCAAATCTGTGGAAGCAGTCCCAAGAGGAAGGGCAATAGTTCATGGCAAGGCCCGCTCCTTTATTAGATAAAATGACCTAAATACCTTTGACTTTAAAATTGTTTCTGCCAATACAGGATCTTTAAAAGACATGTAGTAGTGATGCAATGATAGTTTGCACATTCCAATTAACTATAACAAACAGTAAGAAAGTCAAGTAACTTTTACAAAACTCGGTGTGACCATGGTGTGCATACGTGCAGCTTTTTGTATGGATTACAATAACAACCTTTAGTCAGGGAACAAAATCTTAAATAAGCAGTATTGTTCAACCCATTCGGTGAACGAGAATCTGTACATTTTTGGAAAGAGGAGACTATCAGGAACGTGAAACTGTGAGTTAAGGCACTCCCCCATTGTGTTTTTTCTGATTATACGGTATTTATCAATTGTTAGTTTTGGGTGACTTAATGCATCTTATTGGTTCTGACACTATATTTTCAGAATTGTATTGCCTAAGGCAGAAATTCTTCACTATAAAAGCTATCTCAAAATATGTTATTAATCTCTTCCGCAGAGCTCATGAGAATATTTTTTTGTTCGAAAATACTGTACTTTCAGGAAACAAGGTCCTAAGTTTAATCAGGTGTTGTGAAACGATAAAGCTAATATTATAAAATGTATACTTTTCATACTAAACAAAAAATTACAGATCATTTTATGATAAAAAAACCACCTCCATAGGAATATAAGAACGAATATATTATGAAATTTTTAAGAATTTTCAAAACCTGTTAGCTTCAGCTTAGCGAGATGTTAAATTCTGCTGCCTGACTAATTTCAAATTACCTTAAGCAAAGAAAATTTGGCGTGGATATATAGTAAAATATACAATAATCGTAAATACAAACAAAAATCACAAAGATAAAATAAAAATACGAAATAAAAGAACTAAAAAATAATTATAATCAGTATGGAATTTTGGTAGGAATTAAATGTGAGTCACAGCAGATGAATATGTTGTAGATAACAGATGGTTTTGATATTCTTATAGATATGGAATAACCGTTTTGCGCTTGAAATTAACGAGTTTATTTCTCTTGCGACATTAAATTTCATATTTATTGTTACATTTTATAACATGTTGAAACATTTTCAGCTTAATAATTATACACACCCTATTTTGTAATTGTTATTTTATCACAATAAAAAATAGTTATCGTATGTAAAGACATTTTAACCATGTATGTATTTTTCTCAACTTTTTGTCCTTTTTATTAAGGTGTAATATGATATTTTAGTGGAATGTTTGTTTTTGTGTTTTTTAGTAATAACGTTGGAATATAAAGTTAGTTATTTCGACGTTAGAAAATATATTGGAAATAAACGTATTCTACATGAAATCGTATGCTAAAAATATTATATATGTAAACATGATATTTAACAGAACAGAATGAGCTAGCCAATTTTTTCAAATAATGTTTTTCACAAAAGAAACTGCTTCGTGTTTCATGATTAATATTACATGAAGCATCTGTTTTTATTTCAGTTTAATAATAAATTATTGATTTTTTTCTTGAATGTGAATTTCATATTTTTTTTTAAATTTAAAGGTTAATAAGCTGCCAAAGAAGAGATACAGTCGAATCATTAAAAAATTGAAATATGCTTCCCCAAATTGAAACTTTATAACAATGGTTGTACAGTCACCAATATTGGGCAGTTTTATATTTTTATTTGCTGTCATAGTCGCGACACTCAACGTATTTACTTTATTTTTACTCATCAAACTCAAAGAATATCAACATGTCTCGTGTTACGCAACCATAAATATTGTAATAGTCAACATATTACAAGCTTTAATAACTATCCCATCCTTTGGTGCATTGCAATTTGACATAAGCAACGAAGCCAACGCTGTGATGTGTGATATATTCTCCTTCACCTATTTTGTCTTCATGCATTCAGTCATATTCAGCTTATTACTGACAACATTCGAGCATGTAGTGAGCATTGCAAAACCTTTAAAGTATCGCTACATTATGAGATCGGAATACATCCTAAAATATATATTTGCTTCATGGGTATTTATCATTTTATTCGACGTTATCCCATTTTTTAATCAGACAGATTACTTAAGATGTCACTATATACCTAGAAAACAATGGAGCGATACAGCACATATTGTGATGAGCTCCATACCCATGCTAGTTATAGTAATTTGCTGGATCTATATTATACAAGTATCTTTAAAACAACATCGCAAATTGTACCCAGAGTCAGTGAAACGCAATGCAGCTTCTATCAAGGTAAAGACTACAAAATCAACAATACTTATTGTGTCAGTTTATCTACTTTGCTATGGAACAGACTCTTTGTATAACATGATGTACATACTATGCTACACTTCTTGTTTTCCGACAGATTTTGAAGAGTCGCACATTCATTCAAGCATACGTTTTGCAAGTGAAGTGTTAATACTTGTCTTTTCATTTGTCACACCAATAATTTTTTGTTGCAGAAAGAAACTGTTTCGAGAATATGCAAAAAGCTTGAAAGGGAAGATCAAAAGAGTTGAATTTTCATCTGTTTTTAAGTTCAATGAAGATGTGAATGCAGCGAGCACTAATGTTTAGTGTTTTCTTATCCAAAGTCACATGATAGAATAATAAATAAATAATTTAAAAGAGAAATAAATAAATTAAAAGAGAAAATGTTAACATATTAAATACGTTTTTTTATACAAAACCTAAGCATTCAGTTGAGCCTAGGGTTTTTTAACATTATAATAATTTGAGTCTCATGTTTTTTATATTTCCTTATTTGACCCAGAAAAAGCCCTTTATTTACAAGGTTTTTTTGCACTACGGTTTTGAAATATGTGAACGACATTTGTTATAAATGTACGTATTTATTCTGTTGTATGTACAAGTTTCTTAATTAGAGTATTCTTAGCCTGGTAAAGCTTCTTAGATGTTGCCATTTCTTAGCCTACTGGTTTCTTATAAAAACGTGCGTAAACGTACATAAAGAGTTATATCAACAGAAACAAAAATAGCAAAAAATAGAGTTAAAAATACCTTATCTCTATCTACAGTTGTTGATTTATTCCAGACTTCTATAATCATCAAATTGTTTCTCATTTTATTTATAGATTGTGTTGTCATAGAAACAGGTGTTACCTAAAAAAATTGCCCTCTCAGATAATTTTATAAGTGTAATTTATATTTAAAATACTTAGAAAATTGAATTTTCAAAATTTTTTTAAAAACCTTGAAAATACACTAAAAACTTACTTTCTGATATTCAAAAACAGGATTACTGGAATTCCAACATATCTTTGATTTCATCTCTTCTGTAGCCCAAAACACCCGGCAAGCAAGATAAATATTACCAGTTTGCGAATCATTCATAGAAGAAGTAAGAATCTCCCTTCCTTCTTCAACTAAGATAATATTATACAAAGTTTTACTTCTTCCATCACTTTCCATATTTGCTTCTTCTTCCTTTTCGAATTTGGGAAGTTTATCTTTCTCGGTTGAGTAGATTTTTTTGGGTCTAACTGTTTCTACTTTGACTGGTATTTTAGCTTCTTCATTTGTGTGGTTATTTAAAATACATGTTTCTAGTGTCGATAAAGCATTTGGTGTAAGTTTAGTTGTTTTTACTTTTGTTGATGGAATGTTTGATGCACGATTGGTTGCGACATTCAAATTTTTTGTGCTATCTTGAAGCAGTTCAACGGTAACCTAGCCAAAAAAAATACATTACTATTATTATTATTATGACATGAAATCCGCATACGTTACATGATTTTTCATTGGAGAATAGGCTAAAATATTATAATATAAATCAATAAAAAAACAGGTAAAAAGTTAAAAAAGGTAAAAATATACCAAAAAAAAAATTATATCTGAATATGTCTGTCTTATCAAATTAAAACCTAGGATTAAAAAAAATAGAAGAAAATGGAGATTAAGCCAGTCATACCAAACATTTTCCAACATTTTGAGATGGTTTATGAGCTTGACTAACAGGTAATATTGGCAGACTAAAGGTTGTGGAGAACATTTCATCCATTATCACTTCTCGAAGAATTATATGTCCTTCTCCAATTACCATCGGCTTTCGTTGATGAGGAAACTTTGCCATAAGAGTCAAAACGACATGACTGTTCCACCAATATTCTACCATCTTTTCATCAAAGTAAATTGGAAAAATTGATATCCTATCAAAGTTAACTTTCTCTCCTGATATATTACGACAAACCAATCTCACAATCTCCAGAGCTGGCTCATTAGAAGAAGCATTTGTAGAGACTGGAAATTTTAATTCTGTAAAATAACTAACAGCGTTTACTTTATGTAAATTCAATTCGTGCAGTGTAAATTTAACAGATTTAATACGACCTAAAGTCGTAAGCTGTTCAATGGATATTTGCTCCGGTAAAAGTTTCTTATATGAATCCTCCATGCTGATATTGTCGACAGATAATTGCTCGGAAATTTCATCACTCGTTTCGAAAACATGATCAATATTATCATCCTCCTGTAAACCTTCTTGACTCTCTTTTTCATTTGCTTCAGTTTGTTCTTTGCACTTCTTGGGAGCTTTCAGCTTTTCAATTGATGCAGATTTAATAATGTTAACGTCCTCATCATCAGAAAATAGTATTGAGCTTTCATCTATCTTTTTGTTTATTTTAGTGGTGTAGAACAAATCAGAAAGAAGTGACGAATCACGTAGGGGATCATTTTCATCACTTAATTCATCATTGTCATCGTCGGAAATATTAAGTTTCCTCAAAAGGTTTTCGATCTTACTTTCTTCTCCCTCTCCCAAAACAATCTCAACAGCTTTTGATTCAATGTTTTTATTTTCATTAACTCTTAGTCCTTTTTCGGATATATCTATTGTTTCTATTTCCTCATGCGTTAAATGACCTTCATCACGTAAAAGTTCTTTAATCAAATCACCAGATCCTGTTGCTTTTCTAAATAAAGAAAAACCATGTGATCCAACCTTATACTGTTTCAGGAAAATCGAACAAAAGATGTGAGTATTACCTTGAGCGATATGACTGGACACCTGACTTAAGCATGGCATCACGTAGTTGCTGTCCTTTTAGTAACAGAGTTGAGAGAATATTATCTTGTTTCTCCCTTTCAAAAAAGTCTTCTTGAACAGGATAATGCAGTTCATTTTCTAAATCCAATTGATCTAAAATCGAAATATAAGAATCAGATAAAAGAGTTGAGTTAACTAAGCATTTTTTAAAAGAACTATTCCTTTTCAATGCAAGTGCTCTGCCAAACTAATGTTAAGCAAACTAAAAAACGTTTTCGTAGAGTGTGATACTTATTAGAGAAGAACTATGTTTCTAAGAAAATATGTCCTTTATTTTCTACAGTATAGCATAAAAAGTTAACAAGTTGTCTGGGTGGCCACGGATTTTAGGATAATTTAAGAGAAATTAGGAGGTTTGGGGGTCATAGTTTAAGGTTTTTTTATTATTAGAATCAAGCCTTTCTTCACGTTAACACGTAATAATAAAAAATAGCTAATTAAAAAGAATTTTAGGAGAAATCAATACTTTTGCTTTAAATTTTAAGTTATTAAGGAGATTTTAGGAGCTGTAGCAATCCTGATCAAGGTTGATTAAGCATATTAAATTTATTTTAAAGATTTTAACAGACAGTCTAAAAATAACAATAATACATATTAATTTCCGGAATCAACACTTAAGGAAATTGATACAGAGTTGAATAATCATTGTAACCCCATTGTGATCCTTGTTTAGAGAAATCTTTAAATCGTATGTATATTCTTTTAGGCTTTTGGAAATCCCTTAAAATAACTCTGACATACCATACTTAGATAGTTTATCCCCCTTGGTTTCCAAACCATCTTCTTTTGCACCTAATATTAAGTCACAATCATCATCATCACCAGCTGTTAAAGGAATTCCCTCCTTTATGTTTGTATGTCCAGGACCAACAACAAAACTGATATCTTTGTCCTTTTTTGAAATAGGACTAAGTACATTGTATATGATTCTGTCAGGAGAATCAGCAATCTTTACATGCTAAATAAATAAACAGGAAATTGCTCCTCATATTATTATCTGCTAACGTTGCCTCGGTCGACAACAAATATTAAACAGTAGGTATCGTGCTCTAATCTCAGGTACAATGATAAAGAGGAATGATATGAAAGAAAACATAAAGATAAAACCTACAAAGCTTAAATATTGCCATATTACGTCATTGTGAAATTATGAAAACACACTCATATAAAGATTTATTATCATCGTAATATGTTGCAAAATTATAAAAACTAGTAGGTTGCCCGTGGAAAAATCCACGGTTCGCCCGTCCTTTGTTATATGTGATGGAAAATCACCAATACGTAAATTAAATATTTACTAAATTTTAACCTTCTGATTGTTTGAATTTTTCTTAGTTTGAACTTTTTTCTTTGTCTTTTTCTTTTTGCTAGTAACATTTGCCATCAAAGTTTGATCTGTTGATTTAAGTTCTGAAGCTGAAGCGTTATGTACATCTAAACAACACAGCATATTAAAAACCACTTTTGTAAAAAACGTTTATACCGCACAAATGAGATATTTTGAATCATACATATATACCTGATATAGATTTAAAAGTCAGCAAAACAAAGAGTTTTCCCACTTCCTTGTGTTTAAAATCAGCAGTTGTACAAACAACAGGATGATAGCTATAAGAGAGGTGCTGTATTGTTCCTTAAAGTAAATATAGTAAGATGGTCCTGGGAACAATTCATTTTATTAATGAAGCTAACAGATGGTATATATTCTTATGACATTATTAATGACGTGGTGCTATAATCCAAATTTGTCTCCTGCTGTAGAATTTAAAATTCTGATCAAAACAATGTATATACAGGAACAAACAGGTAAGAAGGAATTAGATGAAGTCATTTAACTCAGATAGGTTTCGACAAAGTTAACATAATTTTTATTTGCAATTGTGGCCTGTGGCTTGGGAGTATAAAACACAAATGTGACACAAAACTATTGAGCATTTCCCTTGAACGGGACAACACATTTCCTGACTTCTGCATCAGTAAAAGAGGGAAAGATATAAAAACACATACCCTTGCAAAGATTTATTTGGAGATAAATTATCAATGTGGGGTACATCAACTTTTGCAAACTTCACATTCGAAGGTCCATATAACAACTCAAAATGAAGCGAAACCATATCTTAAAAGAGTTATAAAAAATAAATATTAAACTAAAAAATACCTACATTAATAAGGTTCCCTCACTGCCCCCCAAATGTTCGGTTACTGTCTACAGTTGCTTAAAATTTTTTTCAAGTGGTAGGTCAAATTAAGGGTAGGTTAATTTTGTTTGCCATTTTCAATTTTATAGGAAAAACAGTAAAAAAACTTTTAGAAGAAGCTTAATATCACTATGTTTAGTTACAAGGTATTCCTACTACGTATGTCTTAACTTTTAATGTTTGGCTAAAAGGTATTGCTAAAAATTTGATTGCATTCTAGCTGGTTTTTGTATAGCCAGGAAAACCTCCTTTTGCTATGCTTTTCTTCCCACAAGCTAGAAGTGTGAGCGTTGGGTGCAACTCGATTTAAAGGAACAAATGTATGCCAAATTTAAAGGGACACTTCCATACAAATTTTAAATATAAAATAACATAAGAAAGAGGACAGAAAGAATGGCTGTATCTTATTTTTCCTAGTTATTAGGTATTAGCTACAGACTTTCTAATTCCAGTCAGCACACGGCAAATGCCGAGGTGAATGTCGAGGTGATTTGAAAAAAACTAAGTTCACGTCAGCAAAACTTTGCAGAGGCAAATTTTTTCTTGCATATGACATTTTTTTTCAAAGTTTATAGAATCCTTCAATTGCCTTGAATCTATCGTAAATATATACTGATCATATTAGCGATAGAGAGTATTCCTTAAATGCAAGAATTAATAAAGATCATAAAGTGGTTGCAGAGCATTTTTCTTATTTACCCTGAATAGAATTATAAAGTAGTTGAAATGTGAACAAGCTGGCTTGTAAAAAAAGGCAATTTGCTGACGTGAGACAACAAAATTTAAGTTCATGTCACTGTTTTTGCCGATGTGAAATTGTGGATTGCCGAGCCAATCGGAAAAAAACGAAAATTCACGTTGGCATTGTTTTTGCCGATGTGAAATGGCTAAATGCAGATGCGAAAGAGTATAATGAAGGTTCGCATTTAGCAAAAAATTGAGGATGCAAAAAAATTTGGCTGTAGCTATATTTTTATTTTTATTTATATAACTATGTGAATTAAGATAGCCAACTTGAAAATAACTAAACAAAAACATAAAATAACATTGTTTTAATCTTAAATTAGATGTCCTTGTAAACGTGGACTACCTAACACAAAAATATTGGTGTTTTTTATCATTGGTTCTCCCTGGACTTCCCGAAGCGTTCACTTTGGCTGGAATATTTGTTTACACATCTTTATTTCCATGAACTGTCACATTAAAAGCAAATCACAAATAACTCTCAGTTCGGTGTTCATAGCACTAAATAAAGCTCCTTCCTACAAGCTCAAGAGGGACAATTGCAGGCTTGCATTGGTACTAAACATGATATTTACACAGTAATTTAACATAATGGAGGCTGATAAGCAATAAAATTAACAATTCCATTGCAAGAAAACCCTTATACAATAACACGTTCGCCCTATTCCTTAACAACGGTTAATAATTAAAGGGATCCCGAGGTACTTTTACAAGTTGGACTCATCTGAAAGATTTGCATGAGAAATGCTAAATGATATATTTACTTTTTGTTAAAACTTCATGTAACTCCAGATATAGCTTTTTAAATATTTATTTTTCTTGTCGCTCGACCGCCATCTTGGTTATCTTCGACCTTCTTCTTCGTTGAAAATTTTCATTCTAGCTCCAGTCTTTTTTAGTGACACGTGACCCTGTTACGTATTATTTCAGTATAGCGCTTTAATTATTACTGACTGCATAGCCAGAACATATACCTTCGCGCGGCAAAGTGAAACGAAAGCTCTCTACGAACAATTATTTTTTTTAAAAAAAATTAAAATAATTCTGCATAAAGTTCTTTACGAACAATTATTTTTTTTTAAAAAGTAGAAATAATTCTGCATATGTTCTCACATAGCTGAGCAATCAAACGAAAAATAAAATGTGCATGATGTTTATTTCAAAGGACTTTTTATTTGAGACGCAAGTTGTGCATGATTTTTATTTCAAAGGACTTTTATTTGAGACGCAGGTTGTGAAAGTTACTGATCATTCAACATGTCACACATTTGTGTATGGTTTTTATTTCAAAAGGATATATTTTGGAAGGCAAATAAAGTAACAAAATATCAAGGTGTGACTATAAAGGGGGATTTTCACGAAGCGAATTGAACGGCGAATTCGATGGCGAATTCGCTTTTTAATTTTCACGACAAAATAAATCAGGCGCCAAATTCATTGTTTACATTAGTTAACCGCGTTCTGATTGGTCAAAAACTAGCAGCGAAACCTTTAGTCGCGAAAAAGTAGGAACTGTTTCTACTTTTCAGCGAAGCGAATATTTCGATGCAAAATCAAAACGAACAAAACTGCGCATGCTCAGATACAATTCGCCGTTCAATTCGCTTTGTGAAAATCCCCCTTAAGCCCTTAAAAAGTTATAGAAAAAGTTGAAGGGGGAAGGGAGAGGGGGCTGCATCACCCCTCCCCCTCCAGCACGAATAGGATTAAGGGCGGTTACAACCTTTGTAATTTGAGACGGCACTCGCATTTGCCGAGGTATTACCGACATATTTTCAAAACATGTACCTTAGCGTCGGCAATTATTTGACGTGGTAAAATCGCACATAAAAAGTCTCTAAGCCTTGTGCGATCAGACGTGTAAAAAATAGCCGAAGATATAACAACGGGAAAATCAGTTTGATTTTCGATGTTAAAATGAAAATTATTTGCAGTTGATAACAACAGGTTTTATCTACAATTAAATTCATGATATAATGTCTGTTCCGCCTGTAAGTGCAGTTTTGCAGACTTGCTTCATCCGTGCTCCGTCGGCGTTCACCTCCGCATTAGTTAAGAACCGCATGGCTGGATTTCTTGTGTAAGACCTGGTTACCAACGACGAAGGGGCCAGGCATTAGGGATTCATGTCTACGTAGTTCTTTTAACTAAGTCAGGAGTCAGTGAATTAGCTAGGATGGTCAGGTTGGCTATGAATAGGCTTGCTCGTGGATTAAAAGGACTAGAACTATTCAATAATTCTGAGATCTAAACAAATGGAAGTGTCCGACCAAGGCGGAAATCTATTGGAGGTTTTGTCCGACGAAAGTTCGAAACGAGCTAAGGACATGTCCGACCAAACTGGAAATGTTGCGGGCATTTCGTCTAACGAGTCTCCAAAAATTATTTTGAGGGCTGCCTTCTGGGAAGTTTTTTAGGAATCGCACGACTACTATCTTTCATCGCACCCCTAAATAGAACTCAGGCGTGCGATGTTTGTCGTACGCCATTGTAACTTTAGGAGTGTGACCTACCGCACGCCAGTCATTTTACTCGTGACCAGGCCTGAGACAGGATACCTGTCTCTCTTTTCTGCTTTCGCGCTTCGATGTCTGTCCTGCTTTTGTAACCCTGCTTATTTTAGCGCGCTATCGCAAAAGGGAAAAATGATGAGTTTAATTTACTAGACTACGTTGATGTTTGCGCTACATATTGGAAGAATATCATAAAAACAAACTTTAATTAGACAGTAAATTCTGCCTCTCTCTTTAATTAAAGTAGTATTCTTTTCTATTGATTTTTTAATATTTTTTAATAAAAAATATATCCATCTACTGAGTAACTTAGGCAACCTCGTCCCCAAGGATTGTTGAGAACAAGGTTGGCAATACTCACTTGAGCATCATACCCCGCCTAGGTCGACAGGTTATAGATCAGTAATTTTTACAACCTGTTTGTTGAAATAAATTCTTTTAAATTTGAAATAAAAGAAATCATGCACACACCTGCTGCTAATATCTTATTTTTTTGTTTTATTGCTTAGACGGCTAGAATATCATGTTGAATTATTTTTTTTAAACAAAAACAAATCATTCGTACAGAGATCGATGTGGAAAGTACATTGGATTTTTTTAACTTTGTTGTCACAGTATATTAATTGTTTTTGGGTATGAAAGTCATTAATAATAGCGAGTGAAAGTCATTAATTTGTGAGCGCTACTGAAATACTACGTAATAGGGTCACGTGCCACTAAAAAGGACTGGAGTTAGCCTGAAATTTTTAACGAACAAGAAGATCGAAGCGGCCATCAAGGCGGCAAGAAAAACAAATATTTAAAAAACGATATCTGGGGTTACATGAACTTTTAACAAAAAGTGAATATGTCATTGGGAATAACTTTTGAAAATCTTTCAGGTAAGTCCAACTTGTAAAAGTACCTCGGGATCCCTTTAAGGGTAAAGAATGTTTTTTACAATATTTTAGCTTGGAAAAAAAATATACACATATACAGTTTAAAGATTTTAGCAAAAGCACAATATAGTTAAAACCATTTTCACATGAAGAAAGAATGATACATCTTCTTTACCATGGATTTCAGTTTTCACCTTGGTTGCACAAAAATATGTTTCAGGCTATGGTATTTATTTATTTATGGTATTTATTTATGGTATTTATTTTAATAAGTACAGCCAGCACTAAATAGTGTAAGCATTGGGTGCAGCCCATCTTCATTACAATATTATAATAAGGATGGTTTGCACCCAATGCTTACACTTCAAGCTCGTAGGAAGAAGCATAGCAAGAGGTGGGTTTTCCTGGCTAATTTTTCTATAGGAATAAATTCACCCAGCCAGAAACAGAAAACACAGTCTGGTCAGCTAGTACAACTTTAATGAAACAGCAGCAACAATCCAAGTGAGCTGTAATACTAACCTTTCAAATATGAAGAAATTTGATTTGGACCACAACGCACAGGAAAATTTGCTTCTGTTTTCTGTTTAGAACCTACATAATTAGGGTCATTTACAACTTCAGGCCTAAAAAAATATTGCTACAAGTTCCAGATAAGGCAAGGAAAATGAACAGCTGCCACAATGATTTTTTATATAGAAAAAATGAGCAAAGTATTACCTCAGGAAAACTCCTTCTCCCTTTTCACCCCACCAAATCAGCTGTGTTTGGACATCTTTTGGAGGAGAGGGTATTGACCAAACTAATTCACCAACCTTAACAGACAAGAAGCAACGAAGCTGACCTTCAACCAATGGTGGAAGACTTGCTCCAATGAGGGACATAACTGCAATTGACTGAGATGATTATTTTTTGTAGCTAAAAAATAAATATAAAAAATTGACAGGTGACAACAAAAAGTGAAACCATGGTAGTCATAGGTAGTCATATTATTACATTTTAACAGGGTGAAAATAAATAAATTTGAAACAATATTTCTTATAATATTTTGAATAAATATTTTGATAGTTCTCCTCTGTTTTGTTGATACACGACACAATAACCAGTTGCGTTGCTGATACCTGTGGCTACAAGTCTTTTTTTAATGCTAAAAGTGACCTATCAGCTAGATATTGTGGTAAATACATCAAAATAGAGAGAAACAATGTTTGAGAAAAGTAAGCAAAAAATGATATTCGGAATTTCGCTCCATCACTGCTTGTTAACCATCATCCCCAACAGAAATTATTCTATGACACCAAAAGCTTCAAAAAATTTTTTGTATTGATACTTTGAGAACTGATATATAGAGTCATATGGCATGTTTGTGAGATTTTGACAATGAAGATGATGTGACTGTGGCTTGGTAAATTCTTTATGATGAAGTTGTTAATTATTATATAAATAAAAAGTAGACTCGTTAAAATCGTGCCTGTGTACATGAATGGTAAACTCAGAAAGGGATGAAACAAGAGGAAATACTCCTTATTAAAGTCTTGAAAAAAGTCATACAATTCCTTTGATTGGGAGCAATACAAGAGAGCTCAAAATTTCTACATTTAGCAAAGACAGAACACGGGATAAGGAGATGTATGAAAAAGTTTAAAGATACAGTACAGCGTAGGGAATCTAATAAATTCTATACACAATTTTACAAGGGTAAAATTTTTTTGAAGTGTCTTATAATATGCATTTCTCCTCCATAACAACTGATAATATACATGTCAGATGAAGTAAAGTCCTATTGACCTACCTTCTCGTGGTGCACTTTGTTAAGTAAATAACAAGTTATACAACTGTTATTTACGAACTGAAGGTCAGGGCACATTCATATCGTTTTGTTTAAAGGGCATGCCAGTTGTTTGTGGAGTTGTATATCGCAGAAGTCGTCAGAGACATGCTTTAAAAATGCTCATTGGGACACAGTTCCACAAAATAGAACTGTACAGGAGACTCAATGATAGAGTCCTCAATAGAACCTCTCCATGCAAAGCCGAGGGCAGGTCTGACTCGTTGCCTACTGTTCCGTACAGGAGATGGAACTTTGAGGAGTATATCATCCTGGACCTCTTTTTTATACGATATATCGTATAAAAAAGAGGTCCAGGTACACTGTTTTTGTGATATGCTTAAACAATTTTAGTTTTTTTTCTGTTTTATGTTATAGCAATTTTCAAATGTTATTACAGTCAACCTAGGCCAAAATTGGCCTTGGTAACATCATATCTGCTGTGAAGAATTCAGGAGATACAAAAACATTTTGTTACCTGTGTATATATATCATTAAATTTACTATGAAGCACCTTTCGGGAAATTGTGTGATTTATGTTACTTTTATTCATACCTCTTCCTCCGAAATTAAGAACATTTGAGAAGATTTTCAAAGTAATGTCATGAGCATAGAATAAATTGCTATACCCATGTAGCATTTTTACGTATTTTCCATACAAAATAAGATTTGAGGATGTATTTAAAAATCTAATTAAAAAGTTGTTTAGCTGATTCTCAACCAGGCAGATATAGCCTCCCTGCTTTCTGCTATCCTTGTCACTTTTTACAATGATTCCATTCTCTTCACCCAAAAAAACGCTTTTCCTGGATGCAATGTGTGATAGCTTGGTGAAGTGCATCCAACTCAATAATTGACATGATCTAGCATAATTTGTAGAATGCATATCTTACTTTTTATGACCATTGCTATTTAATGCACGCTTTTCAAATACCTTTTAGTTATGGGTTTCTGCCTATTTCAGTCTTGATTACTGCTGTATTAAAAAAGACAACACCCTGGGGGCGAGGTCTCTGCGCATTGGTATAACTGCCATAATAGTCAGGTAGCTGAGAGCATCGATTTACTGGAAAACTTTAGGACAATGTGAAATGCTGTTTAACGTGACGACCATGGACGTGTGATGTTGAAAAAAGTTACCGGCATTGAAAATTATATTTATTGTAGCCTATTGAGACTTTAATTTATAATGATGACGTCACACAATAGGAAAATAAATGAAAATCATCAATTTTATTTTTCAAGTACATGAAACGATAGATTTTGTGTTGGAAAGCAAAAGTTAAAAAAACAGTGAATGGTAATTCGCTACACAAAACGAACAAACACCCTGTAAAGCTTAGTTAATGACGTCACATGTCTTAACAATGTTACGCCGTACAAAAACCTAAAGCACTACTATACCTACAGACAAGAAATAATTACATGGCTAAAATTAATTTTATTTAGAAAGAATCGGATCCTTCGTCAGAAGAAGCAGAACTTTCTTCATAATTAACGTCAATGTTATCACAATCAACGCAATGACACAAGTCGGTGCAGTTTAAACTATGCGATATGCAAATACAAATTCTTGTTTTGCAGTTTGATTTTTTACAGTTGCAAGATATAAGTTGCAGAACTCCTTCTGGTGCTGGAGGACGAATCATCCATTCAATTTCCAAAATACCATCTTGAAGGATCCAACCATACCCGGTTGCGTTGGGAATTGACGCAGTGGCGTCGAGAGATCTCTTAATTATCGCCGTAACGTACGAAACACGTTTGCAGTGATACAATAGAGCGTCTCTAGTCGGAGGTAATCTTTCAGGTTCTGGCGCTCTATCTTTGGCGCAGAACTTTTCAAATCGAGCTTCGTCGGTATTATGGGACTTAAGACCGTATAATTGACATACAAATTTTTCCAGCATTTGAAACAGTGACACATCAAATGTGAAAGAATCACCCAGCAACTGAAATGTCCATTGGTACTCTTCGTTATTTTTCATCAGTTGGAACGATTTTTTTTTACCAATTCCGTGGAAAGCGCTAGTGTAGTCGTTTCCTGTGAAACAATGGATAGCAGGGAGTGCTAGGCAACAACCCTCGCCAATTTCGCTACGCATAGATGAAATATCAAGCACTTTTTTTTTCTCACCTACTCCAATTTCTACAAGTATCTTTAGCCGCAGCTGATTCTCGAAATACAGCGCATAAATCGGTATATCACTATCGACAGTGTGGATCAAGACTGATGAATAATTTTCTAATTGAGCATGCTTGGCACATAAAAAGACCTTTGTGTCGGCTTCCTCTTGATCTGTAGATAGTGATGTTTCTTCATCGCACGTCACCTGAAATGTGAAAGATGGTAATTACATGCATCAAACATTTTTGATATAGTTCATATGTATACAATTGGTTCCTGTTTGAAGCTGGATTATTATGCCGTTTGTAACATGCATAGAAATACCTGACAGTGACTCGGGATTTACGTCATTATTATCCCAAACAAATGTTACAAATTGTGATGGCTGAAGTGATGTTGGACAATACGATGCAAGTGTTTGCATCGCAACTGCATGATTAGCCAGAGACGTTTCTACGTGGTTGACTTCATCGTACGATATCACATGACCAAAACGATTAAGCCATTTTATCATATCCTTGGAACCCGTTTCACGTTTAGTACTTTCTCTTTCTTGCTGAGGCTCTTTTCGGTGTTATTTTATCTTCTTTTTCTTCATCAGAGCCGGTTTGGCTGCTCTGTTCTCGTTTTAATTCAAGACGACGCAACGTCTTTGAGTGCGTGTATTGATCATAACATTTTTGGTGGAATTTAAACGAAGAAATAGATTTGTTAGGATCATTCAACAGCTCGATGACTTTTTCATCTTCTTGTATGCGACTATAATGCAAAAAGTTATGTATAGGGCCTTATCAAAAGTTAAGTAAAAAATAAGTAGAAAAAATACCTTGCGCGTTCAACGTTTCTTATCGAAATATCAGTGAAGCTTCTTAAAAGAAGGATGTTGCTGTATCTTTCGATATGAATTATACAATTATCACTATTATTTTTCCTTTTTTTCTTTGGCGTTAATAGCAGTTTGCGAGACATGTTTTATACTCATCTACATTTCAAACTATTACCGGAAAGACTACTTTTCCCGCTTAAGTTACGCATTTTTTTAATGTACAGGTAGTAGGGGGGGGGGGGGGCTGTTTTCTTTTTACATAGACAGTTTTTTAATGACTTTTATCTAAAATTTGAAACTATTTGATAATTTATATGAAATAAATAAATAATTTTTACGTATTGGCATATTTTGGTTTTAATTTTTGTTTAAAATTAATTACTTTTGAGAAGTATACACCCCCTGAATATTTTTACGTTGGAATGCGTGTTTTCGATATCAAAATTCGAAATGCGTTAAATATGACGTCTTAAAGTAGTGTAAAAAGTTTGTAAGAATTATTTATTATTTGCATGATATTTGTCGAATGAAATAAACTTATGTGTCCGATAAAGATTTTTTTGTTTATTTTTATCTATAGTTTGATTTTATGTAGGTTAGAAATTGTCCTAAAGTATTGCATAGTTTTCCATTTATTTATGCTCTCAGCTACCTGACTATAAAGAGACACAAGATAAGTAGTATATAACAGACGGTCTGAACCAACCTGTGAATTTATCTACGGACCACCAACTAGTTTTATTTTTATATTTATGTACTTGGTCACGCATAGCTTCTGAAACCTTGTATTGTGCGCTGTTTCAATCAACGAATTCTGGGACGATTATTTGACCATACAAACCTCTCACATAGACAACAACATAAATATATAATATTTTCCTGCATGTGTTTTTGACTATGTCTAGGACAAGAAACTGTGATGTAATTTTCTTTGGGCTAATATACATTCAACAGAGCATATTTGACAACAGTAAAGTCTTGCTCTACTTTACTACACAATGTTTAAAAAACTAAAGTCTGTTTCCAAGAGACTGCTGTAGCTAGCTAGCCTAGCTCTAAAAAAACAACTGATCTTCTCCTCCAAGGCACAAAAAGTTAATAAAATCAACAATGATGCTTAACAACATCCTAAGTTTAGTATATAATTTTGATATATAGTTTTTGTTACCTGTGTGAAAACACGTTTGTTTTGTTTACATTTTCCCGACTTTCGCGCTAAATGTTCTCCTCAAGACCCCTATGGAATCAAAAGAACTATAACAATCTCAATTGGTCAGTTTTGTCATGTTTTTACTTGAATTTATACCAAGCGCAACATTTACAATTTACTATTCAGTCGTCATTATTCAACAGATACTTACTTTTTATATAAAGTAATTTTCTGGGTAAGAATTTAAACACAAGTTAATTTTATTGCCGCAAAATTTAAAAATAGATATATTTTGACACAAATAAGCGGTTTCGGGTCATTGTTATTTTTTAGTGTATATCTACCTTGCTCTGTCGACAGAATTTCTTGGAAATGGACCGTACTGTCCTAAGAATCTACACAGAACGGGACGTTTAAACTCATGCCCCAAGTTGGGCGGGAATGGTAAAATGTCTCGAATAAGCTATGCGCGTATTTACTTCAAGAAGGGCTAAAGCACCCAAAGTACGGTAGAGCAATTGTTACAAGACTTCGTATAAGTGTATTTGTGTGAAACCAAACACAGCTCACTAACTGGATTATAGAAGACAGACGAATATGAATGAGGAAAGGTGTCCACTAATAGCTTCAGGTGGCTTACATACCACAGGTATAACCTTAGAAGAGTATGGAAGGGCTATCCGTATCAAAGATAGTGCTTTTGCAGCCACGAATCACTTTATTCGTCAAAGTAGACCATTTTTTCCAAGAAGAAAATTGCGCGAATACTTTTACTTTAAGCGGATGAGATGGCTTATTGCTTTACTTTTTCTTGCTAATTTCCTCTGTTTTGACAGTCTTTACATGGCATTGGCAATGGATACTGTGAATCTACTTTTATTGTTCATATTCTTACAGCATCAAGTTGTTAACTGTTGCACCATGACCTATGTTCGAAGCCAACCTGTCATGGACAGCCAACAAGCATGGAATACGTTTTACAAGTTTTCAGTTCGTGAACTGCAGGGTGCTTTTTTACACATCTATGAAAGTGGCTTAGGATATGTAGCCCTCAGTGAACAAGAGGTACAAGTCCAGGTTTTTAACAAAGTGGCTGATATGTACATGAAACATGCACAATGCTACTCAATATGGTTTCTTTTGCTTATCATTTTCATGGCAAGCTACAGTGGCTTCTGGTCATATGCACATTGGGGTGAATGGAAACCATGTCAGCAATTTATACACTTTAGATAAATTGCCAATTTTTGCCTTTCGTACTACTTAATTTTATTTTAAAGCGTAAAATTTTAGCTAGATGTATAAAGAAAGTATATATATAAGAAAACACTTGATTTAGAATTTTTTTTAGCTTATTATTTCCAGTGATTTTCTTAAATGTCTTAATAATGGAGTCTTTGGAGGTTACTGTGTTGTGATTGCAGTAGTTGAAAATTTCAAATTGGTACCCCTCAGAATATTTTAAAACATACTAGTAAACTTATTTAAACATAGGAGACTGAAAATACAAAAAATAATAAATGTCCCTGGTAGAAAATAAGCTGAGTGATGAATGTGTGTTAAAATTTAATACACAGTGATATTGAATTTTTTCCATAAGTCTATGAGTCATCTGGTTAAATTTTCACAAAGTATATTCAGATTGTTAGTTGTAAGTTAATATATTTTCTTAAACTGAATTTACACGAAAAAAAGTGTTGCAGTAATAAAAAAGTTATTTTCATTTGAATGAGAGAACAACAAATAATTGAAATTACGACCCAGTGCTTCTTTTTCCCTTGCTGATGTCTGGATGGCAGGAAATAAGTAGCTCTAGTACTAACTATTAAAAATACCTATCAATCCTTTAAGCTAGGGAAAGAAATTATTGCAGAAAAAATTGACTGATGAACTTCTTTTTCTGACGCATATTTAGGCCCGGTGGAAACAACAAGTAATCCATCGTCTCTGCAGTGTTTCCCGTATGTCGTCATCTCGAACACGACACGCATATTTTCACGAGATTAAATTTTCGCAGAATTTACTTTAATGTCAGAAATTTTCGCGAGTCGCCCCATTGGCGAAATTTTTTGTATTTCCCGGGAATTAATTTTCGCGAGTTGATAGTTGAAAAAAATATTTTTTCGCTATTTTGAGGACAAAAATAGTCTAGAATTTTTTTTAAGGAAGCTTTTAGAATTGATTAACAAGCGCAGATCTTACCAAATAATTGAATGTTAAAAGGAAAGGATTTTTAAATACAAGATCAGTAAAAGGAAGAAAGTGTTTGCGGAAGAAAGTTTTGCGGTTTTTGCGGTTTTGGCTCGAATCGCAAAAGTTTATTCCCGCAAAATGTTGTGATATTAGTGAACCGCAAAAGTTTTTTCCCGCAAAATTTTCATAATTATCCCAACCGCTAAAGTTTTTTTCAAAACATTTTCCTTAATTATTAGAAGAGAAATTCCTCCGAATTCCTTTGAATAAATTCCTTTCTATATATTAATGGACTTTTTGTGATCTAATTCAGAAAGAAAGAAAAAATGTTTTTTTTAACACAAAAACAGTGAAAGGGAAGAAATTTTGGTACAAAGAAATATTTCAGAGAGGATTTACTTTGCCGAACTGACCCAACAAATTTTGTGCACAATTGTAGCTAGAACAAGCTATGTGATGGGACATTCCTACATTAACAGCTTTAACGATTCATTCTTTATTTCAGTCTTTTCGATACAGCATTTGTTTGAATCATAATCTGGTCTGTTAAGCTACTCCGAAAAATATTACTCACATTTGGCAAGCGCAAAAGTTTTTTCCCGCAAAAAGGATTAATTTTCACGAACCGCAAAAGTTAATTCCCGCAAAATGCAAAAATTTTGCAGTTCGGCCGAACCGCAAAACTTTCTTCCGCAAACACTTTCTTCCTTTAAAGTATTACAAACAATAAGAAGCTTTTCTTTCGTATAAAAGTTAGGGAGTAGTAGCATCAATTGTACTGTTTTATTCCTAAAACCTGCAAAATACAACACATGCAAATATTAGGCGCAAAAAGAACTGAAAATACAATTTTTAAGATTTCTTCAGATTTTTGAAAAATTTCGCGAATCATCGCAAAATGGATTTTTTTCGCGGGCATTTAATTTCGCGAATTTAGGGTCCATTCGCTAAATTCGCGAAAATTTCCTCCCGCGAAAATTTCTGACATAAAATAATTGCGCGACTTCGCGAATCAAATTTTTTTTCAGATTTCGCAAGAATTTCATTTTGCGAATAGAGAGTTGGTTATTATTTTGTGGTTCTAAACAATTGAACTAGATTGTTTTTAACTTTAAATCCTAGTCTGATATTCTTATTATTAAGCATGTATTTTAACTAAAAGGTGTGCAGCACAAGTTTATAGCTGTTATTCCCTAGGTTTCTTTTGGGTTTTTCTACATTAGGACGGAACCTAAAGGTCCTGGAAAACCTAGGGACGAAGCTGCGACTATTCAAAAAATTAAAGGCATTTCGTCCTTCATCAACATCAAAGTCGAATGCGCAAAAATGGTTAAATTTATGCAAACACAATGCCTTACTATTCTCTTGAATTTCGCGAATGATGGAATTGAAAGAAATTCGCGAGAACATATTTTCGCGAATGGCAACAGTGGCAATTGAAGCATTTCGCGAAGGGCACGAAAATTAGCACGAAAATTAGCGAAGTCGCGAAAATTTATATACGAAAATTTATATATTAAATCCATACGAATCTGGATTAACAGCAAAATTAAATCCATACGAATTTTAATCACAATCAAGCTGTCGTATGTTTTCCAGGAGTCTGCTAAATTACGTGACTTGTGTGCCTCAGTACGTGCCTTTATTTTTCATGCACATTTAGTGGCTAGACCTGTCTTGGGTCGCCCCTCCGTTTATTAATACTTATTATCACCTTGTTTAATAATCCGCTAAATGGTATTAACAAAACATCCTAAAATTGGTGCACAAACAACGTTTTAACAATGTGTTTTACTTGTCTAACAAGAAAGTAATATTTCACATTGGTCGTCTAAATAAAATTACATTTATTGATGTGATCATATATGTAAATATGTACATTCTTTCTTTTTTCCAAAACTTTATACGGGAAAAATATGACATAAATCCCACTCAATACTAAGAACGTAAAGCACTAAGGGACACATGGCACGTGGGCTCGCAAGGCACTTAAGTTAGCAAACCACTTTTGCTTATAATCTACATTCAATAAAAAACAATAAACGATTGTTTCATTTAATTTTTGTACACACACAAAACTAATTATTTACAGAAAGATATTTAACTGTTTTTTACTAGCGTATCTAAACTTGATAGAACTTGATCTGCAGTTTGGTCAGCTAATGGCACGCTCTTCTCAACACCATGCTCTATAAAATGATTAATAAAGATCAACAAAAATTTTTCCCCAAGAACATTTAAAGCAAAAAAGTTTAAAAAATAAGCACATACAGCTGCAGTTGAAATTCCAGACGTTCTTATTAAAAACATGAACATACACAGGAACAAAAAACTAATATATTGCATTCCTGGATAAATTCTTTCCCTAGCTTTCCCTGACAAAATGCAGGAAAAAATTCCCTGATTTTCCTTTTAAAACATAGCTTTTTCTCTGACTCAGGCTACGAACCCTGTAGTAATAATGAATAAAAATAAAAAGGTTAACTTGCCATATCTTGCTATCAGCCTTGGATGGACTCCACTACATTCCCGTATGAGAATCGGTAAAGATGGATTATTTCGCTTCATTTCAACATAATAATTTTCAATGAAGTTCCTGAAGTGTAAATCACATAATTCTACAGAATTAGATAACAAGAAGTTATGTACTTCGTAATCTGGAATTAAGGTAATAAACTTATTTTTTGTAAAACATCCATGTATCCACTGCATTCAGCATTTCTGTTTTGAGCTTTAAAATGACAATGAACAAACTTTTAAACATGGATTATCTTGATAACTTTTATTTGCGTAACACAACACCAACTAAATGTGACACTTTTAGTGGGTGTTGAATGTTATGCCTTATGATATATTATAAAAATCTCTCCTTCTGTAATTTGTCTTTTTGATTTTTTTCAAAGTCTAGGATGAGTATTGACCATCCTGAAAATTTGAAGATCTAAAAGTCACTAGAACTGGAAATAGGTACTTTAATTTCTTAAATTTATTGGGTTTTTTTTCTAGTCGCTATGGTTGACGATTTCCCTGATCATTTATTCCCGCCCAAGAAGCGGGCTGTCGCAAAATAATTTTTTTTGGTTGTAGGTAAACAGACAGCCTCGTCTTTGCCTTATGGCCACTAATTATGATAGTTAATGTTTATCATGCGCTCTTACATTTATTAAAATGTATTGCCAGGGTATTGCATAATTTTTGCCAAACTTCACACGGGGAGAGTGCCCAAAGTGACACTTTAAAGATAGTTAAAGAACTATGTAGATAAATAATTTTAAAGCATAAAAAGGGAAATTTCGAAAAAAAAATATACAGACAATACTTTCTCCATAAGAAAGCGACTAACTGTTGAAGTAAGGCAAAAGCAAGGTGAAGCTGTCTTCGAAAACAACATCAAGAGGTAGCTGGGTGTTGCAAATAAGCCTGGTTTGAGTAAGTTAAAACGTTTACTTCATAAAGAATAACAGAAACTTTGATCGTTTTATCATTAGTTGGAACTTTGTTGATATATTTATAAAAAGCATTTTCAATGGAAATGCAGCTACAAATTTTCTCCTTCATTAAATTTTGGGTGATGGATATGTATCTAGCAAGCATGTGATCCATTTTGCCATGCGTTTATGATTGTGTGAATCGTGAAATGGATTGCAATGGTGGCTCTGTAGCCATAGAAAAATTAAGGAGAGTTTGCTATTTCAGTAAAACATTTCAGCATGTTCTTTTGAGCCATATGACAATTTAAACAGAAAAAGTAAAAAATTATGATCTGGCTAACGTGATTTAAATAAAATGAACTTATTCGGACTTTCTTTTTTACTTTTCCAGCATGTTCTAATCTTTAGTTTTCAATAAAATTTTCAGGATTTTGTTTTCTCATCTATATATCTTTCAGTTTTTACAATAAAATAGGGACCTCTAAAAAATTTGCCAACAAGATGATTACACGCCTTAAATCCCTTATTTAAAATGTTAAAAGCAAAATATTCTAAAATTCACACACTTAAGCCGAAATTAGCATCTTTTTTTAGTGCCGAGAAGCAAGTATGTGTTACCACCTCCAATTCATTTAAACCAATAAAAAAATTGATGAAGGAAACATATGTTTTTACGCAGAAACTCCCTCGCCTAAGTATGCTGCTAGAAACACCACTGAATCAATGTTTCCACTGCTTATTTTTATTATATAAATGGATTCCAGCGGGACGTTATTTGTTTACTTTTCAGCAGTAAGCTCTTGGCACTGGCATTTGCATTGCAGGAAAAAAGATGGATTTAGTGAAGAGAGGTCTTTTTCTGTGGATTTCTTCTCACGGAAACATCGTTGAGGTTATAAACTATTATCGAGTGTAGATTGATGCCTTCTGATTTATTTGAATTCATTTAAAGTTCTAATAATGCCTTTGTGTGACGAATTGGACTGATAATTACTTTGCTTCACCTAGAGTCCCCATATTTTTCCTGCCACACAAATGCCAAGCTTACTGCTGAAAATGCAAATAATGGAATTCATCTATACATTTTAATATGGTTGCTTATACATAAATTTAACTACCTTGGCTTTAAGCATGCTATTTTATAAACCCTTTGTTAAATAAAGATGGTTTTATTTACAAAGCTAAATTTTAAGTTATTTCCCTTCTATACAAAACACACAATGCGACCAGGCCAGGGAATAAAACCTGTATATAAGCATTCAAATTTTAACACAGCATAGTTACGCTGTGATTGGCTTATTAAAGCTGTATTAGACGTTTAATTTGAAGGTAGCGTACTAATTATTACCAAAAGTTCTCCCTGATTTTTTAACCTAGATCTCAAAGAATATAGCTAGCTAGATAACTTAAATGACTTTTTATGTTAGCTATATGCCAAATAGATAGAGGGCCTTACCTAGTTCCAGTACTGGACGCAGATTTCTGACAAAGATGAAGTCTCAATTCTTTGACATGCTGGGAGATGTTTGCCAGCCGTGAAGCTTTCGACGCCATTTTCTTCATCGGCGTATGGTAGGACACTACCGCGCAGTTACGACCTCATGAAGAACTCCACACGATCCAAACGAAATTGGAGAGAAACCATTTCGAACTTCGCATAAGTTTGTCCTTTTTTTGCGAAATTTTGTGACGCGAAACTTTCCAAAATAAATGTGCGCGATGATTTATCTAGTGCAAAAATTCTAAATTGTTTATAATAACATCTAGTTTTAATGGAGGTAACTTCTTCAATAAAATTGGGAATGGAGTTTTTTATTCTCGCATACGTTTAAGCTAAGGGGGGCACGAGGAACATTTTCATGCGCGTGCTATGCAACACTGCTCCATTGCACGCGCATGAAAATAATTGCTCGTGTCCCATATCTGCTTTTTACTGCAATGGAGCAAAAAAATGTTGCATGGAGCAAAAATTTTGCTCCACAACTTCGGGGACAAAATAGATCTGAATCTATTTTGTGCCAGTGCTCCAGGGACAAAATTTGATGAATATTTTGTTGCATTGCAAATGTTGCTCGTGTCCCCACCTTCTTCAACATGTCCCGGGACAAAAATTATTGTTGCAGCACATTTGTGCCTCGTGTCCCCATATCATGCAACAAATATGTTGCAAAATCATTTGAGGCATAGTGTAATTGACCAATGAAAATGCAAGAAACTGTAAACATTGTTTTTCTTGAGAGGTCGAACATCAAGTGAAGAGAGAAGATAGGAGAGAAAGCAAAAATGTCGGAGGAAAAGAAAAAGCTGTGTGATGAGGAAAAGACAATTTTGATCAATTTTTATAAAGCAAATCCTGCGTTATGGGATAGCAGTGATGTTTATTACAAAAATAAAAACAAAAAAAAGCTATAAAGCAAGATATTGTTAATAAAATCAACAATGCATATAGCTCTGACAACCTCAAAAACTTTCCATTCTCTCCAATCATTTATGCTTCAGGAGGTAAAACGAAGTGCTGGAAGCGAAGTTCCATTAAGGAAATGGAAGTTTTATGAGCAGATGGAGCTTATCATAACTGATCTTACGAAAGAAAAGAAAAAATCACAATTTACATCCGAGGAAACAGAAGAGTTGAATGAAGCCTATTTTTCAAATCAAAACACTATTCTGCAGCAAATGAGAAGGGGCGTCACGAGAAACATTTTCATGCGCATGCTATGGGACATGTTGCATAGCACCCGCATGAAAATGTCCCTCGTGTCCCCTTACCTTTATTCTCGCACGCGTGTTTGTATGTTGATAATTATGGTATTTTAATGAGGAATATAAAGTGGATAATTTTAATTTTTGTATTACAAAGATGGTACTATGTAACGAAAAGCTTCATAAAGAACAAAATATTTTTATTATATACGTGTTTTATGTTACACGTTTTTTTTTTTATAAGAACACAAAAATCGGGGATAGCCTTCCAATGTTCTTAATTTTTATATATCATAGCCTAAAACTGTTCTTACAATGTTCTTAACCTTTTTTTATATCAATAATGATTTCAATGACATTGATCTGAAAATATATTGTAAAGTTTAAAACGTGACATAAAAGTTATGTTTATATATTATAGGATTATTTGTCTTAAGTCTTTTGTTAATTTTAAGAAAAAGAATGTATTTGTGATTTAATATTCTTCTTTTTTTCTGACCTTAATTTTTTTGTCCAATCGCGTCGAAGCCTTCATAATGTTCTTAACATGTTCTTAATTTTTGGGGTTTTGAAGCCTTCCGTTCTTATAAACTTTGTTCTTATAAAAAAAAACGTGTATTATTTGCTTTTGGCTATGGAGAAATGAAATCCGAAATCGTTGGTTTGTGAAAGTTTATCCACTGATGTTTTTATGAAAAGTCTGTTTTCTTTTCAATCTCTTTCCCAGGGCTTTTTGGGATATTTGGCTAGCGCCCTGCCTGCACGCATACCAAAAAGTAAAAAAGAGTTCTGGTGACGAGATTGTGTTTTTTTTAATGTTTTCACCCTCATCTACAGGGATTTTTTGCCTTTTTGATGTAAAAGACGTCGCCCCGTCTTCTCATATAAAAAAGGGAACAATCCCTTTGGGACGAGGGTGTTTACATTCGGTTCGAATCGTCAAATTTCGCTGGAAAACGTATGTGGTCTAAAACATTAATATGGCCACTTTATCTGGAACACCAGGATGTTGTTACACTGCTTATTTATAACCGCAGGTAAAAGTTCATTATCTAACCTCGACCTGAGGGCGCTTTTTCTTTTTCCGTATCAATCTCGGACGGCAAGAGCCCTGGGTACCACAGGTCCAAACTTATCACGAATAGCAAATGTTTATCTCGCAATCACTATCCATTTCAAGATATAGCGAAAGTTTTTCTCGCAAAAATTTTTCGCGAAAGTTTATCCAAAACATTTATTTCGTCAGTACATACTCTAACAGTTTCCAGTGGTACACAGCCTTTCTTCTTCACAATGTTTCTTTTCTCCCTTTTCATTTTGGCCAATATTACTCGGAAACATCTGTTGTTGGCCAACATGTTGTCTCAATTTGCTATAGCTGCCAACATATTGGCGAAAAAAAAATATTATAAAAATGTTGGCCAAGCTTTAATTTTTTAATAAATGTTGGCCAATATTGCTGCTCAATTTTGTATGTTTCTACGATTTGTTATACCCACCCTCAACATGTTGGCAAACATTTTAAATTTTCGAATTATTTTTTATTACACATTCGAATGTATAATGATGTATATGGGAGAAAACAAAGCAAATACCACTGACATTCTCAAAATGACCGGAGCTTCAACTGCTACGCGTGGTCCTTAACTGCTTCTATGTCTGGAAAACAAAAGTTGAAATGGGAAGATGAAGTTGTGGAGAGACTTATTCAGTTATATATTATATGAAGAACGCCCTTGTTAGAGATATCAAGGAGAAAGCACTCTGTGAAATAGAAGACGAGTTAGACATCGATTTAGGCACAATCCAAGCCAAATGGAAATCTCTAAGTGTACAGTACGGGAGGGAATTAAGCAGAGAAAACAAAACCAAGAGTGGCCAAGGCCAACCAAAGTACCCTGATTGAGGACCATTTCGTACTGTACGTTTCAGATCAGTTGAGAGGCCTCGACAAAAAGCGACGTCCTATTGCCAAATAAAAGATAAACGACTTTATCTTTGATCTAAAAGTGCAAGTGTTTGCTGGCGCTGGTTTCTCTGGTGTAAACAATCATCAATTTGATCATTGTCAACCTGTTCAACCTTTACATAACCCCTATGAGGTACAACAAGGATCATCGTACACTTCAATGCTTCAATACTACAATTAGAGTACTTTTGTATTGTAATTATTCTGAAACTTATAGTATAATAATATAACAAAACGTAATACAAGTATTCAATTAACGAAATAGAATTGTTTCTCATGCTTCTTCCCATTGCCAATCCACACTTTCTTCATTCATGAAATATACCGTAAATGTTTCTCGGATCACTTTCGCACTTCTAGGTGATTTCCTCTCTACTTGTGATGGCATCGTAACAGAAAAAATCCCAATCCAAAATTTGCCAGCTTCCATGTACTAATTGGCCATTTCCATCGATATAATCTATTGAACCAGGTGGAGTGTATACATTTTTACTATTTTTCCATAGAAAGTTGTGTATAACCAAATACTTTTCCGAAGACAAATTCAAGACCTGTTGAAAAATGCGCCATTTATTGGCCAGAATACCAAACAGATTCCCTGAGATATGTTCGGGATTTGGCTTCATCATGTAGGATTTGAGAGCAAACACATCATCTCCGAGAACACGTACGGTATCTTAATTCATCCGTAAGGCAGTGGCGTAGGTGCAGGAATTCTCATCTCATCATCCTTAATCTTTTTTCGTAAATTAGAACTATTCCACACATCCGAACGTTCATACGACTATTGCTGCTTATATCTACACAAATACACTCATAATCAGGCCCAGCAGTAGCCAAGAGAACGATAGAAAACGTGTTTTTGAAATTGAAATATTCAAATCCAGTATCTGAGGGAGGTCTTATTTGGATGTGTTTACCATCAATTGCCCATAAACAGTTTAAGAAATTCCATTCTGGATATATTCAGCCACTTTTGCAAATATAATTATATATTCCTTGGCGATGTAAGATACAATATATAATATAGCCCCTTCTGAGACACGAAATTGAAAACTTAAGGAATGAAAAGTTTCAGCTGTTGCGAGAAATCGAATGGTCAAAACCAATCTCTCTGCAGGGGTTACTACACGCTGTCGAAAAACGCCAGAGTTCTACAGTGTAATATAGGGCTCAATGAACTGTAGAATTTGCTTAAAGCATTCGAATTCCATTCTCATCATTTCTCTAAATGTTTTAGTATCCTTAACCATTCGCTCCTGCACGAGGTTGGCATAAAGTCCTTCTTTCTCCCTCCGTTGAATCCATTTTCTCGTAGGACTTCGCTTTCTATTCTCATCATTATCATCATCATCTAAAGCCAAGACCAATAATATAAATGCTGCAGCTTCTTTCTCCGCCATTTCAAAACAAAGAGCAATAAATGAAAATCTTGGTATGTTGGCTAAATGTTGGCCAGTGTTTTAAATGGTAGAGCAAATCGTATCAACATGTTGGCTAAAATGTTGTCTTGATTTGCGGCCGCCTAGCCTAGCCTTGCTCTTATTACTTCTTTCGTTGTTTTTACTCCGATGTTGAACGGCAATTTATGCAAAGACAACCCTTGCTAAGAACTTTGCACTTTTTAATGAGATAGGAATAAAAATTGCAGCTATTGCTGATATTAGCAACCATTAATTGAAAGCTGCTGCGAATACTGCCGGTGCTTGATCTTAAGCGAAAAGCGGGAATAACCCTAGAGATTTTAAATTGTTTTCACATATCTGGTGAGTTATTCTGAAGCTACAGTACATTTCTAGTATTTTAGGGTTTTATCTGCGTATTGCAGTAAATATCACCCAGTTTGCAGATATTTTTTTAATGGTGCTTGCGGAAGCTATAGGGGCGAAAGTCACGTACATGTAGAACAAAGGATAAAGATCAGGTAGATTTTCCCCAAACATTGGGAGTGCTTAAGTTTCTCTTTTAGACTACATAAATCAGAATATAGACCACATAAATGAGAATAATCGCTGTTCCAGTAAATAACGTCAATATTTTGTTTTCCTTGTAAAACTTTGCGATAATACTGATAAACTTTCGATGGGAGATAAGTGGGCGATAACCTATGTGGGCGATAACATGAGTTCTGCGCACTCCATAAGGTCTACGTTGTAATTTTACGGTTTAAACTGGCTTCATAATAACACTGATTTTTACTTCAGCCTATGTTCAACGAAACTTCCTGATACATCCTAGATAGCATGTTCATCTTATTGTTTACGCCGATATGCATTCCTGCTAACTAAAAATGCAGTATTAAACTTTCTACATTTTGATAACCTTTTTATCAATATATTGATTTGTGCCACGCTAAATACTATCTTGGTGCTTAAAATGAGAGATATCTTCACCATCAGTATCCTTCACCGGATTATCTAAGGATATAAAAAATAATCGCTCAAAAACCCATGGCCTCGCTAACAGCTGTTTTGAATCGTTAGCAGTTTTAAAAATGAGATAGGCATAGAATTGGATCCGTTGTAACAAACAATGCTAATATAAAAGTAGTGATTTTTAAAATTATTTATTATTTAGATTAAAGGACTTGCACGAGTTAAGTCTTCGCAGTGACTCTGCCATCAACGAATTTTACTATCCCCACTTATTTGCTGTACGTCCCGTATTGGTAATAAAACCGCAGTAGCCTTCCATGGCTGTATGGGATGTCACATATAAAACGTGTGGCCAGGAAGAGATCAAGCTGGATATCACATAATGAAATTGATGTTCTATCTGATATGCTGCCGAGTTTGAATAAATATATTTCAATATAACCCACGTTGTATATAGACTGAGAGGATAATCTCCGAATTGGTCGATTAAAGAATATATGCCTTATTAAAATTCAACAGACTATACAAAGAAACCTCATCTTGAATGAGATAAATCAATGATGATGTTTGGCTCTCGGATGAGACTGTTTTTTGTCGTAACATTTTGTCTATAGATGATGCTCATTTGATAGATAATGAAAGCTATAGAAAAGAGTAATATATGCCACCATAGTCTTCGAGGAATAACCTTGACGATGCACAAGATTGGATCTAGAAACATTTGTACATCTGCGAACGCTTGAAACTTAACTCTGCATTTTCTTAAATACAGGCGTTGTTGTCAGAAAAAAATTCTAATACGCATACCCAGATAAAAAACGCTGCGGCCTTGATAGAAAACAGCCTTGATGGAAGCAGCGTTTACATATTATTTTGACACTGGGACTCTTGTTTACTTATATGTCCACTTTGTGAAGTTTCTCCGTATGCCTAATTCCTCGAGGTAGAGTTTCGTTTAGTTGTTTCGCATTTTTTTATACACGCTTAAAATGGTTTACGTCGTTACATGGTCGGCAATCCCCAAACATGTAACGACATAATCCATTTTATTTTTAGAATTATGTGTCCGATTTCTTATCCATCGTCAGTTAAAATGATTTCAATACATCAGTGTTGTAAATCTGATAAATCGAGTTTGGACCCACTATCAATGTCTTGTCGCACGATTGCTCTACCGACTTCGTCATTGGTGCATCGTTTATACCTTTATATATAAACATATTCGATGCAAGAACGCCTTTAAAATCGGAAAGATTAGACGCTTAAAAATTTAATACCGTGAAAAGGGATTAATCGTACAGACGTCAACTTCGTCCCCAGGGCTTTTGACCTCATACTGTCGGTTCGCTTATCGTCTTGCTGTCAAATGTATAAAAAGAGACAACTTGTCGTGAGATCAAGGTTTTTCAGACGGATAAGCGCACGTGCACTTCTTGTGACGGTAGATATGGTGGATTTTCATTCAAACTGCTTTCACGTTCGCGCATGTCTTAAGGCTCCAAATTCCGGCGTAAAATGTTTATAATGCTTAAAAACGTTTCGAGCAGGAGGAAGAGAGAGGATGTGTCTGGTTGCCGTTTTCGAAGTACACTTTTCGAATTTTAAGTTATTCTTAAACAGTGCATGTTATTTTTGTTGTTTATGAAGAGAATTAAGCTTGCGTGTCCGTCAATTTTTAAATTAAATCTTCACGCTTAAATAAAAAAATGTCATTCTCACTCCTATCCTCAGATAAAAGATCTAGGTAGGCGGCTCCGCATTAGGAGAGTTAGCTGCATGCAACCTTCGACTTAGCGCCATTGTTAGCGTTTTTGAACCTTCTACTACAAAAGACTCAACCTTTTTGTATATATTGACGGCGAGACAAACTTCTTCGTTGATTTGTCAATATAATATTAAGCGCAGGAGCACGGTAGTTCACGGCCGGACATTCAGTCTGCGCATGCGCAAACTTTGTTTACGTTATTTTGAAATTCAATATGGCCCTTGACCGCGTGAGATTTTACTCTTTTTAACCCTGATCGATTTCGATAAATAAGCAAATTAAATGCACGCGAAAAATTGCTGACTCAGGCTTTGATTCACAACGCGGGACACTTCTTTCAAAAATTTTTGTTGTGGTGACCAGAAACGACTGGATGCAGATTTCTTGAGCAGTTGAAATCAAGGTATCATATTACCTGGAAAATCACATCAAAGCGAAAAATGCACTATATCTTTCTCCAGCCGGTTATGCCAACTTATTGAATAGTTTTATAGTGAAGCGGAGAGGTTAAGGAACTCAAATCCAGCTGCCTGAGTTATGGCCACTTTTTTTGTGGATGTAGTGAAATATCAAAAATGACCCTTTTTGACGCTCAAAATGGATACCATTTATCGCACTAGAAAGGTATGTAACTGTAAGTTTCTTTTGCATATATTATTTCAGTGTGCATAGGTGTAGCAGCCTAGTAAATAGCTCAATTCCCCCAGCCCCCATTGGTGCTTCCCAGCTGCAAACTTTAGAGAAAATCCAGTTGACGGTCCGACTCATTCTTGTGAGGACTTCAGGGCATAAACATGACATATTTTCATTGGTAACGCAATTAAGAATTGTTTTTTAATGCAGGTTGGCAAAAAGTTGATGTTTGCCTAGGCTGCCCTTAAAACTGTTTGTTTTCTGTAACTTAACTGACTTTAAAGATCATTTCACCAACCTTACAAATTTTACCGAAAAATGGCTTAAAATTTTTATTGATGTTGGATAAACATGGCTCTGGTAAAGAGATTTTTCAAGTTACTGAGACCAACATGCAAAATAAAGTCCCAGATCGTCTTATTTTTGTTGCATAGCAAACGTTTAAATGTACTTTCAGGAAAAAAATCCACACCTGGTGTATAGTTTTTGCTTTTTTATTTACAGTGAAATACACAAGAAGGATATGAAAAGACACGAACGAACATACAGAAAAGTGTTATCATAATTGGTGTCGACGTTTTGCTTTTTACTTTTGATGGACTTAACTTGATACTTGACGAGCATAAACATTCAGTGCTAAATTATGAGATGCAGCTTACAGTTTACTTTGGCTCAAACGATGTATATATTAAGTAGACTTTTGAAGCATAATATATAAAAAATTCATGCCCACAGTTTTTCAGTTGTATAACCACTTTCCGTGTGACGTAGTTGTTTTGATTTCATTTTGAGAACATTGGGCATGCACACACTTTTGTGTAGGTAAAAAAGCAGGACTCACACAGGGCAATATGGTTATTAATGAAGATTAAAGATTTTTTGGGTAGCATAAGATTCCAGAGGAACTGGAATTAAATTTTAATTATATTCTATTAATTCTTCTTAAAAATTTCACCAATTTTGAGCGAAAATTTCTCATTTGGATGGATTTCTTTGATTACTGTGGTCTGTTGTTTATATTTTCTGCCTACAGAAATGTGCAAAAAAAAACGCAAACTTTTTAACTTTTGTAAACATTGACAAGTCATCTATAAAGTTATAGATTATATAAAAATGTTTTGATGGCTTAGTTTGAGATTTGTCTATAATGTAAGGGAGCGTTCACATATTACGTAATCAAGTAGGGGAGGGGGGGGCATCGAAATTGCTTACGCTTGATTATGAGGGAGGGGGGAGGGGTAAAGTGGTTTGATGACATAAGCAAATCAAAAAAAATTAACAGCATATTTTATAATGAGTGTGAAAAATATCAACTATCTAAAGCGTTTCTATTCGCCATATTCTATATCTTGCATGTAAAATATAAAAGTAAAATATAAAACTGTAAATATTTAAAACCTTTGTAGGCTCTGGTAAGACAAACAGTGTTTGTTTTCATTCATAAACTAATTCTTTATGGATTTTTTTTTTTTTTTTGGGAGGGGGGAGTTTAAGTAGATGATGATGTAATTTTGGGAGGGGGTCAACCAAATGATCACGACTGATTACATGGGGGAGAGGGGAGTAAAAAATAGGCAAAAAATTGATTACGTAATATGTGAACGCTCCCTAATCACCAATTTTTTGGAAATTGGTGATTAGGGAGAAATAAAATAATGTTGTTGTTGTTGCATAGATCACGTTGAAATCACAAGTTTTACTACTGTACCGTAATGCTTCGAATAAACGCCCCCCCTCAAATAGACGCCCCTCCTTTTCAGTCATTTTTTAAATAAACGCCCCCTCGAATAGACGCCCCTCCCTCATAAGGGGCGTTTATTCGAGGCGATAGTAAAGGTATACTTACATACTTTTTTCCTAAATCTTAGGTTTAAGGTTGGAAATTTAGTTTTTCGCTTTTGAAGTTCATTCTCTAAAACATGTGAATATCTTTTATTTTCTGTTGTGAAGATATATATTATAGGTATCCTCAAAAACTGCAAAAGAGACGAAGTGTAAAAAATTTAATAAACGCCCCCTCTTTTAAACGCCCCCCTCGAATAGATACCCCCAAAAAATGTCAAAAAATTTAATAAACGCCCAGGGCGTTTATTCGAAGCATTACAGTATATGACTGGTTAATTTTTTAGTGCTTTAGCATCCCATCCCAATACGAGCACAGATTTATAAAATTTTAAATATATTGGTCCGTGTTGACATAAGCATTCATGTCAAGCCATATTTGTGCAACATTTAATCTGTGGTTTAGAAATGTGCTTGTGTTTTGTGATGCAGATTTTGCAACAAAAAATTATCACTCGGTTCTAGGGCGAAAAGAGTAACATATACAACACAATATTGGGACTGCAAGAATACAAGAAAGCTATAGATTTTGATTTCAAAATATAAATATTTTTCTATTTCCTTACAGTCACTCAGGAAAAATTATTCTCCCAATGGTACACTCAAAACAACAACGTTTTCGATTTTGTAAAAGTGCACCATCCTGATTCACGTTGTTTTTATAAAGAACACTCAACTTGAAGAAAGTTCTTAACTTTCTTAATTTAAAGCCTTAAAATGTTCTTAATTTTCCTTTCATTTTGCCATTTTTGAAGTTTAAAGGAGATTCTTGGTATTTACGAAGCCTTAAATATTTTTAGCATGTTCTAATGTTTTGTACCTCTAAAGCCATATGTTCTTATATGGTTTGTTCTTATAAAGAACGTGTCAGCAGTCTAATTGTTAGAAAATTTAGCTGCTTAATCAGGTCGGTTGTATTAGTTAACGTTTTTGTAATTGATTTCCTTCGTACGTTGTGGTGCTAGACTTAAGCCATTAATAGTTTCAATTGCAAAAGCTGTATAGTATCAAATTCCAAGTAAAAATAGGGAGATTTTCAGACACATACTAAACATTTGCCTAGTCTGGTGTTCCAACTTTTAGGGTTGATTTATATATATACTATAATTGTTAAAAAAACCTATTTTTTATCCTTGTGTTTATTCCTCTTTTCTTTTCGTGGTATTCCGATGGGATTTGTACACATTTCGGCAGGGATTTGTTGTGGGTCAGCCATTATGAATTGGGCTAGCTAATGCGAAAAAAGGTAAAATTGAGTAGTGTTATAAAAATGCCTGTAACTTTGTGTAAAAAAGTGGCCATTAGCAGAAACTTTCAGGAATGGTTGTTGATGGTTAGCTTTAACTATTTCAATTAATGTTTTGCCTGGTAAAACCGGCAGGGTTCGGATATTTCATGGCTAAATCTGAGAATTAGCTAGCTTTACTTATCGGAAGAGTAGGAACCTTTTTTAATGATTTTGTTTGGGTATTTCAAGTTATGTCAACAGTATATTCAATGTTCTTTACATTTGAATATGAAAATGTGTTATAATTGATGTTTTTCCTACAATTTCAGGGCATTTAAGTCGTGGTCGATTCCCGTAGCTAGCCAAAAATATCAAAGTTTGTTTATCGTAAATCCACGCATGCGCAGACTGAATGTCCGCACTCGCAGTGGGTTTGAATGAACGTGGAGAGAGGGTAGCAACACCACCCCGGAACCCCACCCGTCCGAGACTGCTGGGGCGGCTGGGCGGGCAGATGCTCTTCCGTTGCGATCAATAAAAATTAATACAGAATCACCAAAAGACATGTTTTGAACGAACGTCACAAGATTTTTTGAGTAATTTTTGACAAAATTATATTTGTACAACAAATCTAGCTATAGCTATATACCTTGTTTTGTAGTTTCACGACAGTAAGTATGTTGTAATCATAGAACGAATGTTTGGTGTTTTAGCTAACGTATAGGTAACGATATTATAGAGCAATTTCTCTAGGTAGCAATTGTTACAAGTATTTTAAATGGTATTCATTACATTTGCAAAATCAAGTTTTAAGACACAAAAATATCCTTGTTGTTGTTGTATCCATAAAAAGGGAAGTAAATCTGAGTGTGAGAGCTACTGACCCGTATGTCTTCTTTGCTTACCTCGAAAAAGGGTGCCATTACCTCAATATCCTTGACAAGCATGTTTAGCTAAGAGTGTGCGTGTAACAAACTGCTAAAGCAGACATCAGGGTTTCAAAAAAGGACGCTCTACAGAACTGCATTTGTTGAATATAACAGAACACTGGTATGACCGTAGGTGCAATGGTGGGAGTTGTGCTAAGCTTTTGTAGTGTATGCCATGTCACATTATACGTAAAAAATTGCAAGCTATTAGTGTGACTTGTAACTTGCTAAATTGGTGTGAAGATGACCTTCATATGACAGTACTAAATTCACAACTGTATCTCGTAGTGATTCAAGCCTTTGTCCCATAGACCAAGGAGTATATACCACAAAGTTCATTATTAGGAATAAGGTTCTATAACTTTCATGTTAATTGTTATGAAGCAACAACAAGGATAACAACATGCTATGTATATATAGAAGTATTTTTCTCTTGTTTCATGTTAATTACACTTGAGTTTGGGAAAAGGGAGATGATGTCAGGTTCGGTATCAGGTAGCCCCAAACCAGATGTGTGAATTCCATTATTACCTTAAGACTGGTTCTGGTTGTCAGAACATTCAACTTCTGGTTAAGTATTTCATGTTGTGGGAATAAATAATGTAACTGCTGATAGTGTGTTGCGTTTTCATGACCCTACACATTTTCTTGCTTTTGTTTGCTACTGCAATATGTACTTGTTTCCTACATCTATATTTCTTTTCTACACCTATTCACTTTGGATTGGCGCTTTTGGGAAAACCTATCTCACGATGCAACTGGATTTTATTAACAGTCTCAAAGGGTACTTTATACCCTTGGTATCCCTCCACAACCCAAGTTGCCTGTTTTGCCTGATATGCTTATTCTCATCTTCATTTAAATTCCAGTCACCATACCTCCTTTTGGGCTATTTGCCTTGTGGCTTTTTTATTGTTTCATAAGGCACATTTACTGCCTCATTCCAATGCCTTGTTTGATCCTAAATGACAATTTAGTAGGTCAGACTTACTGTATTCTAGTATATACAGGTATTTTATTATCAGTTCAAGAGAGCAAAACCAGTCAACTGTGGTCAACGTGTAGTTGCTGTTCCATTGGTGGCTCCTTCATCCCAGACTCCTCATTACATCCTGTTGCAGCTGTCCAGACTTTTTTTTTTACCTCTACAGCCTTCCCTAATAGTCAGGCTTTTGCTGGAGAGACTCCTCTACCCCTAAGCTTTGTGTTCACATATATAAGTTATTTATGTCTTGTATGAAGCAGGTATACTTTTAGATTTAGGCAGTCCTGCTTCTCTGTACGGGACACACTCATTTCAACATGGTGGTGCTACCTTTTGGTTAGAAACAGGGGTTTCACTTTTGCGGGATTGGAAATCTGATGCCATTATCTTTACCTACATATGCCTGTGACACAGCCCAACAGGTTATTGCATCATTAATTGCTATGGTTCTGAAGCAACAACATAAAACCAAACAACAACAATGACAGATAATGTTAGAAGTACAGTACAGTCTGAATGTAATCTACCGCGTACACGCTAATATCACACCTTTGCGTGGAGGACGGCAGTCGTTTGTCTTTTGTTATAATTAAATCCCTTAAGGGTTTTGCGAGTTTATATTTGCGTGTTAAAAAACAATGCGCTCGCGAAGAAATATCGGAGCAATTATATTTCTTGTAATAGCGAGATGCATTGTGTAAATGTATTGATAAGCTATTCCCTTAAGTATTAGCGTGAAGTATTTAAATAATAAAAATCTTTCGCGAAGTTTTATAATACATTGCGCGAGAATGTATTGTTGATTTAATTACTTAAAAAGATTCCAGCGCGTTTAATTTAAGAAACATACGAGAAGCATTGTTCACAACTATTAAATGCCGCTTTTCGTTTATAAACTTTTAAAATGTGATCTTAAAAAACATTTCTATCGCCGTTTTTCGTTCTTAAACTTTTAAAATGTGATCTTAAAAAACATTTCTATCGCCGCTTTTCGTTTTTAAACTTTTAAAATGCGATTTAAAAAAACATTTCTATCGCCGCTTTTCGTTTATAAACTTTTAAAATGTGATCTTAAAAAACATTTCTATCGCCGTTTTTCGTTCTTAAACTTTTAAAATGTGATCTTAAAAAACATTTCTATCGCCGCTTTTCGTTTTTAAACTTTCAAAATGCGATCTAAAAAAACATTTCTATCGCCGCTTTTCGTATTTAAACTTTTAAAATGCCATCTAAAAAAACATTTCTATCGCCGCTTTTCGTTTATAAACTTTTAAAATGCGATCTAAAAAAACATTTCTATTGCCGCTTTTCGTATTTAAACTTTTAAAATGCCATCTAAAAAAACATTTCTATCGCCGCTTTTCGTTTATAAACTTTTAAAATGCGATCTGAAAGAGCATTTCTATCGCCCCTATTCGTTCTTAAACTTTTAAAATGCGATTTAAAAAAACATTTCTATCGCCGCTTTTCGTTTATAAACTTTTAAAATGCGATCTAAAAAAACATTTCTATCGCCGCTTTTCTAATTTAAACTTTTAAAATACCATCTAAAAAAACATTTCTATCGCCGCTTTTCGTTTATAAACTTTTAAAATGCGATCTAAAAGAGCATTTCTATCGCCGCTATTCGTTTTTAAACTTTTAAAATGCAATATAAAAAAAATTTCTATCGCCGCTTTTCGTTTATAAACTTTTAAAATGCGATTTAAAAAAACATTTCTATTGCCGCTTTTCGTTTATAAACTTTTAAAATGCGATCTAAAAGAGCATTTCTATCGCCGCTTTTCGTTTATATACTTTTAAAATGCAATCTAAAAAAACATTTCTATCGCCGCTTTTCGTTTATAAACTTTTAAAATGCGATCTTAAAAAACATTTCTATCGCCGCTTTTCGTTTATAAACTTTTAAAGTGCGATCTAAAAAAACAATGTTGTTATTTATACATAAAGACCACGATTTTTATGTACTTATTGTATTTATTGTACGACCAAATTTTAAATATGGTTGGGCAAATGAGATGGCAAGGGTTTACATATACAATTTATATTTATCGAAGTAACTTTATATTAAAATACTATTTCTAATTCAACTCCGATAACTAATTTTATAATGTAACGCAAACAACTAAACTTTTATATTTAATTACTGCAATTAAAAATTTCAAATAGTTCGCGCAAAATAGATTGCTAAAATTGATCTTGCAACCTATTGTGATTTAAACAATCGATCGCGTGGGGTCATTGTTTATCAGCGAGGCAATTATTTTCTTAAAAAAACAAAAGCTATCGCGATGTTATTGTTCTGTGTAACTACTCATGCGAGTTTCGCGTACGCGGTAGATTACATTCAGACTGTACTGTATATTTCTCTTGTTTCATGTCATAACTACACCTGAGTTTGGGGAAAGGGGAGGGGATGTCAGGTTTGGTATCAGTGGGGCCCAAACCAGATGCGTGTGTTTCCATCCTTACCCTTAGTAAGACGTATCTCGTGGAAACGTCTGCGTATCTCATGGAAACGCTAACTCACCTGGGGTGTATCTCGTGGAAACACCTGCGTATCTCGTAGAAACGCAACCCTCTCAGCGAATCTCGTAGAAATGCCTACATCTCATTGACTCTTGTGGAATCACCCACATCTCAGCAAATCTTGTGGAAATCTTGTGAAAATGCCTACATCTCAGCGAATCTCGTGGAAACGCTAACTCACCTGGGGTGTATCTCGTGGAAACGCCTGCGTATCTCGTGGAAACGTAACCCTCTCAGCAAATCTCGTGGAAACTCGTACACTCAGCAAATCTCGTGGAAATGCCTACATCTCAGCAACTCGCTTGGAAATTGCCTACATCTTAGCGAATCTCGTGGAATTGCCCACACCTCAGCAAATCTTGTGGAAATGCCTACTACCTGCTATGGCGTATCTTGTGGAAACGCAACTCATTTGTTAGGGAAACAAACGCATCTTCATCCCATTTGGCTGACGAAGGAAGCCCGACATCCCCACTGGCGCGGGTCAACAGTGCTTCTACCTCTGGAAAAAAAACTTGGCAATCGCAAGTAGCCAAATTTGGATCACCAAGAAAACCTTGAGGCAAGAGCACTGGTGTGAGAGAGCGCGCGTCTTTGATGCCAATTGATGCCTCCATCTTGCGTTGTAGATCGTTACGTGTTGTAGTTCGTAGTATCGTTGCGTGTTGTAATTCGTTGTAGAAGAACCTTGTGGGCTACATCAATTGGTATCGTATGCACTCGTCATTGTCAGATGATGGGCCGATTATCAAGTTGACATGGGGTCGTGGTTGATTGTAGGATTAGTTAATATGGTGACAGTTGTGGACATTGATGTCAGTACATGAAGTGATTGATGTACATAAAAGAAAAAGAAAAAAATATATTAAAAGGGTGGGTGAGTGGGCAAATCAAACTATTAGCAAAATGTGATGAAGGAAACTAGTTGACTTTACCTGCTCCCATTTTATGGGTAGGCAAGGCAATCTTAGGGGCCTGGATCTACAACAGTATTGGTTAGTCACCTTGAGGGCCTGGGATAAGGAGCACCCTAGTGTTCATGCCCTGTGACCACCCTTTTCAGTAGTCTACCATTCTAGATTTGGAAGAACATTGGGCTTCTAAAGTATATCCTTCAATGATGCTAGTAGCCATCTTTGTTGACACTTGAATACTGAATGTAATCAAAGCCAAGCCTCTCAACAAGGTATAAGTACTTACTTCAGCAACCGCAATTAACCTGTGGTGAACTGTTGGTCCACCACCATCATTTTTATTAATTTTTTTTTCCATTTTTTCCCCTACATTTATTTCTTTTTCTACAGTTCACTTTGGATTGCTTCAACTATTGCCTAGTCTTATGCTATTCAATCGATTTTAGTCTTTTTATGCAGTTTTTGGTTTAGTTTTCTAAACAGTCTTCAACATTGGGAAGATGCACATTTGAGAAACTGAGTCTCGAAAAAATGAACGTTGTAGATATATGTGGGCTAGAAATCGCCCTGTTTTGTTTAAAGGCTAAACTAAATTAAGCCCCAAAACTTGAAAATATTTTAGCCTGGCAAAAATCCAAATTATTTCCCTGTTTATTACCTAAAGTAACCCTAAATTTTTTGATAGCAAAATATTTTTTCCATTTTTTTAACTGAATTTTTATTTATGTCCTTCTCTCCAAGCATAACCCATCAAAAAGCGCAGCACTGTTGAGAAGCAAATATTACTTGGGGCGAGGTTTCCTTCTCTTTTTTTTTGTTTTACCAAGGTTATGTTGTTATTAATCTTTTACAATTTCTTTCAAATTTTTTTAGAATTTTTTAAAATGCCTTTATTCTTTACTTAATTTATGCAAAAGTTTTAATTAAAAAAAGAGTGGAAAAAATCAACTAATCCAGTAATCTGATAAATTTTTTTTGTGTAGTGCACAATTTGTCCTCTTGTTAGTTTTTCCGTATTTAGACAGAACCTAAACAAATTTAGGTTCCGACTTTCAAACCCAACAAGTCCTGGGGTTGTCTAGTGGTTAGCTCCTTTAGGTCTTTTAATGGTAATGTTTTTTTAAAAAAATAGCAAATAAAATGGACTATTATTTTTATTTGTACTAATACTGATGTACCACGAACAAACTTTATTGCATAAAACACGAGTGAAACAATCCACAGAATCTTTCATCAACATAACAGGCGTTGCCCAAACGTGTGGAGGATGAATTATTTTGAAAAGACTTTCTACTATCTACTAAATTGGTGTTTTACGGTGTAAAAACTATTTTAAATGTTACAGGATTTAACGTAAAGTAGGATCCAGGGTTAGCATAACACTTTTTTAATGCGCAGTCACAGTTAATAAAAGAGATAAATAATCAATAGTCTCTTTTGACTTTTTAAAAACAAATTCCTGGAGGCGGGGAGGGGTTATCGGGGAAAATTAACGTCATATTTTTTCTAAATAAAAAGTAAGCAAAAAATTTTAGTTGGTAAAGACAAAATGTAGTCATTTTTTCTGACTAAAGTTTACCAACACTCACTTTTTGGTGAATGATTTTTGGGGAAATTATTAGACAATTTTTTTCAAAACTATTTGTGGTAAAAATTCTCCTTGTAACAAATTCAATTCCAAATGTAAACTGAAAATATTTGGCAAGAAAAAAAGTCTGTAAAAAATTTTTTGTCACTATTATTACAGTCACTTGGCCAAAATTTGTAAAATAGTAGAATAGCTGTATGTGTACAACCGCAGAGATTTCAGTGGCAATGATTTTATGTTGCAGTCATTTTTTTATTCTCAGTATTGGTTCCTCAACGTTGTTGCATTTTAACATTCAACAGATTATACTCTTACTCAGATGTTTTTATGTATTAGCCTATACTTTTATGAGCTTTTGTTTTTGTATTTCTCCAAGCTTGTAAGAGACTGTTTATTGTCATATGTTTGTAGTTTGTATTATATTATAGTCACTTTTGTAGAAGAACTGACATTGTGCATATATACATGACGTCTTATTGGTTGAGTTTAAAGTAAAAATAAAAAAAATAAAAAAATAAAGAAAAAAAAGAAAACAAGAAATTCCCTTATTAATCATTTCATCTAAAAATAAACAGCATATAAAAAGTATTATTACAGACCGTCTGTAACAACGACAGACAAAATTTTTTCTGATGTTTTTATAATTTCATTATCCATTTTTATCTTAACAATTAGTGTGTATAATAAATTGAATCACAGCAACACAGAGGGCATAGTTGCATATGCCTTATTATTATTATTTTTTTATTATTTTGAGTGGCCACCTGTTGCTTAAAAGTAGCTAAGATAAAAAAAGAAAACAAAAGAATATTATCATCCAAATCGTATTTTATTATTTTTCAATATTTTTAACAGCAATTTAAAATTATCACTAGGTTGTGAAATAAATGTCAATAACATCGAGAAATGATACCTGCCATACTGCTCTATTATCAGGAACAAATCATCTCAATATGCTCAATGTAATTGCAAAGATATAAATAGATTGGAGTAGCATTCAACACACACAAAAAAAACATTTTCCAGGATGTGTGAAAATCGTAATTGAGGGTGAAAGATTATGTGGGGTAAAAACCTGTAACCTTTTCTGTAGTTAACCAAAGGAAAGTGGCAAACTTACCTGTTTGGCAATCTTATACAACTGTACGCTAAGAGATTGCAGTGTATATTTTGTAATGTCAGAACGACTTGAAGAATAGAACAAACAAATTAGCATGGCGGGTATGCACGCATTAGCAAGCAAGCAAATGACTCTTGTCTTGTATTTATGGTATTTGCTAAATTGTCCTGCTAAAATCACCTAATTTTACACTGTTGTGTCAGCCTCAACCTTGGTGAGGCCCCATGGAATAACAAAGATCCCCAATGCCAATGCCGCTACATGCCATTGCAACTGCATGTTATTGCAACTGCATGCCATTATTCTTTATTTTATTGGGCATTACAATGCTGAACACATTCTCATTTCTGTGATTTTATTGATCAGAGGCCTCTTTAATATATGGGAATGAGAAATTACATCATAGTTTCTAGCCACAGCCTGCATGTGATTAGCACTATTGTTAAAAAGTTCACTAATTTTAGTCATCTTCACTCTGTTAGAATGTGTTTCCTGCCCAAGTTTCTGTTGTTGAGCAAAATAAATGAAGTATTTAGCGAATGAAGCGCATGATCAGTACACAGACCGTAACTGATTGCATGGAAACAACCAATAAAGAATACAAAAACATTTTTTCTGCCAAAGGACTGTCAACGTAAATTCTTAAATTTTAGATACCACTTAAGCAGTTATTTGCCAAGAAATTTGAATAAATAGTAATTTCAAGTATAATAATAATAATGAAATCGTTTGAATTGCAATTTTTGAGTTCTTTCTTCTGCTCTGAACACAATATTAAATGTAAAGACAAACCAGTAAATTAACCAATCTATGACAAAACTAAGCATAGAGAATGGAGTAAAAACATCATCCAACATTTGTTATGGTTCTAAACAATTTTGGTTCTACATCTTAGGTCCTAAAAAAAGTTATAAAACCTAGTATTCCAGTGGAACGTTGCAAGTCTTTTCAGAAACCTTTCTGGAAAGAATTTAATGACTGCTTGATTTTTAGACAGTTTTACAGAAGGTTCTTTTTAAAAATTTCATTTAGTGGGTGGGCGATGTAATTTTGGCTTAAACCCATAGCCTTTTAAATATTTGTCTAAATTTTACCCTGGGTGTTTATTTGAGCGTGGATGCTTATTTTAGAATGGTCGTTTATAGAATAGATTTGTTTTTGACTGATCCCTGCTATTTAAATATCTGTACACTTTTGAAAGTATAGGAGCGCCAGAAGAGGTCGATGATAATAATAGATATTTAGTTTAAAAAATATTTTCTTGTTTCAAACAAATATTCTTTAAATAATATTTGTATTTAGAAAAAAATGCCTAAGATTATAGGCAAAAATGGTACTTCAGTAAATGTAATATGTGCTGATTTAACAACGTTGGTATATTTACGTGATAGCGATACCTGGAAGTGTGAGTATAGTGACTGGGCATTCGGATTGTTTGCAATTTGTTCTGTGGTGGCACTACTCTTACCTATACTTCTCATCATCTATTGCTGCATCAAATACAATCACAAACATTCTAAATTACACCACGTACCAGAATACAGCAGACAAACATCTTACTCCTCTGTGTATCCTGAACAAAGTGGACGTGATCTTCACACATTCCCAGAAGATGTAAGTTAAACATTTTTAAATTATTGCAATCTTTATAAATGGCCATATTTTGTACTTGTGTAAAGTGGCTGTCAAAATCACTTTGTGTTAAGTATACACAGAAAAGCAATGCACAAAATATAAACAGTGAACAACTAGATCTTCCACAACTAACACTTTCTTTGAGCAATGATAGCTTAAAAGCTTTTACTTTTAAAAAGAGTTTTTCTTTTGTCAAAAGTGACAATATATTGTACAGTATGCATAACCTTCCTAGAACTATTGGACTTCCTTAAAAGCCATTGCTTAGCAGAGCCATGTTAAACAATTGTAAAGTAATAGCCAGTGATGTAATAGGCCAGCTATAACAGTGGAAACAAATATATAATATTGATGTTGCCTATTAACTGTTTTTTACTGATATTTGGTTTTCAACATATAGACAAACAAAAGACACTAAAACAAATTGTAAACCAAATATTAAAAAAAGCAAGAAAAATAGACAGAGTACAACAATTTTTTGTTGAGAAAAAAACAGCCTTAATGTCACAGTGTGGTTTACCTTGTAGTGCTACACGTGACCTTGTGACTCTCCTGCATTGCTTTCGTATATTTTTTTAAATCTCGATTGACTTTATACCAGAAGTATCCTAATATCCTTTGTATTTCTATTTTTTGTTACTGTACATCTTTCTTTTTATTTGCAGGAACTCGATGTACATCATCATCAACCAAAACGAATTGGAGGTAAGCATGCAGTTACAAGTTACTTTTTTGTCAAATCTTGGCACAGAGAGTAAAAATTAAAATATCTTTATTTAGGTAAATTATACTTTCCATATCCAGCGTATGGTACTTTTGATGAAGCATCACTTTTTGGCTCCACAAGTACTCTTTATCGGGATATCCCAACTACTCAACAAAATGCAATATCTACTGTACCTGTTCAGCAACAAGCACAATTGGTACCTCCTTTAGATCCTAATCAACCGTTTATATTGCAATTATCTAGCAGTGCTCCAATTGTGACTTCCATGCTCAGGGACACTAGACAATATTTACATGAAAGCCACAATTCAAATTCGAATTCGCAAGATAACAATTCTTTACATGGAATTAATAAAAACTCACACAACAGCTTAAATGATTTTAAAGAACACAATGACCAAGTCAATTCATTTGGTCCAAGTGTGCTGTCGACGTCATCCTCAACAGGCTCACCAATTTATATCAAGCATAAAGATGATGGCCTTCCACCTGCTTATACCACCGTGACCTCTGAAGATGGAAAACAAAATGTTGGTTTATTAGACCAAAGAACTAACCAAGGGACCAGCCTTAGTTCTACAAATTCTTCTTCTAGTTGTAATAGGACAGAAAAACCTTCGAGTACAGAAGGATATAACGCAACGTTAACCAGTGCTGCCAACGCAGTTGAATCTAATAATGCTGATGTTAGCAAACCTCTTATAGATTTAGGCCCTGAAACAACTACAGTAGATTCTAATATGAATAATGACTTAATAAATCACAAATCAGATGGAGTTAGTGCTAATATAAATGAAAATATACCAATACCAGTAAAAACAAGTGATCGTAATGATAGTCAAATAGATGAGTCGTTAAATAAAAGTGACTTAACAGACATTCCGGCTAATCCTGATCGATTGTTGGATGATTGTGAGAAGAACAGAATTTTATCAGCCACACCGAATAAAAATATGATTTCCAGACAGGTAAATATTTTGTTCAATTTAATAAGGCTACAGAACATAACGTTGAATTTCTCGCGAGATTAGTACATGCGAAATTATACAATTCAGTTGCTCGAATACGACTTTTGTTTGTGTAGGATTTTGATGACTATTTGGCTGATTGTGTATTGAAACTTCCAGAAGACCAACGTAACGGTACCTTTCTCATTCGAAATTCGACCACAACACCAAATTGCAAGGTATATTTTACAGCTGCTTCTTCTTAACAGTAATTCTTCACAAAAAGGTATTTGTCTGAGAATTATCCCTCTTTTTAGGTATTAACGTTGTATTGCAAATCGATAGAGAACAGTGCAAGTTTGTTTTATTTCAAGGTAATAAATTTGTGTAAGAGATATCATTTGTTTCAAAGTACTCACTTTATTCGTTAGCAGTAACTAAGTGCACTAAATACTTGCTACGAATATAGTAACGATATAAGTTACTCAAAGCAGATATCTTCATCGGTATATATGTCACATTTTCGCGTTCATTTTCTGCGGTCTCAATTTGACCTGCGCTTATTAATTGGGGGCATATGGTGGTGGTGTTGAAGGGAGGACATAAAGTGCCTGGATTATGTTATAAACAATTTATATTACTAACAGAAAATCAAAGTAGAATAGCAAAATATTGCTGAGAACGTTCCAAAACGCGATTTTAATAGGTAATGGTTTTTTTCCTCATTTTATAATTTCTGATGCAGTCAAACAAAATATGCTCACGTAAGCAAAAAAATAATTTACGAAAAATGATTTCTTTCTTTTTTCTTATACTACAATTGTATCTAGTTTTATGTCATAACTATGACTGTGTCAGAAGTTATGGACAGCAGGCACTTTGTGTTACCCCCATAGGGTTAAATGTTCAGAAAATGTAGAAAATGTAATATTTGAGTATCGACAAACTCTGAATTACAAGCACACAAGCTGCTATAAAGTATGTGGACATCTCAGTTCCAAAAATTTTCTAAGGAAAAATTTTTTTTGTGGAAAGAAAAGTGATGGAAAGTAATTTAGCAAAAATATTTAATTTTGGTGGGAATTTGATTTGCCCAATGTTGAAAAAAAAATTTGGCCGGGAATTTAATTTGCCGTAATTTTGTCGCAACCGTATTCTCTAAATGTTTCACAGTATAAACTGTTTATACGTCACATGTTTTCCCCTCACTTTTTTTTGTAAGCCCTCAGTTTCTGGGTTGTTATCAAATCGATTGTTACAATGGGTTAGGGTTAGGTAACCATCAAATTATTTTAATTTATTTAACTTTCAATTTATTTTTTGAACTGTCTCATGTGATTTTTAAAGTTGTTGAAAAATTAATGTACAGAGAAATTCACATCTTTATTTTAGATAACTTATACCGACAGTAACATGATGTATATCGAAAATACCGAAAAAAGGTTTTCCGCGCTGGACGATTTAATCGCATTTCACAAGTAATCATTTCATCGCTTATTTAATGTTCTGTCCTCTCTCTTTTTTTACCTGCTCACCTAGTTAATTTTTGCCCTCAGAAAGAGGCCAGTCATAAAACACTAAAAATAGAAACGCGTCACGGTATTGTCACTCAAATAATCATAAAATATGCATCGAATTGAAACATAAAAGTGGAGAAGGGTGTATAAGTTCAGACATTGCATGTTGCAAATGAAATACGAGAACTTGACAGTGTGATAACAATTTTGTACACTCACAAAAATAGAACAACTCGGGTTGTTTAATACTAAAATAAATAGTAATTTAATCCGAATGTTGATTAAGGCCGTATGTCATATGATGCTCGCATGCGTTTGAAACGTGATGGACAGATTATTTGATTTAATAGATATCGAAATATATCAATCTTTGGCGTCCATCGTATTTGTTTTTCAATCTAATTAATTCTCATGATTTGTTTTTATCGTTCTCGCGACCACACCACGAGTACCACTTGAACCACTTTCATTAATGATATTAACACACAACTTAGTTTCCATGTCGACTACAAATAAGTAGGAACATATCGTGGCAACTCTGAGAACGAAAGTGATAGTCACGATTTGAAATAAAAGGGACATTTCAGGACAACTTTCTGTTTCGAGGGGAAAACCATATCAACTTGTTTGTCATCTGTTTATTTTTATCAAAGTTGACTCCCTGTAACTCGAACTTCGGATAACTCGAACTTTCTCACCACTTTCTTGTGAAATCACGCACTAACACAAACTTCGATAACTCGAAAAATCATTATCTCGAACCATTTTACCCCGAGTTTGTTTTTTATATCTGGAAACATTTTTAGTCTCCCTCCCCGTGACTAATTGCTTAGGATTGCTCGAAATTTTTACTTTTAAATAAAATCGAAAGAGAAAGAGAAGTTAAATTTCTTTCGCTTTAATCATTTCTTGACGCAGACTCACAAATGTGTCTATCTGAATATGTTTAGTGTGTTAGAGACTCTTCATCTTGTTCATCTCCATAAAGTGAGATACCTGCACGCTAGGTTTAATTTTTTTACCCAAATGTGCCCCTAGTCTCTCAGAGTGTTGGGTATGTGAGAGAGTTCACTGTACAATATTTCCTTTTTAGGATGAATCGTTCCGTGCTTCCCTGTTTACTAGGCGATTGCTTGGGAAAAAATTTCTAAGATGGATCTTGACTTGCTTAAAGTACTCCGGAATAAACTTTGCAACAAATTTAGAAATGTTTGTTATTATTATTAACTTTGTTTTGTTTGATTTCCAAACATTTACAGATAGAGTTTATTATTTGGCTGAAATATTTTTTATTTGTAATCAACAGCACTCCACCGTCTTGTATGGTTTTTTATATTTTGAAATTTGTTAAGTTTTGTTTATATTTTTTTGAATAAATTGATATATATGAAAATAAATCAATCTTTTTTTATACAACTTTTTTCTTTTTTCTTCAGAACAAACTGAATACCTGTCCTGTCTGTTTTTTCTTATATTCCAATCGGAATTTTTTATGACTCAGCCATTTTTTTTTCTCGACGGTTGTGTCTGCTGAAGAGAAGTAGGTTAATTTTGGTTACTGCGGAACAAGTGAAAGTGACAAAATTACGTCATATGCTGTAATGTCAAACGTCACGAATTATTAAATGTGCATATCAAACTCGCTCGAAAAGCCTTTTTCAGTTCTTTCATATCGGAGACTGCACACTGTTTTTGCCTGCATCACAGCAGCTTGTTCAAAAGAATTCCATGGATGGAAACTGACCAGAAATGAATTCGAATGCAAAAAATGGTGTCATTTTTTCGAATTCAAATCAACATAATATCAATGGAAAATCTTTTTTTTCTGTCTCCATAATCAAACATGCAGGTCTTCCTTGTTCACAAAATCGAACAGAATTTTTAGTTGGTTATTTAAAGCAAAACTATTTTGTGATGGAAGCTTTTTAATCCGTGTTATAACTTTGTAATTACCCTTCTCAAACATTTTTGATTGACTTTAAAAACATATGAAATACCAACATCTTCCCCAGGATATCTTAGTCATACTCTCATATCTGGCGGAAAAAAAGAGTAACAAGTCCCGGGAACGAGGTTGATGAAATATTTTGTTCTTTATGACGGTTAATTTCATTTATTTGAATTTAATATTTGATAAGTAACTAATTGCTAACTAATCACATGGTAACTAATTGCTATGGTAGAATTGATTAAAGTTGTAAAGAATTTATTTGTTGCGCTCGACCGTTGTTGTTTTAAAATATCACAACAAACTTGTAGCAAAAATTTAATAAGGTATATAGGTACCGTAGGGGCGATAATTTTTGATAACAGTGTTTAAAAAAATTTAAATCTACCGAAAGGGTGTGGGTGAAGGCGAAAATAAATTGGCTGAATACAACCTCTTGCCTGAAATCATGGATAAAATAATGAAATAAGACAGCTAATCTCGAGTGCGCGAAAGTTTTTATCATAAATACAAAATGTCCTGAGGACGATGTTAGTAAATATGAAACTTTCTCAAGACAAGTTGAAAGGGTCAATGAGATGCAATTATTACATGTGCATGCATTCAATGACCGATTCCCAAGAAAGTGCTATTTTTTCTCAATTGGATTTCACTTTCAACTTATCACACTTCTCCCCCGCCCTTTAGCTGCAATCATGATTTGTAAACGTCACAAGTTTGAAAACGCAACAAGACCTCAGCAAAAATATTCTGTTGTTTTCTTTCCACCTTGTTTTAAAACAAAAAATATCATGGTTTTTTTTAAAAGCATTACATACAAAAAAAAACTGCCCGGGCTGGAATTTTTAAATACACTAAGCCTATAGTCACCAGACCTCTCGCAGTTTAAGTGCTCGCATAAAAAAGGTTAACACGCCTTTTAAAAAAAAATTATCTGATGTTATTATTTCAGTGTATTTATATCTTCTGGTGAAGAAAGATGTATAAATAAGGTCATTTCTTAAACGGAAAGTATTATTCCGGTATTAATCTATCAAACGAGTTTGCGGAAACCAGGATGAACTATAATGTATGTCGTCATAATAAACAAAACAAACATGGCTTCCTTGAAAGGAACATTTTTCTATGATGTCGGGAACAATCTTCCGTGACATACTTAACCTCTTTTCTCATGACTCATAGCTGATGAAACGATTTCATCATGTTTTAATGCAAACGCAATGTAATAATCCGCCTCTTAAACATCCTGCATAAAAATAGATCTGAAATTTCGCTGCACACGAAAAAGTTAAAAAAAGTTCCTGCTTGTCGAAATGAACAAATTTTTGTTCCATTTTTAAAAACTTTAGAACGCTTTTTATAAGCTTGAATGGGCATAACAAGTGCTATGAATTTGTAACGTAGACACGGTTGCATCGTTATAATGCTCAAAACAGCACAGTTAGAAATAACTATTTTACTGTGAGTAGAAGGAAATACATGCCAAAAGAATTACTTCTTGTGACCAATTTGTTCGCAAATATTTACACAAATATGCTGAAGTTTACTATTAATACCCAACATACAAGACCTAAATAACTGAGAACGAGTTTCTAGGGGTTGGGAAAAATAACATCCGTTTTGGTTTTTCATTTTATTTCTTTTTTGATATTTTTCAGTATTTTACATTTTTTGTTTGTATTTAAAAAGCTTTTATATGTTTTTTTTATTTCACACATAAGCAAAGATACTAATATACAACTGAGCAAATATTAAACTAGTAACATGCAATAGGTAGCAGTAAGTATACAAGGGTGCACCTTCGCTGTAAGTTTTCTTTGGTAATGTACAATATAAACCTCAACAAAAATTTCAAATTCAACTATCTACATTTTTTTTAAATTAATCTTAACTGTGTATAAAACACACGGTGACCATATACACTGTGTTTCTTTTATTGACATAAAAGAAATAATAAAAACTTGTTAGTAATATATAATATGTAATATAAAAAGTATATTCTCAAAAACATAAAAAGTATGTGATAATCAGCTCCTTAAAACTGTCTAACCATGACCCAGCATACAAGAACAAGGTCCTGAAAGTCACACAACAACAAACTGTAATAAAAACTTTAACAGTAAAACAAAGGCCTCAAGCAAACTTGTGTGGAATTATACACAGAATTGTATGAACAAAATTTTGCTGTAAGAGGTTATGCACTCAACGAAGGTAAAAGAAACAATAAAACAAAATCAACAAATTATTCAAACAGTAAAACCAACGAAATAAAAAATGAACAAAATAGATTTAGATTATTTGTGACACAACCATTATTTAAACTGGCATAGCTTTGATGGGACTTGTTAACAGTGTACAAACATCTTGCTTGAATTTACATTCAACACCGCAACTGGTTAATCTTCTTCGCTTCACCGGTGAAGGCATTTGCATTTCATCCAGAGAAATTTGACGTAACCTTTTTAATTCTTCATTAAAAAGATCAGATTCTACTGGTTTCTTGCACTCAATAGGACTTCCAATACCACTTAATGTTGTTTTTCTGTTGCCAAGTAGAAGAGATTGACAATGCCTCATAGCATCATTTTCAAAAGGATTTTCCACAATGGGAGAAAGAGGTGATCTCCTTTGGGCCAACACTGAATGACGTTTTGCAAATTTTTTTAATTTTGGGGCCCTTGGTTTCTTAAGTATACCAAACACAACAGTTTTAATCACATCTCTGCATTCTAATAGTTCTTGTACATCAATCTGGAAAGACAAAATAAGAAGTTTGATTTAATCTCTAAGAAGTATATAGATAAAATTAAAATTTGAACTACCAATTTTGTATTGTCTTAAAAACAAATGTGGAGGAGAACTATAATCTAACAACAATAAACTTAATAATAACAATTGGGTTGAGACTTTGAGTAAAAATATATCTCAGCTGATTATTTAAAAATAAAAAAATATGCATACAGTTTTGCAGTTTAACTTTGTTTTCAAATAAACATAGCATGCCATATAAACTATAAAGAAAACAAAATCTTACTTGTGCTAAACGAGAAACTTGTTCGATATACAGAAACCAACGAGATGTAATTTTTTCCAACGTACAACTAAGCAGGGCTAATGCTTTTAGGGAACCCTAAAAATGTAAAAAAAGGGAAATTAATATTATATATTAGTTAAACAATTAACAAGACTGAAGGTAAATGTAAAAAAAAACATACTTTATATTGCAATAAGCTAACAGTGCTGATGCAGTGTTGAGCTTGGTTTGCCAAATTCCTGTAAATACTGTAAGCCAAGGAGTCACTTCCAAACAATGTTTTGAAGTGTTGGGCACATGTATAACTGAAAAACTAAAGAAAAAAATCAAAGTTATTTTTCTGATAATTAAATTTTTTATTTTGGGGTGAAAAAGAGAATAACAAGCTGACTTACAATTTCAAGGAAAGTGAAAAGTGTAACATGATTTAAGTCCCAATTTGTTTTCTGAAGTATAATCTTTTCCATACGAGTGATATCATTACATGTAAATTGGTTTCCAGTGATATTAATGAAACTAGTTAAAGATGGTATGAATTCTTCTTCCTCCATAACTTTGACTGCAATGTAATACGCTGACAATGTGGCACACTTCAGGTACTTTCCACGTACCTTCACAAATCCTAGGAAACTATCTAGGATGTGCACAGACAAGGCAAAAGTTTCACATTGAAATCCACACTCTTGGTTAAGTTTTATTAACCATCGCACATTTTCTTTCCATTCCTCTGCATCTTGAATGTTGTTCTATTAGAAATAAAGACACTTATAAAAATGCATATAAACTTGAGCATATAAAAAATAGTACATAGCAAATACTGAATAAATTTACTTACAAGTTTAAGCCAGTCGAAGATTTTTAAATCTTTTTCTTCTGCCAATTTAACTTTCAACTGGCGTTCAAGATGAGAAGGATCGCGACAAAGTTTATCGAGCATATTGTAAAACCTCTGAAATCATCACCAAACAACTTCTGGGGGGTTTATGGCCCTTTTCCCCGCAAAAATAGAAGTTCTACAGTTGGAGTAAAATTTAGTTCTTTGTTGCCAGATGTTCTTGAAAAGATTTTTTTAAGGATGGAAATAAATTTTTGTTTTGATGAAATCGAGAACACAACTATGATTTAACTTTCTAGCTTGGCGCGCTGTGATTTATTTTAACAAAACTCTTAGTATATCTGTACAGGGAAATTGAATCGCCTGCTCTGAACTAACCAATCAAATGTACCGAATTTCTTATATAATTTTCGAGTTAATTTACGAGCCGCGTCTTTTTAACTCGCCTTTTTAAAAATTTAAATTGCATAAATCCTGTTCCATGAATCAAACAGTCTTCTTATTTGCTCCTTTAATAAAGTATTTGCTGAAAAAACCAAATACTTATTTTCCTCAAAAATTTTTCGCTTTGTTTATATTTTGATCTAGAAATCTTGCACACTTGTGCATTTACCAAAAGCGGGACGTGTCAAAGTACCCTGTACATAGCAAGAAAATGGACGGCGGTAAACTCGCACGGCGTCAAAACTTGACCGTGTGTTTCTGATAAAAAGGTTCTAGCAGAGTGGAAATGATATTTTCTATGTTATAGCCTTAATAAAAGGTTGTTCGGCAAGTCCTTTAGACATTTTTTATAATCTCTTTCCATTTTCAAGTTATTCAAGGTTTAAATATTTACTATGCTTAAAAGTTTTGATGTGTTATTTTGCAAGTATTTCAAATATGAATTTATGCTTACATCTGACCTAGGGCAATAGGTTAGCCAGCTAAATATCTTAAGAAGAATAGATTTTCAAAAATTTAAAGCGAAGTCAGGTAAACAACGTTTTTGTTAAAATATTTTCAATGGCTTGTAAAGTCTTTAAATGCAGAATAACAATCTTAGTTTGGTGATTTTCCAAGAATATATTATATAGACTTTAAAGTTGAAAAACTCTGAGGATTGATAACACACTGCTATTTCATTCTTTATGCAAAATGGTAATTTGAAGATCACCTTGAGTTTTTCTACTTCGAATAATGAAGGAGGTATGATTTGTTCGTCATTTAATGACTCAAAATCATTAATTTAAGCATCAATAAAACTGCTCAAATAACCTGCGCCTAAATATTTCAATCTTATTCTCTTGAGTTCAGTGTCAAAACAACTTCTAATTCTAAAAAATCTGTTCATATCACCCTTAAAGCTTACCTCCCACTTAAAAAAAATTATCGAAAATCAACCCTAAGTATTGTACTAATTAAAAAAATATTATTTTGTGGTTAAAGTTGCAATTATTAGCTAGAGGAAGAAGCGTTGTGCCAGTCACCATTGTGTGTCCTAAATGTAAACAAATTTCTTCGTAGGAAAGCTTGGGACGTCAACTCCTGGAAGGATTTTTTATATTATATACAAAGCAGTTTTATATAGACCAAGCAGTTGTTTTTTTCATATATTTGTAATAGATATTGATAATGATCTTGTTACAGGTATATACTGAAGATGAGTAATAAAACTGGCTTTGCTACTTCCCCCACAAAATAGGTGTGGGCTTTCAGTTTTAGTAAAAAAATCTGCAAAAGTGTAGAAAATGTATAGAAATTCCCACATATACAAAGTTTTTGTTGTTTACAGTTTGACTGTGCAAGTGTTTTTTATTTGGAAGGTCAGTAAAAACCTTTCTTCTATGACTAGACTATTGGCAGCATTGATTATCACAACCACATGACTAAAAACACACAAAGGACGGGTGCAAGCTTAAAACATACTGGCCATATTTGCGAAATGGGCTGGATGCACCTAAACTTAAAATTCACACAACCTTGTCCCAGAGGCCCATTGTCTTTTTTGATAGGAGGATGAAACATGTACTTGACACAAAAAAAACAAATAAAAGTAAATTAATATAAGAAAGGAAAAAAACAACAATTATTCATTTCATCCTCAATAGGAAAGAAGTGCTCCTTTCATATTGAGCATGAAATGAATATGCCCTGTAATTAAAGTTAAAATTCACGCAAACATGCAAAGGTTCTGATGGACGGTATGACAAAGAGGAAGTAGTGCAGGGACTGATCCAAGTCAATTTGGACATCGGTATACTGATTTTGCGGACATCTAATTTGGGCGCTCGAAAAAAAAAACTATGTTCTATACTAAAAAAGAAGACGATGCATATGCTTAAGGCTTGTATTTTAGTTGTCCAATTTTTGTAAATACTCGCAATGCCCTACAACTCGAAATCATTGTTATCACAAATACAACAGACACGCGCGATCAAAACAACAAAACCATCTACATAGATACCATTTTGAAGTCTGTTTATTTTATGTAACCGGAATGACATGCAAAGAAATTTTTTTTCAAAAAAAAATCACAACACTGTTTTTCCCGAGAAAAAAAAAAATATTCGTTTTCAAAGTGAAATATTGCATTATTTTTGAAGTTGTCTACGATCTCATCTATTGTTCATCGGTGAATGTTGGTGACCATCATTTATAAATTTTTTATTTTCACTGGGAAATATCAACAGTTTTATAGAGTCGTTTTGAGTTTCTAATTTCCAGGTAAGGTTGTTTTAGCCAATCTAGAGACCCCCTGCAAAGTCTCCAAAAAAATAATCAACACCCAAAATAACTTTCTGGAAGTGTGCATAGCAAAATAGTAGGTCGCAAATTCATGCATCTTACAAATATAGTAGAGAAGCCCTTAATGTAAAACTGAATACCAGAATTTGCACCCTATGCTCAAATGCAAGCGTTGATCAAAACATCTGGGGAAAAGTGTTTATCTTATATATTAAAACTTGTTTTGGAAGAGTATTGACTCTGTTAATGAGTCCACATAAGTCGTTGTTTCTTACCCGTTGGAAAGCTAAAAAATGCTTTCTAGCGCTCCTATTATTTTTATTGCAAAGAAATATTTGCGTTGTTATTTCAAATTTTACTTACTAAATGTTAAAGGGGGAACTAAACACAAAAATTATTTTTTGATATATTGTCAAAAATAGGTGATATATTTAAAAAATAAAGTAGTGACCTTAATTATGTCTCTTTTAACCTAAATATCAGCAATTTCTTCGCCAGTGATATGCTTTTTTTCAACAAGCTGCGTAAAAACAAGAAAACTAGATCTAGTAACAAAAATGACGTTTCAAAGTGCAACACTCAGCAACCCGCATCAAAAGCACCCCTAGAGAGAGAAGACATTGAGCGAGTTTGGTAAGAAACCTAATACGATTTGTTATTTATAATATGATATATAGTCAATAAGGCCCATGGAAAAATCCACTCAGGCATATAGGAAAAATAGAAAAGAGCAATATTTACATTTTTATGAATTCAGCATACATAAAATTATTCTTAGAATTTTGGCATCTATTGTGAAGAGCTTGAAACTCTGATAATGTATATAAACATGTACATTTAATGAACAGATAAGGAGATATATATGTTAAAAATTTTTGCTAATGTAGGCAATGTCTCCCCAAAGTACAAAATTTTTTTTTAAGAAATTTGTATACCCATTGCCTTCATCGTATAGATCTGGAAATGCTGATCAAGAAAATGTATAGGATCATGTTCTTTGGACAAACAGTTGCAGAGATATTGAGGTTTAAACGTTCTTTGATTACGTCATCAATCCGTCCAATCCAAAAAGGATTTGGGGAACCAGTTCTGGGAAACTTACCCAATTTGCTCTCAGGGTGTCCCTAGTTACCTGCGCAGTAAAAAATGACTGACGTCACCACCTTGTTTCCAAGATATTTGGCCTCAAAAGTTTTAAGTGCTTTTAATATTACATATTTAAAGTTAAAAATTTAAAATACATATTTAAAGTGGCTAGCCCAGAAAATCACAACAACCTATAGTTAGTGGATTGTTTCCACTCGGGGCCACAGACAGACACCGTCTCTTTATTATTATAAGAGATATATTTTATAAATATGAACCAAAATAATTACGATTCAAATTGTTCGTCGAGCGATAGCGAATATTTGTCATAGTTTTCCTTACTGCAACTTTATCAGTTTGAGTCAGTATTTTTGTTGGATGAACAAAAAAAATGTTTTTACTATCAATGACACTGATAGAAACGAGGAGGAAGCATCCAGGATTGGGCACATATAGACTGGTGCCATTGTAATTAAGGTTCTGAACCAATGCACACAAAAGCAGAAAGTTTATGCTGTCACAATACCAACGAAATTCCGGAGGAACTTTTGAAGGTAAATTTAAAAACACATTAATGAAACTAAATTTAAAAAGTAAATGCTTTTTTATCAAAAATAAATCTTCCTCATTTGTCAAAAAAAAACATGATAACTATGTGTAACTATAAAAATGTATTTCTCAAACGGTCAAGCAGTCTTCAAAAAATGTTGGGCATTTTAAAATTATTTTTGATGCATTGTCACTTCCCTGTTGATAACCAGTTTATATTCGCAAAATGTTTACAACATTTGAATATTAAATGAAAAACAATTTAGGGGGTAATAAAAACATTTTTTTCCTCTAGGAAAGAAGTGTATCATCAAAACTGTATTTCAAAACTTGGTGCCCATACAAACAGTATTAAAAATGTGTTGTGCGTTTGTTTGATGTTAGAGACGTCAATGACATTTGTTCACCCATTAGTTCACTCTAGCAAAATAATATTCCATTGTTTACCCTTTGTCAAAAATTAGATAACTATTCGCGAAAAACTAAAAAGCAAAACTATGCATTGTGAGTTTTGAGAGAAGATAATCATAACTTGGCATATTCAGCATAAAATATAATTGAATTGCTAGTATTAAAGCTATATTTTATCAAAATTATTAACCATTACAAAAATTACATTACATAGAATTGTACTTTTTTCCCTTTGCAATGTAACAAACCGTGTTTTTCCCAGTATTTTATTTATGAAATTAGGGGTTGAGGTTTCTAGTTTTATTTTGAGGTGATGAAGTTCGTATTTATGCTACTTTGAAGTCATATGAAACAATAAGATTACTTGAATTCGATTTCTTATGGTAGTAGAAACAATATATCAAAAAATAATTTGTGTGTTTAGTTTCCCTTTTAAATTACTAATTCTCAAAATATATACCTTTTGGGAAAAAGTGGGAGTTGAGCTTTAATAATTTTTCTTTTTTTAAAGTAAGTGTTGTTGTCTAGTTTGGCCAACATAGCATGCATTTTAGCATGGACAATTAATATAATAAATGACTTTATTCCTCAAAGATACATCAACAGACGGCTTTCAGGATAGTGGCACCAATTTCTTAACATTTTTTTACGATTTTTCTGACCCTTTTTTACAGTTGGTATGAACATCATTTTCTTGCAGAAAAAAAAAGTAAAAAAAATAAAGGAATATTTTTTTTACTTTTTTTTTCTGTTTTTTTTCTCCTTTTGTAACTATTGAATCGATGGTTCTCTTGATTATAAGGTCAAAGAAGACAGTGGATATTGGTTATTTTGTAGAATCAGCCTAGCTTTAGATAAGCTATTATGGAAATGTTGTCAGTTGTTGCATGCTCTATGAATTAGATGTATTAAACAACTGATTTCTTGTACTGGGGTGGGAAAGCATGGAAATTCATAGTTAATTCCGTGTCAGTTTTCTTTGTAAACCCAGTTGAACTAAAAGAAGTGCCTGATTGTGCAATTTTCATATCTAAGAGCACAATCTGTTGATATTGCGATTTGTGTTAATTCTGTTGTTATCTTTCAGTAACCAATACAATAGTATTAGAGACTGGTGAAGCCTTCAAGTTACCTCATCAAGGTAAGAATCATTTAACAATGGTAGCAGAGTTAAAAGGTACAGATCAACTGGCCTGGTACTTATGATAATTGTGCGAGTGACATTTGAGTTGAAAGAAAGCAATTGAGGGCACACACCCGGATGTGTTCCTTGAGGTAAGAGAGATAACTTTCCCTTTCGTTGGCTATTTGTTGACACGTGTGTGTGAACAATGGCAACAACAACATTGAAGGCTCCACCAGCGTTTAAAGAGGATGATGACTATAGCAGTTGGAAGAACGATTTGGAGATCTGGCAGATGTTTACAGAACTACCAAAGAAAAAGCAAGGTCCAGCTGTGTACCTCTCACTGACTGGTCGGGCACGGGAGGCAGTACGCGACCTGACACCTGCAGAAATGGGATCAGATGATGGTTTGGACAAGATTATATCTAAGCTAGATTCAATATATTTGAAAGATGAAAGCACAAGAGCATTTATTGCTTTTAAAGGGTTTTATGACTATAAGAGGAATAGTGGAGACAAATTTCCTGATTTTATTGTGCAGTTTGAGAAGCTCTACAATAAGATATCCAAATATGATATGGCATTGCCTGAAGCTGTCAGGGCATATTTTCTTCTCACAGCTGCGAATATGTCTGAAGAAAATGAAAAACTGGCTCGTACAACTTGTGCAGAACTCAAGTATAAGAATATGAAGGACACAATCATGAAGATATTTGGAGAACTGAACACAGCAGAAGACGCTGCACATTTGGGAGCTCTTCCTGTGAAACAGGAATGCTTATATGGAAATCTTCATGCTGATACCAAGGACAGCTTGTCAAGGAATACACGTTCAAGAATGAATCCTGTTGATAAGGATGGGAAACTCATGAGGTGCCATGAATGTGACTCAACAAGACATTTTGCTAATAAATGTCCTCATAGAAATCAAGAGCAAAGAGGTTTCAGATCACGGAACAATAGACCTACAGAAAAGAAACAAGATGTAAATGAGATCCATATCACCCTTTTTGCAGCCTCTCCAGACCAAAGTCAATATTGTCTTGTTGGAGAATCCTTTGGTAGAGGTGTCTTTTATTCTGGCTGTACAAAGACAGTGGCTGGGGAGAAATGGATGGATGAATATCTTGCGACTCTCTCTGAATCAGATAAAAATGCTGTAGTTTCAAATAGTACTGATTCTATATATAGATTTGGTGATGGAAAGGAAGTGAAAGCTACAAGAAATCTAATAATACCAGTTATTCTAGGTGGCAACAAGTATAAATTGTCTGTTGACATAGTAGAGATTGAAATACCACTACTGATTAGTCGTAGTACCATGAAGTCTCTCAGTATGAAGTTAGATTTTACCAGTGACTTGGCCCTTATTGGGAAGGAAAGAATTGACTTAATATGTACCACAACAGGACACTATTGTCTTCCACTAACACATTGTGATCTTGATGCTCAAAAAGGAATGGAAATCATTCTACATGGAGAAAATTTGAAAAATATTAGTAAGACAGAGAAAATGAAGAAAGCTATGAAACTGCACTGCCAATTCGCTCATGCTGGCAAAGATAAGCTACTCAAACTTGTAAAGGATAGTAATTTGTATGACAAGGAATTTTTGTCATGCATCGAAGAATGTTGCAATGATTGTGAAATATGTCACAAATATAAAAGGCCATACAGTAGACCAGTTGTGGGTATACCTCTGGCAAACGCTTTTAATCAAGTAATATGTATGGATTTAAGGTTTATGAACATAATAAACAACACATCTTACATATCATTGATGCTGCAACTCGTTACTCTGCTGGATGTCTTATCAAATCGAAACATAAAGATGTCATTGTCAGTAGAGTGTTTAGATTTTGGATTGCATACTTCGGATCACCAAGTGCAATCTTGACTCACAATGGTGGTGAATTTTCGAATGAGGTTTTACAAGAAATGAATGAAAAGCTCAATATTGAGACAAAAACAACAGCAGGCGAATCTCCTTTCAGCAATGGTATTGTGGAAAGACATAATAAAATTCTGGCAGAGACCATGTTCAAGACAATTGAAGATACGAAGTGTGAACCAGACGTAGCACTAGCATGGGCCCTCAGCGCAAAGAATTCTTTACAGAATCATGGTGGCTACAGCCCAAACCAATTGGTATTTGGCCATAATGTGAACACACCCACTATTCTGACAGATCATTTACCAGCATTGGAGCCAACTGCGTCAAGTGAAATAGTGAGAAAAAATCTATCTGCTCTGCATAAGGCAAGGGAGAATTTCATTAAAGCAGAATCCAGTGAGAGAATTAAAAGAGCGCTGAGACATAATGTTAGAACATATTCTGATGAGACGTATTTGAATGGGGAAAAAGTCTTCTACAAGCGCAAAAACACCAAGGGTTGGAAAGGTCCAGGTGTGGTTTTGGGACAAGATGGTCAAATGGTGCTTGTCAGACATGGTGGTAACTTTTACCGAGTGCATCCCTGTCAGTTGATGAAACATAGCCAAAATTATAAAGTTAGTGAATTCAAGTCAGATCATGTCAAGAGGAAGGAAGGCCATTTGAATGAGTTGCGTGATATGAACGATAGCGTCAATGATTGTGATAATGATGATGATGATGGTGATGATTATGATAATGATGATGATGATGATGATGATGATGATGATGATGATGATGATGATGATGACACAGCTGATAAGAATGTGATAGATGTTTATGATGATTCTGAAGATGTGGAGCAATATCATCAAGAACAAGCTAGAAATGTAGACGAAAATGACCAAGAAGATTCTGGCACAAGTGAAAATGAAGTTGAGGAAAACAGGGATACTCATAAAAATAATGAAACTGAAGAAGACGAAGGTAATGGTTGTACAAGTGACATTTTCAGAAGACCATCTACAGAATCCAAGAAAGTTGAATCGAAACCAAAAGCAAAATCATACATCAAATACAATCTAAATGGAAGATGGTATCGTGCAAGAGTTCTCTCAGCACAACCCAAAAGAAGTGGCACTTATAAAAATTGGGTTAATGTGTCTAATGATGGTGATAGAAAGCCAAAAAACATCAATTGGAATGATGTGTCCAAATGGGTCGAGCTGGAAAATCCGGAATTCCCCGTCTATATGTGTGATGTCGATATGTTTTCACAGGAAGTAGTTGATGCGAAGGAGAGAGAATTGCAGAATTTAAAAGAAAATGATGTCTTCGAAGAAGTTCCAGACACTGGTCAAACAACTGTATCAAGCAAATGGGTCATAACTGAGAAGTTCAAAGGTGAAAAAAGGGTTGTGAAAGCTAGATTGGTGGCTAGAGGCTTTGAAGAAAATTCACAATCGTTGAGAACAGATTCTCCAACTTGTGGCAAACAAAGTCTTCGACTTGCTATGGCTATCATAGTTAGCAATGATTGGCAGATCAATTCACTTGATATCACTGCAGCTTTTCTTCAGGGAGATGCTATTGAAAGAGAACTGTTTCTACAACCACCAAACGACACATTGTCATTGGGAACAGTGTAGAAACTAAAGAGATGTTTGTATGGGTTAAACGATGCATCTAGAGCATGGTACAAACGAGTGAGAAGTGAAATGTTGAAACTTGGTGGTGAAATGTGTACCTACGACCCTGCTGTGTTTTACTGGTATAGAGGCAAGAAAATCACTGGAATTCTTGTTTGCCATGTTGATGACTTTGTGTATGGTGGTAGTCCAGCTTTCCACAAAGATGTTATTGCTAAACTTTTCGAAACGTTCAAAATCAGTACGCAATCAAACTCAACCTTCAAGTATCTAGGATTAGATGTGGATCAATTTAAAAGCAAAATTAAGATTAATCAAGTGAGCTATATAGAGTCTTTGATAACTGTTAATATTGAAAATGATGTTAACAATGAACGAAAATTGACTAGCAAGGAAAATACCATGCTGAGATCGTTGAGTGGGCAAATTGCTTGGGTGGCCGGACAAACCCGCCCCGATGTGGCTTATGATAGTTGCCAAACGTCTAATTATGGCAAGGAACCTACAGTTCAAAATTTGAAAGATGCGAACAAGATTATTCGAAAAATTAAGAGCAAGCATGTTGCAATAACCATTGCCAAAATTGCAAATATGAAAAATTGTGAAATTATTTGCTACACAGATGCAACTCATGCCAGTTTGAAGTGTGGATCATCACAAGGAGCATTCATCATATTTGTGAAACACCTAAGCGAAGTTATACCAATCTGCTGGCAATCAAAGAAACTACAAAGGGTAACCAAAAGCCCAATTGCTTCGGAAACACTTGCTCTGAGTGAAGGAGCTGATGCTAGTTTTTATTTGGCAAAGATCACTTGTGTTATTGACAACAAGTCATTATTTGAAACCTTGAAAACAACAAATGTCACAAAGGATTTGAGACTGCGAGTTGATATAGCCAGATTGAGGCAGATGGTGGAACAAGATGAGATTACTGTCAAGTGGGTTGAAGGAAAACACCAATTAGCCGACTGCTTGACAAAACATGGAGCGTCTCCAAACAAGTTGCTTGAGGTTTTGGAGAGATCCAAAATATCTCTACAATAATTGATTGTAGTGATTACCGTTGTGTTTTTTGATGATTTTAATTTGTTTGTCATGGTGACTGTGACAAACAGTTACAGCATGCAATTTGATATTCTACTTGTGTTGGCTTTAAAATTGTGTTAATGGTGGCAATGTTGATATTGCGATTTGTGTTAATTCTGTTGTTATCTTTCAGTAACCAATACAATAGTATTAGAGACTGGTGAAGCCTTCAAGTTACCTCATCAAGGTAAGAATCATTTAACACAATCAATTTGTTGTTCTCCTAGTAAACTTCTGTGATTGATTAAGACTGTTAATTTCGATTAATTTATTTTGTGCATCTTTTTTTGTTAATGTCCCGAAAGATATCCATGTATGGAGAAAACAAGTCTGCATCAACTTCTATGGTATAATCAAACTTCTATCAAAAATCAAATGTGATCATCCAACCTTTCACTTTTGCTACAGGAGCATTGTGTGTAAGGGACCGTTGCCAAATTTCGGATGAATGATTCTATGGTTATATCAATTCATTAAATGGCAAATTAATTAATTTATTTTATATATATCTATAAATCAATGTTGCGTGTTTCCTCAATAAAATATTTTGATATGGAGTTGTTTGTATCATCATTTCCTTTTTTTATTTTATTCTGGACGATAGTATTGTAAAAAATCACTAGGAAATAAATTCTTTGTTTTTTAACTAATCTCAAAAAGTAAATGAATAGATTCAACCAAAAAAGTTTTCATTAATTATTATATATTTTCCTAGAAATATTGTTCATTAAAAACTGATTTCGAAGTACATTATTTATGTTTCTATTCATATATACACATTTTTTTATAAGCAACTTGAATTTTGGTCTTGTCTAAAGTTGCTTATTTTTTAGGCAATATCTAGATCTGAAGTTGCTTAATGGTTGCCTATTTTAATTTAACTAGAAAAGAAGTCATATTTTTAGTAAAAAAAGTTCTTGTATATAAACTGAAGTGTGCAATAGTTATTGTATTTTTTTTTCTTGGAGTTTGATTTCTTTTGTTTTGACAGTCTTTTATCTTTATAACACATAATTTTTTACAGAACTGAAGTTGTTAAAAAAAAATTTAAATCCAGTTCAGTTGCTTATAAACGAGTTGCTTAGAGAGAAAACTTTGTCTAGTTCAAGTGACATATGCATTGGGAGTACTGGTACTGAAACTACGTCAGAATAAGAAAAAGAGAAGATGAGTCTTAGAAGATTATTGGTCCAAATGAGATATGCCATATTGGTATTGACTTTATTTACCCCTGAGTTTTTAAGCTTGTTAAAATAGATTGGCAATCATAATTGCTGTAAATATCCAAGCGGTCATGTACAGATAAAATTGCAGATGGAATTCAAGTTGCTTTGGTTTTTAAGTATAAATTAAAGTATATTGTATTATATATGTTGTCAGTCCTTTCTTTGTATTTAGGTTTTATATACATTTAAAAATTAATGAACTTAAAACAGAAAAAAAGAGAAAAGAAAGAGTATTGAAGATATTGAATTGCAATGTTTGGTGCAAAAACTCCTTTTGGTGGTGGGGGTTTTGGGTCTACTACCACAAATGCATTTGGAACTCAACAAACACCATCATTTGGAGCAGGTATCTAAAAATTTGATTATTTTAACACTCAGTCGAATTACAAGCTAATGTGATAAGGTGGTACATTGAAATACTTAATTGACAAAAAGGTACAACACAATGTAAAAAATGAAATGTTAGGAAGAACTAAACATTTTTGGTCTATTTCTGTCTCTACATATTGTGTTCCGTATCGCCATCAGACAATTACATAAGTATAATTGTAGTAGGAACATGGACGGGTCACTCTAGTTTTGAAGAACGAATATTACATTTAATGTTGCATTGTTTTGTCTATGTATTAGGATCACTACCACATCAATGCTTTATGTTTTATTAACATTATCAATCTGCAACTAATCTTACACCACGAAAATTAGGATCGAATAATGTTTTTTTCGCAAATCTCTACCACATACAAATTGATCTTATGGTCTTAAGGAAAATTCTAGCAATAAAACCTAACATTACAATAACAGTACTACATACTCATTAACTAGATCATCAACATCAGCTTTTTCCTTTAAACTCAGATCAATAAAGTTTACATAAAACTTTCATGTGACGAGAACGGCTTATCAGAAACAAATAAGGTAATCATGTAGCATGTAAGTAGCAAGTGAGTTGGCTTTATTGAACATTATGCAGAATATATGGAGTTTCTAACAATAAAATTACCACAAAAAAAAACGACGTACGTAATCTTATTTTAGTGGCCATTATATACAGGTTGTGATGTAACTAGGGAGCTAAATTTTGTGGCCGTTGATCACATTAGGGAGGAGGTCACTATAGGCAGGTTCAATTACTACTAAAATCTGGGGGGTGCACATTGAAGTGGTCAGTATAATCAGGTAGTCTTTATAGAGGTTCACTATAGATTCATTAACAACTTTTTTCTTAAATCTCCTTGATTTTTATTTTGCAAAATTATATGGTTTTATGCATGTTTCTATTTTCAAATGAAAATAAAAATACTACATAATTACAACAATAATTTGTTTTGCACCTATATCATTACCTTATGAAATATGGAAATAATGGCTTCCAGTCTTCTCAGTTTTTTAGAAAAGTACCGTCTCCTCCAAATTTATTGAAAATTGTCAACAAAAATCCTTAAACCTCTTCAAATTTGGCTCAGAGAGTGGCAATCCTCTGTGTCAAACAGCACAGTCAGTATTTTCATGATGTGGATTGATGAGCCAATCTGTGAGGAAATATGCACAGTTTCAGTTGTTTTAATTTGAAAAGTTTGCATTGCTAACAAAAAAGTAGAAACAGTTTATTCTTTTTAGCGTCAAATTATTTGCGTATTAACTTTTAACCAATCAGACTGCAATGATCAGTGTTTATTTATGGAAAACGCATTACTGGAGAGAATTCAAAATTTTTGCTTTACATTGATTATTTTTAATTTGCCATATTTTTTGTTTCTTTCGGAATTCAAAATGGTGTTTTGCAGCTAATTTACCACAGAATATGCTATTACAATTTGTTTGAGAGAAACTCTGGCAGTACTGTAACCCTTTTAAATTTTCCTCCTCCATTCTTTCCAAGTGTCCCAACCAACTCAATCTTCTTATATGGACAACATTTTTGAAGTTACGGATACCTAGCCTGCTTCTTAGCTCACTGAACTCTTTCTGTCTCTCTGACTGGCGTTACACATCCGCTCAACCATTCATATATCATTCTTTTCTAAACAGTCAAGATCTTCCTGTTTCTGCCCATGTCTCACTACCATGCAACATAACACTTCTTACACAGGCCTCATACAATTTACCTTTTACCTCAATTGACAAGACTCAGATAATTAATAATTCTTCCATCAGCTCTGCTATGGAACCAAATGATTTGCATACAATAACAACCTGTTCATGGGAAACCTGTTCTGAACTCCATAGACAGCGCTTCTAAGACTAAAACAAACAACAAAGGACTAATTACACAACCCTGATGTACACAAACATTGACACTAAATTCATCACTAAATGAATCATTAATCCTGACATGACTTCTAGCATTGCTGCAAATAGACTGTGCCATCTTAACTAGCCACTCATCCACACCTAATTTTCTCATAGCCCACCAAATAACTTCACGTGGCACTCTATCAAAAGTTTTCTCTAAATCCAAAAAGGCAAAATAGAGGTTCTTTCTCTTTCCTAAATACTTTTTCTGAAGCTGTCTGAGTAAAATATTTCATCTGTAGTGTCACGCCCTGGAACGAAACCAAATCCCA